>JABSTQ010010026.1:600000-1162660 GCA_013358835.2 Ixodes persulcatus
AATATACCGGGTGTTCAAAATTAAAACACCAATCCACACGGCGTTTATTAAAAATATTGGCGTCGAACTGTTTCGAGACAAAAAAAGCGAGGCAAATTCACGAGGTCTTTTTGATAAAATCTCACGATAGCAACTCTTGTGTGAGCGCACCATCGTTGTCATTGTCTGACAAAGAATTTCTCTATCCTCGGAGCCACTGACGCTGGTTTCGGAGGGAGTGTATTCAGACCTCATCTCACTGTGTTTCTGCCCGCACATGTCGGTTTTTATTTGAATACCTATTTATTGTTTTCTAAAATAAACCATTCAGTTGAAAGTTACACCGTGCCCCGTTCCAATCTTTCTTCGTATTTCCCGTCTTTTTGTGTGTGTTTGATCAAGTGATGATTAACCACTAAGCGCAACTTCTCATCTTAAGACTATTTTTGTTTATTTTTTATTGTAGTGGGATATTTTGTTCGTTTTTTATACCTGAGTATGATCCTTTAGTCGTGAAAATACATTCAGCACGGTACAATTTCTAACTTCCGAAATGCCAGTGTGGCCGCGTGGGAAACTTGACAGCTAAAAAAAATGACAAAACAGAAGGAACAAACTTCTGCGACAAGTATCACCTGGGGAAAACTCTAACAATTGCTACGGGTGAGCCAACATATTATCGCACACCTCAATAAAAAAATGAATAAAGAAGAAAGTTCAAATTCGCCTTCACATCCCGGAACTTGACAACCCTGACTAGCCAACAGCGCTTACAGGACATAATAATTATTGGAATTTGTAAGTTCCCTTTTTGTTTCAGACTGCGAGAGAAACAAACTCATGCTCATACACGCATACAAAGCTAAACAAACATACAAACGAAAAAATATAAATCGTAACATCAGCATGCCTCTAAACGCTCTAATACACAAAAGTAAAGACACACCAATCCAGGCAGACACACTCGAGAAAAACAAAAACAAAAAAAGAGTAAATAGCAGCGCCCTCCCTCATGGTATGGTCGTTACCAAGGACCTTTCAACTCGCTCAATTCCTCTTCGCTCAAGCTCGCCCACGACCACATCGCAAACAGCTCGAAGCTAACCTTGTCCCATTATTATTCCCAACGCCGGGGGACAAGACACAAAAAATGAACACTCTCGGGCGACGACTGAGCGATTGCGAACACTTTACGAGCAACGAATTACAAATGATTCAGTATAAAAAAAAAAAAATGAGCGAATCTTTTTGGGGAAACTGCAAACTAATGGGCCGTCATTCCCTCTTTTTGCTTCGCTTCTACCCAAACTCTTGTTTTGTCCCCTGCGTGGCAGTCTTCTCCAATTCCAAAACCACCGTCGTAAAACACACATCTGGGGAAAGGGGGGGGGGGGGGGATGGGAGGGGGTTGCAGTGCCTCTTCCTAAACAGGCCACTCAAAAAGCCGGCCGTTCACTCCTCGCCAACCTCCTCCCTCCACCTCAACGCCGTTTTTTTACTTCCACCGCAAAAGAGGGAAACCGCGATCTCTAAAATAGAATTAAAATCGTAAGTCAGTCAATGACGAAGATATCAGAACATCACTTGGTACTGGACACTCTTCGGAAATGAAGAGGAAGTCACCCTCCTTCCCATTAAACAAATATTTAAAAAAAAAACGACTTTGCAGAAGCAATTAACACTTCATCTTTAAGGATGTCGAAAAAAGAAAAAAAAAAGGAGAAAAACAGAGGGTGCAAGCACGCATAAACCCACCATCGTAACGCCGAAATGGGAGTCCAAATTTCCTCCCGGTCCGTGTTCATCTTTTAATGCCTAACTGGGGTTACGTTTTTTGTTTTTTTTTGTTAAAGTAATTTTTGTTGTGTTTTATTTTTCAGCGGTATTGAGAAATAGTGAGAGAAAATACGTTTTAGGAATGAAGGTACTTTCCTCTTTGTGTATGCGAACTTAAGTAATACGTTAATACATACATAAATAAACATATTGACCCAATAATAAGTAGTTCAATATAGGGGAAATTAGAGCGGCGGCTTTTTGGTGGCTTTATGCAGTAGTGTATATGCGCTAGTTCACACCTATAAACCATATCCTCCGAGCATGACTTTGAGAATCATTGAACAAGTAAGATGGGCTGTTTACTAGTCAGGCGGTTGACTCTTCCGAAAGTTATGCCACTACTACTACCATTACTGCTACTATTACTGGAACCTCTACGGCTTATTTAATTCCTCAAAACTCTCTAATTTTTCGCGATAATCTATAAGGTCAAAAAGTGCCCATGGGTGACGTTTTGTACTCCCGGCTTTTCATGTGTAGGCGCATCAGTCATTAAAATTGCCTTGTCTTCCGATAAACACGGGAGATTCAGCCACAGACCGCAGAAAATTGTGCGTAAAAGGCGACGTGTCAAAGCTAATATTAGCTTTGGCACTAGAGTTTGGTCGTTGAATCGCGTAGCTCAAAAGCATCTATTAAAAATAAAACGGCGCTTGTATAGTAAAAATATATATAATAACATGGTACCGACAAACAGAATCAACCAAAACAAAAACGCCTATGTATATAAAAAAAAGTTTCTTTCTTAAAGTAGCTTTGATGCAGTTCCGTTCCCCGGCATGTATGCCAGAATGTAAGTGCTATTCGAGGAGCGTCTTTTTCTGTAAAGTTCTCGGTGACTTACGCCCATGCAGTATTGCGCATTTCCACAATTCGAGCCTTCCAGTGCTGTTTTATTTGTGTATATATCCGAGGTGGAGGGTGGAAGCGTCATCTCATATACTCACCTTCCCGTGGTGGCTTAGTGCCGATAGTCCTCGAACTCGTCATGCGCAAGGCCTTTTCCTTCGAGCAACGAGCTAGCTAGAAATACGCTGAAAAACTTCGCCCCTATAACGAATCAAGACGTAAGCGTTTATCTCGGCCCGTGGTGTCGCTCCGTGTTTCTTTCTTACTTTGTTGTTGTTTTCAAATCTGTTGGTAGGCTATAGTTTCAGAACACATATTCAGAGAAATCCGCTAGTGAATGTTCAAATAAGCCAGCTAGATTTGTTTCAACGAGACTGCGCCAATCGATAAAACACTACCCGTTAAACCCGCTCTTAAAGGTGACCTGAGGAGGTTTTTGAGATCGCCTAAATATGGTGATAACTCACACCGCAGGCTGAAAGCATCCTGGAAATTCATAAATCCTAAAAATGCGCAACCAATTTGCCTGTAAAAAAAGACACACACACACACACACACACACACACACACACACACACACACACACACACACACACACACACACACACACACACACACACACACACACACACACACACACACACACACCACGCACGCACGCACGCACGCACACACGCACTCACGCACACACGCACGCACACACAATTAAAGATCGAAACAGAGCAAAGTCACCTCCGACGATTGGACGAGCATTGTCCTGGCAGCGAAGACGAGATGTGGCCAATGAAAACGCGACATTTTGTTGAGATTGCATACACTGTTATTACTAAATGTGTATGCTTTTGTAGATGATAAAATCAAATGAGAGTAGTCGAAAAATGTTAATTGTCCGCGGAGAGGGAAATTAAAACTGCAATAATCGTCGCAAAAACAACGCAGATTGTTTTTTTTTCTTCCGCGGGAGTGATGTGTCCGGTCGTCAGCTCTCGAGCGCGCGCTCTCTGGGTTCAATCGTAGTCCGGGCTGTATGGGCAACGAGCCGCACGCAATCGAGATATCCCTCCGCGGTTCCACCGGTCGGAGGCGCGGAGTTCTTTCGCTCGCTATTGGCTGACAGTAATCCTGGTTTCGGAAAATGCTCCTCCCATCACCGGAGATGACGTCGGCGTGTTGCGATCTTTGATTGCTTTTTTAATGAGAAAAATGGCCGCGCATCGTCATTTACTGATTTCTGGGATGCTTAGAGAGAGCAGAGTGAGTTATCTCCATACTTTGGCTATGCCAGAAGCCTCCTGAGTGCACCTTTAATACTTGGGCGACCAAATAAGATGGTAAGACACGGTGACAACGTTTTGCGGCTGGACGCATGTACGCTCGAGCACTTTGGTCTCTGATCAAGGCCGCGCACGGGAGCTATTCCCTTTCGAAATTTCAAATAGCGTTGTCTCCGGCCATAGGGTGAGAGCCTCGGAAATCAACTCATCTGCGTTGATGTGAGGCTTCGTGAGCGACTTTTCCTATGCGAGCAATACCCCTGCCCCGCATTCAACTTATGGTGGTTCCATTGATAGACACTCGACCAACCGGCCTACAAGCACTGGGCCCTTCTCCTGCAGCGCGGTACACACGCGACGCTCCAAGCCAGGATCACGAGCTGATTCGCCCATCACAGAAACGTCATTCGATGGAACTGACATCAGCGTTTCCGCGTTGCAGGGGTAGGCAAACGGCGTTTAATAGCTCGTGAACTTTCGTGCGTGCACGCGGCACACTGCTGACAGGCTGCAGTACCGATGGTTTGACAACCCGCACGCACGCCTTGCATTTGCGACTTTTTGTCGCCGCTTGTTCCTCCAGCTCTCGCGCTTCCGACGAAACCCGGCAGGCGGGGCGGGCGGTCCACGGTTCTTCCGACACAATTCGGCGCGCGATGTCTGCAACGCAGTGAAGGCCCCCTCCGCTCTCTCGCCCTCCCGACTACCAACTACACGTCGGGACGCGTTCTCTGTTGGTCTGCCCGTGTACACGCGGGTGTTGGGAACAGTGGGGAGGGGGGAGGCTGTCCGGCACAAATTGGACAGAGTCGAGAGTTTCTCCCTCTCGGCGGGGGGTTCGGCTCTCGGCAGTCGCGCACCCGCCGGTCTTGGTTGAGAGCGGCGAAATCCGATTGTCCGTCGCTCCCCCCGCAACAACCGTCGGCTCCCCACCCCCCTTCGCTCCGGCTCCTGCGAGGTCCTCCTGGATCCCGTGTTTTCCCAGTTTCGGGCGCCCTTTCCCTCGCCGTAGGCTTCTCTCCCCGGTGTTCTCTTTAAATCCTAGGTCGTGAGTTTGCACGTGTCGGTCCTGCCTGCGCGGCGTGGAAGACTGCAGATTTTGTTTCTTCTTTCCGGGCTATGCGATTGCTGCAGTGAGAAGAATGCACGACTTCGAAGTGTGGCGTGTGTCCTTCGGGTTTCTTACTTATTGTTTGCGCCGCGATGTCATTGTTCTACTTCGTTTACCATTAAGCTGAGACTAGATGCTCCGCCTTCAACGCGAGTTCGCTGGTTTCCGCAGTGCCTTGGTGGCGCGTGCCTGCGCGTTCACGCTTTTGTTAGCAAGGACAGAAATCTCACGCTGAAGGCAGCGCTTTTAGTCTCAGCATAAAGATGCACTAAAGACGTTTCTGAGATCGTTTGTTTTTGGTGATAACAAATCTTACATGCTCCAAACATCCTAGAGATCCAAAAATTATGCTTGTGCGACGTCTATTTTTTTACTAAAAAGTGATAGAAGTTAGTGCCACGCCCCTTTCTGAGCGGAAAAATCTGGAACACAAAACCCAGCGGAGGCGCCGGCGGCGCCTCCACTGGATTCTGTGCTCCAGATTTTTCTGCTCGGAAAGGAGCGTGGCACTCACTTCTATCACTTTTTAGTAGAAAAATAGACGTCGCACAAGCATAACTTTTGGATCTCTAGGATGTTTGGAGCATGTAAGATTTGTTATCACCAAGAACGAACGATCTCAGAAACGTCTTTAGTACACCTTTAATGGTAAATAGAGTATAGCAGGGTTTCTGCAGTGCGTCAACGCTGTCAAAGCTATTTGCTCAAGCGCGTGGCGTTGTTTGGAGTCTCCTTCGCCTGAGAAGCGCGCGCGAAAGATACACAAAATAAAGTCACGTGCTCCCATAGCGGTACAGTGGAGGGACGCAGCACTGTACAAGCTGTGCTAGCCTTGACCACGTGGCACGAAAAAATTGACGCCGTGCATAGAGAAAATAAAAAAAGGGAAAAAAGGAAAAAAAAAGGAGAGAGGCTTAAAAAGAGATAAAAATAAGAATCCAACGCACGCACAAAGCTCTCGCGTTTACGCTTTGCATTGTCTCGTAGCTGCACAAAAAGAGAACTGATGTCGGCGGATGGAACGAGAATCCATCGGAACTACAACGCATAGCAAGAAGAAATGTAGTCGTCTCCATCTCTCGTGGATGTTATTCACCGGTGGCTCAGACACGTTTTCTGTTTATCGTGCGAGTAATCCGAATCAAAGCGTTTTGCTTTTCATCCGGCACACCTACCTTTTGGTTGTTCGTTTTTGTTTAAAGGATAGTTGACCTTTCCGGTCAGTAAGGCTACTGCTAAAATTACCTAAAAAGCATGGCCTGCGCATCCCCCCCCCTGTTCCCGCAAACTCCATCGCAGCGCCTCGAAACGAGCACGTCGCCATCACGTGGAGGTGCCAAGACGGAGTGTGTCGAGGTTACACTAACAGTGACGTCACGCGTGGGCCTTGTCTTTTAGACGGTACTGCTACTGTAGACACCCGTGGCGGCGCGCTCGAAAGCAGCAGCCGTGAGTGCACCACCTGTTTTTCCGGAACACCAGCATATAGCGGGAAAATAAGTGTTCAGAACGTCGGGTCAAGTGGGTCAGACGGAAGGGTTTGCTCGACGTTATACTTTTTAAGATCGGCTTCAAAACGCGACGATGAGGTTAATGAGATAAATCTACTGCACTTCATGCTAGGTGATGGCGTGCGACGTAAGGGCTGCCAATCTCTCCACAACCTTCATTTATTTCCTTTATTTTTCTATCTCTCTGACGATCTTGGCTCCGGTATTGTGAGTTTACTTTGTTGGTTTTCCCGGGTATGAGCAATTTAGTGGCGTGACTTTGAATAATTAGCAGCACTCAATGAAGGTTAAGGCCCCAGGTTAACGATCTTTACGCCTAGTGCGCTTATGCGGCAATTTTAAACTTCCCGCGGGGGCTTGTCCCGAGAGGTCCTGTGACAGCGTAATGTTTTGTTCGCTCATATTATGCCAACTCCGAGCCTAAGGAATAACATCATAAACGACAGTTAGCTTAATTAAGGCGGCGAATGAGAAATAATATATTTTGAATATTTGTCTTTTTCTAGAAATGTTCGTTTTCTTTTTATTAAGTAGAAAACGAGTTCAGTTGCTTCGTGAACACATATATAAACTGGAACTAGAGGTACGCTGAGTAAGTTAGCCATCGGAATAACTTAAAAATGCTTTCTAAGAAACAGATTGATTTTATTTTGTATGTAATTACACTTCAAATTTATAAAGCATCCCAATTTAACTCATGATTCTTAACGTTTTACAAACGAAAGTTTATTATAACTTTCTTCAAGGAAGCGTAAACCGTAAGTTTCAGTCTATCATTCTTTTAATCCCGTCTTGCTTCTAAAAATGATTGACCTACCCGAACAAAAACAGGTTCCCGGCCATGCAACAGAGACACACCAAAATGTGATAAAGATTGGGATGGCTGATCAGCGTGACCTTGGCGACTGGCACTTTTGGGGTTGTTTACTTTTTTGCAGTCTCCGGCATGTTTAGAGAAATAATTTCGAAGCCACACGCTGTCGTAACGTCGGTGACTTCGGTAAATACTGCATTCCTACACGCAAACGTATACGCCCGCATAAAAACTCACGCATACAAACGCAGTAACATGCAAGCGTAAGACGCTTGCATGTTTCTGCAAACAGGCATAGAATACGAAAGGGATATAAATTATTGTATGTGGGCGAAGTTAGACATGCTAAGTCTAACTAGTTTCTACAAAACAGTCCTGCAACGCCTCCACGACGCTGTGCGCAGACATCGCCCTGAGAAGTGGCGTTCCGGCAAATGGATCCTACACCATGACAATGCCCCAGCTCACAGAGCTGTGGCCGCAAATGAATTTCTGGCGAAACACCACATTCCGTCCCTCCCACACCCTCCGTACTCCCCTGACCTTGCTCCATGCGACTTCTTCTTGTTCCCGCAACTGAAGAAAACAATGAAAGGTCGCCGATTCGAGGACGTTGAAGAGCTGCAAGCCAACGCGACGAGACAAATGAGGGCCATTACAAAAAGTGACTACCAGAGGTGCTTTCTTCAGTGGCAGGAACGCTGGAATAAGTGCATACAAGCACAAGGACAATACTTCGAAGGAGACAAGACTAACTAGCTTGTAAGTCTACTCGTCAACTCGCAAAAAAATCAGTCCCGGAATTAAATGATCAGCGCTCGTACGATGCACGAAGAAAAAATGCAAAAGAATGAAGTTCGGGGTGAAAATATTCGACGACGAGGAAACCAGGCTACGCGTCAAAAAGCAAAATGACGAGAAGCGTGCTTCACCGCACCACGAGTGTTATGAAGGTGGAAGCCCCTTTCCAGGAGCGCATTCCATCGCTGTTTTGGGTTATGTCCAGGTTCAATGCAAGGTCAAGACCACAGACGAGAATAATAAGGTTAATGTCCAAAGCCGTAACTAATATAATTAACTATGTTAACAAGTATTGTATTTAGTAGTTTTCTTTTTCGCTCTAGTCCCTGACAGCTTTTAAGAAACGAGTCCCTTTATAATCGCTTCGTAGCCAATAGGATGGCGTCATTGGCCAAAAAGAAGGCCGAAGGACCAATCACGAAGAAAGGAGTGTACTAAGCCACACCCTTCGTTTCTTAAGCTGTCACTGACTACAGATCAGTTTCTGCTCTGTTCCATGGACGCCGCCATGTTTGTTTCTGCTGACACCCCGACACAGTAGGGGGGGCTGCGCTTTTTTTCGAGACTCCGCACATGGAGGTAGGAAGTTTCAGGAGGCGACATGACTCCACCAGGGGTGAAGCCAGAAGTGCGGAAGGGCACCTGAGAGTGACCAAAACACGTGTAGTTTTGGTCATCGTTGGGGGCTTGTCCCTCCGCATTTCCGTCTCCACCTCTGTTTGCGTCATATCGCCTCCAGTAGCCTCCTACCTTCCTGTCAGCACATCTCGCAGTGCAAGAACGTCAGAAACGCATGAGTCACAAAGCTCGAGAACAACTCCGATGCAAAGAGTGCTGCAAAGAGCAAAAATACTGTTTGATTCGCAGCCCATTTGTTCGCAAGAGCCCGCGTTCGAGATTATTATTTCATATTTTTATCGCTGGGGGCTAGTATTTCGAATACTCGTCTATAGAATGGCTATTTTTAATTACACCGCTTCGCTGCTTGTTACTCCAAACGGTGTACGCGTACGCTGTTGCAACATGGGACCTGCAGTAAAGCTCAGCCTCCAATGCTAGCGTTATGCCTTCCGTAAAGCCCCAAACACATAAAGTACGAAAACGCACGTCGCGCGACGGTTACCATAGCGACCATCGCCGACGCTGTGACGACGTTCTATGCCGCGCCGCCACGCCACGTCGTTGGCGCTGGTTGCTATGGCAACCGTCGCGCGACGCCCGTTTTCGTTTTTCATCTGTTTGGTGCTTTACTCTTGGGCGCACGCGCAGTCAAGCACGTCGTAAGGCAATGAACGCGTGCTGGACGAAGTTTCTCCCGCAGATCTTATGTTATTATACTGTTCAATGCCTATGTTCATTAAAACAATATCAGTACTAATTTTGTAGTGTTCTAAACAAATTATTCGCGTAAAAATAATGTCTGATGAGCGAGAAAGCGCCACTTTATGTTTAGGTAATGACCAAGTTAGCTAGAAGTAACACGAATTAACATTTGCGAAGTTTTTTTTTTGGCATTTAAATTATTTCGCAAATGAAGCAATTCATACTTTGTTGAGATACTTTTTTTTTCTTTTTTTTTTGCGGATTTCATCCATCCGCAGAGGGGTTTTAAAGGTTTAATAAAGGTGATTTGTAATATAATGTAGTGGCAAAACCAATAATCTTTGGACATTTCTAATTAGATCAGCGTACTTTTAGGAGGTAACCGCGATAGATGCGTTTGTGACGGGATATTTTGGCAAGTGAAGTAACTTATTAAAATATATGACTTCGATTCCATACGACATTTGGAAATATAAATTTACCTCGGTACTTAATATTTTGAATCGTTTTACTTTGAGTTTGTACTATTCAAAAGACACCACTCTCCGTTGTGTGGTGTGCACGATGCAAATAACAGTACAGAAAGGGTAGCATCGGTAAGCAGTTGTAGAGGCACTTGAAATACGTAAAGTAAATAAAAAAAGTATCCTATCAATTGATATGTGGAATTATATAGAAATACATAAATGAGCGGTCTATAAATTTAGATTATACCCTAAGTGTGTTAATCCTATTTTAATATTACAGTCACAAGTTGAGCATGGCGTTGTTGACATAGCTTCCCTGACGTGCACTTAAACACACATGATAACAAACCGAATGTGACTGACGTCAATACACATATATGGCCGGCTTGTTTCATTCTTGGCTCTACGTTAGCCGCTTTGCTGGCTCCGAGGAATAGCGCCGGCTTACGGTAACGCTGTCTAGAATAATGAAGGCCTTCGAACGCCCTACTCTTCCTTCGTGGAATGTCACCTCACCCGGATGGCTCCAACTCAGTAACTGGACCCGATCCCGATGCCGAGTGTCCTTCGACGCGTTGATTGGGCACGAGTCCTAGCCGAGCACTGACCCAGCACTCGTATCCAATAGGTGTCTGCTCTCGATATTTCTGTGATGATGTCGAAATTCTAGTGAACAGACTTTGATTATGCTAAGTGGTGTTTGCTACGGTGGCGGGTTCGAATACCGGCCGGGATGCCCGCAGTCTAGCGAAAGCTTAGTACGGAGAAGGCGCCCTCTAGCCGATATTTCGGTTGCACATCAAAAGATCCCTAGGTGGTTTAAATGAAACCGAAGTTCTCCGTTGAGCTGTGCCAGATTCTCTTTGTTGGTTAGGCACGTAAAAAAAGTCCTATGTTGACCTTTTTGTTTTTAGATTTAATGTAACTCAGCTGTAACGTTCCATGACAGTCCCACAAAACGAAGCGTTTCTCTATTTTACAAAGGTCGAACTTGTAAAGAATACAATTAATGTTATTTTTGCTCTAATACGGAAGTTTTTCGGAGCGACGCGGATGCTGGCAGGACCGCGGAGGTTCAAACGAGGCGCTCGATCAATCGCGGCAGTATTTGCTTAGGGCGATTGGCGAGAGATGGAGCCACAAGCACCGCCGCGACCGGTGCGAGATAGGCGTAGGTGGCGCCATCTGTGTCAAGAAGGAGGAAGTAGGCGTCGGCCGAAGTCCCAGGCTTCGAGTGCGACGTTGGTAGTCCGAGTCTCTGTGCGTAATCGCTGTTTTCTTGCTGTGAATACCGAAGTCTAACTTGACGTCAAAGAGTGCGACCTATGTACTTTTGTACCAACCAGAATTGGAAATAAAATGCATTATTATTATTATTATTATTATTATTATTATTATTATTATTATTATTATTATTATTATATAATAATTTTCGAGGAGCCCGGAAGTGGTATTTATCTAGAAATCAGACACACTGGTTGTCGAACGTGTGCCTTCCTCCTCAAATTTTGAATATACCAAAAAGAACATAATATAGGAATAATAATCTTCACAACAGTGGAATAATGAACTAATTGTTTTTTTAATGAACTATTTAATTAGTGAAAATAAACATATCGTTGCAATTAGAATCTTGCTGAACGATGTAAGTTTACGCATCCCCGTTTTTCGCGCTTGCTGTGAAGATTTCAAGCATTTGATGATTTAGTGGTTTCGATGAGGCTCGGCAAGTTTTTAATTGAAACCATGTGTTTATTTTCACTAATTAAAAAGTTGATTATCAAAAATTTTAGTTAATTATTCGACTTTTCCTGACACTTATCTTTCTATGTTATGTCCGCCTTGCCGTATAACTCACCTGCACCACTGATCTTTACTATAGGGTGCTGGATGGTGCATAGCTGCTCTCGGAGCCTGGCGCAGGTGAAGTCACCGGTAGCTCGATGATTTCCAACGAAGTCGGGCGTCTGCTGGGCTTCTTAGTAGATTCAGTCGATGCTTTAGTTTATGATTTCTTCCGTCTTTGAGTGGGTTTTAATAATCCTGTTTTGTGTAGAATCCCTATCAGAAGGCATTTTAACATCGTACATATTCATACTTGATCATCTAGAATCTTAACATTTTCTCATTCAATGGCTTCCCAGGAGACTTCTCGGGTCTGCATGCGCTGTTACTGCGCAGCAAAAAATCTCTCCTAAGATGTCAAATAATAAAAACAATCCAGCGCCTTGAACACTGTTTACATTAGCACTCGGAAGAGTTGAAAAGCCTGACAAGCACTCGCTTCCGGGACAAGCCGCTACCTTCCACTGGCTTGATACCTGTTTGCTCAATGCGCCATCCAGCCCTCTCCCCTAGTGGAGATCAGTGATATGCACCGAGCAAATTAGTGCAACTTTCACGTCATTAAAAAAAAGTATATATAGATCCCAAGCTTAAAAAATATTTTGCATATGCTACAGTTAGACTGAACGTGTGTGTAAACCCTGAAACTATGGTCGAACAGAAAAACACACCAATAGAGACCGAAAAAAGGAGAAAACAGAAAACATCTAAGAATCAGCTACAAAGTTTATTTCGTTCTTGCCTTATGACTGACGAAAACAAAGCAATGCACGAAAGAAAAAAAAAAAAAAACAGGAGAGAAGAGTAGTACAGAAAGATAGCGCTGACTGGTAACTGAAATTTTATTGGAAAACCAAGCCAAACTTCATTTTACAATAAAAATTGCGTTTCTCCATCAACGCTGGTCCTGTGTACTACTCCTTTCCCCCATCTTCGTTTTTTGTGCGCTGGTTTGTTTTCGTCAGTCATGGAGCAATTCGCCCACATCGCCGCGTTAACTCGCCTGATATAGCAAATATCTAATCTCGTGCTTACTGCAAACCGAACCACATCTTCCTTTCTACAACACCAGGAGAAGAACGCGCTCGCCATAAGAACGTAAGTCAACCATTGTCCCAACTTCCGCTACCTCACATGCTGTTCACTTCACAGAACGTCTAAACACCAAAAACAGACCGAACAAAATACAAAACATGAGAAGAATTTGATAAATTTAATTTATTATCACGTCATACATCCGCGTTACCATGCAAAGTAACATGAATGACCTATTCTGTTTTAGAGGGCAGCTCTTCCGGAGGAGGCTCCTGTCTCCGGCTTGAGCGGCGTCGGCGTCGCCGTAGGCGTAACCGCGCGTTGCATTATGGGATTTTCCCCATAATGACGCCACACGTGACGTCACGTGTGACGTCACGAGGGTTATGAGTGACGTCACTAGGGTCTCTAGTGACGTCACGAAGGTAACGAGTGACGTCACGTGTAACGTCACGAGGGACGTCACGAGGGAGGAGGGAGGGAGGAGGAGAGGAGAAGGGGAGGAGGAGGATGGAGGAGGGGGACGGTAGGAGGGGAGGATGAGGATGAGGAGGGAGGAGGAGGGAAGGAGGAGAGGATACCCTCCTCTCCATACCTTCCCCTCCTCCTCCCCAAGAGCTGCGCTCTGATTCGGCATTACAGGGAGTCGTAAACGTTTTTAATTTTTCTTATAGGTTCCTGGAACTGTGTTAGACGTGAAGTCCATCAACATAATGGAATGGGTCCCCTTCGGGAATTTAATACTGATAGGTCGTACTTAGCGCACCCCATTGTGGCGAGGTTAATTTTCTCGAAGCTTTTGAAGAAAAAGGAACACGTACGGTTACTGTGGTATTTAGTTTCAGAAAAACAAACAAACAATATTAGGGAAGGGAATACTTGGCGATCGATGTAGCAACCGTGTCATGATTATATGAAAGTTAGTTTCGCGAGACAAAATTATATTGGTATACTCGTGGTCATATAAATATATACTGTTTCGTTTTTCAACGGCTATGACATTGTTTCATTTGCTCAACTAGTCAAACTTCTATAAAAAAATCGCCCACGCAGTGATTAATTCACGTATGAAGTGATAATTATGATTCTCGAGCAACCGATTTATGCGGTTGACACTTGAATTTTTGAAAAGCGCATTGGGTTGGGGCGGTGGACTCCTGCAGGTCGCGCCCTTGCCGGACGTGTCAACATCTCCTAAATCACAAGATCATAGCGCTGGACTTGGCACGTCACTTATCGGGGGCAATCGCGGAGATCCGATTGACATGATTGCTACGTTCGGCTGGGAGTCGTGTCCAATCAGAGAGGACCCGAGCTCCATTCGAACGCTGGCGTATATAACTCGTGTCGAATAGCGCCCTTCGCTGGCCTCCGGTAGCCGACGTAGAAAATGCAGCCCAACGGCCTCGTTATTTCGGTGGCGTTGGCCATGTACGCTTGGGCTTCGGTGGTGCTTTGGTTGCACAATGCACTCTAAAAAACGCCCGTGCGTCTACTTTCCCGCACAACACTCGGAGAGCCAATCATCGCAACTTACGGAGGCAGCTCAGCGAATGCCGATGCCGAAACATACGTCTAAACCAAAAAACGCAGTCTGAGTTGTGACATTAAGCTATGCAAGCGTGACGTTTTGCATTGCTTAATGTCGCAACTCAGACTGCGTTTCTTGGTCTAAACGTATGTTTCGGCATCGGCATTCGCTGAGCTGCCTCCGTAAGTGTCGGTGATTGGCCCTCCGAGTGTCGTGTGTGAAAGTAGACGCGCAGACGTTTATCAGAGTGTGTCGGGGGCCCTTATGGTGAACCCGCGCCCGGGCTTGGTATGGATCGGCGGAGGGATACGCCCCACTGTCCCCACCCTATCAATGCAGTGGCTCCTGTACATGTATACTGCATTCCCCATCATCACCTTCTAATTCTAATCACCCTTTGTCTGCCAATCTCCGCAAGACGACGAATATGCCCTCTTCATGGGTGACAAACCACGCACAATTTGCGTCCCTAATACCACTTTTGTTCTATTTTATTTCACGCTATAATTGAGACAATATATACACGAACAGATAGATTGATTACGCACTCAATTCCCAGTACGAAACCCCTTCTACTAAAGTCAGTCTCAAAAGTTTGGTTTGGCGAGACTAGTGTCACGGGATAGGCTACAGAGCTCCAAAACTCCCATTTTAGAGCAGCGCACCGCCATCTTGCGTACATTTGTCAGCGTGGTCTTTTTTTTAGCGTCTCCACTCCTCTCCACTCTGAGTGAGTAAGTGCAAGCTCGCTGTGACAGATTGCTTTCTATGAAAAAACAAAACAAAAACAACAACACATTTTTCGTACATCGCCATTTTCTTATGGCTGCAATTGATCACTATCCAAGTACCGGTCATTCTTTACTAATCTTTGACATGAGAGCTTACAAATAAACAATTTCCGTTTATTTTTAAACATAGGGGTGTTTTTTTTTAACAAAAAGAGCGAGGCAATTGACTGCAAGGATTTGCAGTACGTGATAACGCCACTTGAGCTATTCAATTTTGGGGGTGGTGACGCCTTTGGAAATTTATTGTCTAGACAAGAAAAAAGGGTGAACGCTGATGTCATTTAAAGAGATTGATAGATTGATGCAAATAAGAAAGGTTGACTAGTTGGTTGCGCGTGGAGATTCAAATATGTCGATTTTAACGAGAAACGCTTTCATTGCGATGTCGCGTCCCTGAGATCTGCATATGGCTAATCCAGAGTAAGCACTAAATTCCGGAACTTGATATGGCGATAGTTATTCCAACCGTAATAATATATACTATACATAATAGGACTGTCGGCAAAGAGAACGGAATCCGATACTCCAGAAACCCACCTAGTAAGTCTAGGTGTCACAAATATACATAAGTATATTGTATAATGAACTAAGACATGAATTATCCGGGCCCGCAAAAGCACGTGTGTGTTTGTGGGCGGGACACGGTTGCAAAGGATAGGATGTTATTACTCGTAGACAAAACAAAACAACGTACCGGCATGCTTTAGGCCTGAAAAAAAGAAGGAAACCTTTGTTACATGCACAAAACCCAACAAACTACAAACTCTGTAATATTGAAACTTTAAAAATCACAAGATGCAAACACACAAAACAGCGCACTAATTAAAAAAAAAAACGACTAGAGGCAGCAAATTTTGTTAATCAGCAAAGTTATTGCACCAGCTCAGGGCATAGGCAATTGAGGTTGGAACACGTCCGCGAATAGTCAACCGAAAATTGCATGCAATTCGGAGCATGCGAAACTCGTTACATGAAACTAGAAGACATGTTTCCGATAAAAAAAAAAAAACGTATTTAAGATTCCTGCGCGATAACTACCAGGCTCCAGTTTGTTTTCCAAATAATCTTCAGGAACCACAAATTTCGTGTTAAAAAATTCCTGCGATTTTCGCGTGACTTTTCGTACATGTGATCCGGTCTTTACCCCCGCGTGGCTTAACACATTTTAACCTCTTTCTTTTCCGGTCTCTGCTTCCCCTCGGCCTTGCCTTGTTGCTTTCATTTTTACTTTTTTGTTTTACGATTCGTCGGTCTCGATATGCTCTGTCGCAATGGTAATTGCGCACCGGCGTTAATTGCAGGCGTAATGTGTTTTTGCACTCCAACTGCCGATCGCTTTCTGCCGTGTTCACACTTTTAGTATTTTTTTATCTGTACCAATCAAAAATATATAAAGAAAAAACAAAGCATACTTCTTGCGAATAGGCGGTCTTTTGTGGCGCAGTTTTTGTTTTCGCGACTCGGCGCATTTTCTCCAATATTCACGCACTTCAGTTTCAGCACGGGCTAATTGCCTTTGATTGTGCTTTGGACCCGATTTCTCGCGAGAGACCAAAGTTTCATTGAAGGCTGAACGAGGTGGAACACACACGCACTGGAGGCGGAGCTTCTCCTGAATTCTTAATCTGTCACCAACTTTGGTTATCGCCCACTTAACTATACGACAAATGATCTCCATTTTATTTTCTCTTTGCTGTCCGCAATTTGAGAGAGGCAAAGCCGCTGACGCTTGGAGGGGAAGAACTTGTTTTTTAGTCACCAAGCAAATTGTAGCGGTGATATTTGTGCAGCTTTCCTCCTTGGAGGGGTGATGGTTGCATTTCACGTTGTCAAGAAATTCGACTCGTTTCTTGTATAAACGTTATTCAAAACATGAACTTCAAAGAAGAATAAAGTCACCGCAGCCGCAAATCTATCACGTAGCGCTCGACTCAACAGGTAGGTTAGTTTTGCGCGCGTCACTAGGGATACATATTTACCACATAACTTTTCTTCGAGTGGAGCCTTTTATTTGTACGTCGCTTTATATATTTGGTTATTTTCTTGTAGATTACAGTACGTGCCGGGGATAATTATATCTTTTGTTTACTAAAATAAACGGAGGAGCTTCTAGCTTCGTTTAAGTGAAATCTTCTCTTTTCGTTTGGTGCAGTTTTTATTGGCACCGCACCAACGCTGCATAAAATTGTTTTTACGAGAGTACTTTGTGTTGTATCTTGTGAGCAGAACTATATAGAAAACAAGGCAAACTAATAAACTCCACAAAAAAAAAAGTGCCCCTTGCTCGAAGAAGTCTTTTTTTTTATTATTAGGAAGCACAGCCATTGAGGGCGCGCCAATTCATTACACTCAGAGCCTCAAGGTCATTCGTTGTTTTTCTTTCGCGACCCTTCGCATCGAGTGCCCGGGCAAAAATTAAATGCACACTTTTTTACGCTGTCAAAAAACATGAGAGGATGTCTCCATTCTATCCTCAAAATATTAACCGCGAGCATACAGTCTATTTATATAAAAATATCACCGATAAAAAAGATCCAGCATTCGCTGCCCCTTGACAACTTCATCTTTTACGCGGACTTTCCAGGTGCCGTGTCGTATTCTTTCGACGCAGGTTCACTTTTTTCTTCTTCTTTTTTTCGGTAGTCCGCAGTCGCGTTGTTCGATCATACCGGGACAAAAAACTTGCTGTCCGCTGACAGCATGATGGCAGAATTAATCTGCGGCTACGCCTCACGCACGTTCGCAGGATGTCTGCTTTTTAAGCCTAGGTGACACTGATTATGCATTGTACAAAGAACATTCTGCGTACAGATTCGAATGCGAGTCACCGCAAGATCCGAGTTTCGAATGCCGCGTGGCAATGAGTTCATGAAGGAAACTTGACAGGCGGCATTCGAACCAGGGATATTGCGGTGAATCGTGTCTGCAGACTGTCTTACGTATGATGTCTATAAGTGTGACCACAGCTTTGCGCTTTCTGGTTTCTTCATACCATTTCTTATTTCGCTGTATTAAAAATAAGTCGACATCAATACATTCGTTTTAGTCTTAAAATGCGCAAAAAGTGACCAGCAATAGCGGCGCTACACCGTCATCTGTCATCGCATCAAAACTATATACTAAAAACAACTTCGGTAACCTTTTTTTTTTTTTTTGCGGGGAACATTGCGAGCATTTTTTAATTGCTAGGTTCCTTATTTTCTAATTTTATCATCTCTCGAGGTCGCGAGACTCCGTACCGTACCGTATTGTGTTGAGATGCGCTTTTAACGAGGGCGTTATGTTTTCGGTAAATGCCGGTAAACACCGATAATTAACCTCCGAACTGGTTTTACCAAAATCGGGGAAAACTGAAAAACGCCGACTTCTAGTCGTCTTTGTTAACAAAAAAACCAATATTCACGGGAAGAAATTGAATATCTGCAGCCTCATGTTCGGTTGATCCGGAACACAGACACCAGTGAACTGTTTGCGAGGCTGCTTCTTTCTTCGGAACCACATCCTAAGAAAAATAAACCCCGAACACAGCGAACCCTACAAGTTATAAGCAGGGTTTAGTGCTTTCGGATGGAAGCGATGAAAGCCGATGAACGTACGCTTAATTCACTTTTCAGAATTTGGTTTTAAACGGGAAGGGTCAGTATATTACGGTGGTATGGCTCAGCTGATAGGCGTTTAGGGGAAAGAAGGGAATGCAAGTAGCGAAGGTGTCTGTATTGTACAAAAAGGGAGATAAAAATCAGTTAGGTAACTATAGACTTATTTCCATACTGCCAGTATTTTCCAAAGCTTTGAAAACGCTATCCTATCGCCGATTAGTACACTTTTCGAATAAATGTGGCCTCATAACTTCATCACAATTCGGTTTTAGGAAATACTGTTGAACAGAGGCAACCCTACTTCATCAAAAGGAATTTCTTTAGAAAATTTTTGTAAAGCAAAAAAAAAGAAATAGTTCTAGTGTGTTCCTAGATTTTACAAAAGCATTTGACTGTCTTAGTAACGACGACGTATTTAAAAAGCTTGAAATTTACGGCATTCGCGGACATGCCCTACTGCTTTTACACTCATACCCGCAACATCGCCAGTAATAAGTTGCAATTAACGGCCATTTCCCCACTGTAAGGTATATTGCGTCCGGCGTTTCACAAGGAATCATAGTGGGACCTTTTCCTTTGATCGCAACTCTTAGGCGCCCGTTTCCGGGTTGAGGGGCGTCGCCGTCGGCGTAACCGCGCTAAATTTGGCGGGAAAATTGACGTCCACGTTACCCGAATACCAATTCGATTTTCCGCTAAGCTTAGCGGGGAAAATGACGTCACATGACTTGGTGTCCCGTCACCTATGAACAAATCCAGTTTCTTCGCTAGGTTCAACCGGAAAATTGATGTCACGTGCGGAAGAGGAGAAGGGGAAGGTACGGAGGAGGAGAAGGCGAGGAGGAGGAAGAAAGGAGGATGACGAGCAGGAGAGAGGAGGAAGAGGAGGGGAGAGGAAGAGGAGTAGAGGGGGAGGAAGGTAGAGGAGGAGAAGCAGAGGAGGCGAGGATAAAAGGGTACGAAGGAGGAGGAGGGGCATATCCTCCTTTCCGTACCCTCCCCTCCTTTTCCTAAAGAGGTACGCTCTAATTTCGCGTTACAAAGATTTGTAAACGTCTTTACTTTTTTTAATTTGTAGATTAATGATATCATCAACGTGAATAATAAGGCGAAATTTGTTTTACACGCAGTTGATACAAGCGTATTTGTTTCTGCGGAAACCTGCGACGAATTTATTGATATGGCAAACTCTACTTTTTCGAATATGAAAGAAAAGCTGGAGTATCAGCAATTCATTGAAAATTAATATTAATACACGAAAGTAGTGACTTTTTGACCCAAAAAATAGGCCTCTGGTTTTATCTAAAATTCTCCGCTATTACTCGTGTCCCATTGAAATCGTAAGTTGTTTCAAAACTCTAGGTGTGCTTTTAGAGAGACAGTGAGCTGGGATAGAAGTATATTATTCCGAAGTTTGCTCCGGTAGTGGGGTTCGTAAATCGCTACCGATCTATTTTACCCGTGAGTGTTAAATTGTTACTTTATAAATCACTATTCTACTCCTAGTTAACGTACGTAGTGCCATCTGGTTTCGGGCAAAACAGCAACGATAAACGTTGAAAATCTGTGTTGGTGCAGAAGAAAATATTGAGAGGAATCGTTAATGTGCCAAATGACTTCCATTTTGCCGATTTGTTTAAGAACAGGACGATAATTTATGTGTGCAAATTATATCGCTACAAGCTCTGTACGTACTAGTGTTAAAGCGAAAAAAAAAGGGCCTCGGACTTTTTAGAAAGTCTCGCATTGTTAAGGGAAATTCCCCCACCATACCCTACCCGCAGCGCAGAGAAATGAAGGATGGTCACGCCGTGACCAAATTATGGCCATCAAATATTAAATTTCACACTTCCAGATCTGCAAAATAGTATTTGTATTGATAATATTGATTTTAACGATTTAACTTTAATGGACATGCGCTCATATTTTTGTTTGTGATTACTATTTTAGTTGCGAGGGTTTTGTATTTGACTGAACCTTGGTTCGTAGGCATATAAACCGTAGATGTGCAGTGTTTCGACCGTATAAGTTGTCTTTTGGATATCTTCCGCGTGCTTTCTGTTGACCAGTGTAAGGGGCCCGAGGACCAGTCAAGCTGCCTACTGCAGCTTTTTTTTTTTTCCCCTTTTGGGCCCGCCATTATAATCGATGGAACTAAAGTTGCTATTAACGCGATAGCGTTTAGGAGCTCGTGTCGCAAAAAATCCGGCGTCGGCGTCGGAGGGACCGAAAAATCCCATAATGCAACGCGTGCAGCCACGTGTGACGTCAGACGTGGCCGTGGCGTCATGACCCAATCGACCCGCTAAATTTATCTGAAAAGTTTAGCGGAAAATACCTCCTCCTAGTTTAGGAAAAATATTTCCAGCCAAATTTGGCGGGAAATGTTTCCGCCAACTTCGGCGTGAAAATTCCGATGAAATCACGTGACTTCCTGTGACGTCACGTGACCCGTGACGCCACCGACTAGACCTTTTCGAATGGGGCGTGATAACGCTACGGCGCTCTACTCCTAAAGGCGATCGAAGCTTAAGCATCCTACAATTATTCTTAATCTTATCATTGTTCTTCTTCTTCTTCTTCTTCTTCTTATTATTATTACTATTATAGTTATAATTAATATAATTATTACAATTGTGTGACTTTTTGACGCATATCCTCGTTGAGTTATATTCCTAACGAGTGTGTTGGTAAAGTATACTTGATAACAGAAAGGGTAGAGAGGACGAAACACAGATGGGTATTCCTTCAGCCATCTTCGGAATCGCCCTATGTTATACGCTGGGTTCAACAATGAATAGTCTTTTGAGGATTTAGGTTTTGCTCACTTTAGTGATCGAGTTACCTGCGCCAAATTCTTTGTCCTTGGGAGATTGGGTTTACTCTTTTTTTTTTTTTCGTGTTGAAAATGTGAAACTACTCCTCAATGTATGGGAGTCGTCTATCAAAGCTACTGAGAAGCGTAGAGCACTGCAATTGAAGTTTTGTGAGTACATTAAGTTCCCCAAAACGTGGTAGCCGGCTATCTTTTGGCGCCCGTATTTGACCGATTAGCCAGCTGTATCTACTAAGCACTTCCATCTTCGCAGTTTGCCTGTCTCAAAAGTACACGTAAATGAACGACCTCTCGTCGGAAGGGGAGAGTCGAACGGTCGCTGTAAGAGCTCAAAAGGCGTTTCCGAAGCTGACAGTTATAAACAGAAGGAATAAGTGCTCGTTAATAAAGAAAGCCTAGAAGACACCTGTTCTTATTACCATCAGATAAACTAAATGCGACCTGGTTGACCAATGAAATTAAAAGCTTCTCGTGTTTTTAACGCTGGGTAGAGCTGGTCGATATCTGCATCGTCTTTACTTGTCCTTGCTTGTTTGTTCTAATGCTGTACACCCTGTTGTGTTCAAAGTAAATTGATATCTTATGCATTTATATTGTTACTTTTTCGGCTCTATCACATTGCTCTTGGGTTTGCCATTCTTTAATGTGGCACCTGCAAACTCCCCATGACAGCTGTTGCACATAATTTCACGTGTTCCACAGTCGTCTGGCCTGCGAGTTCTCTCGCACCAGTAATCACCTGAGACAAACGACGGGTGACAGAGTTCAGAAACTCAACCCAGGGGCATGGAGCTCTTCAAAAAGTTTGTTTAGCTTACGTGGTCGACGTTGTATTGTTTATGACCAAGAGCGCGAAAGAAACGGGGATTCTCTGGGTGGCCGGGGTGTGGCTCGGGCTCTCTTTGATGTTGGGTCCTCCTAAAAGAAAGACGTGGTTATCGCGTCTTCTGCTTGGAATTGTATTTGTCGCAATTCAATCTTTAGCTCGTATTTTTATTAAACAGTTACTATTTTAAGGTCATCCAATCTGGTTCTACAACAACAGCACCGTGCACAGCCATTTGCTAACATTGGCACAGTGCTCACGAGACAGCAAACGAAATACTGTTTTCCTCCCAGTCATGTTGTTTTGGGAAAGACCATTCTTCAAGATGTTTTTGTTCGATAAATCACTGCGCCGTTACTAATATTTTGTTGCCCGTTTATGCAATGTTTATGTGTATTGTTAATAAGATTTTTTTCAGTTCGCCACTGAGTCTATAATTACTAACGTTAGTCCTTAAATATTTGGACATTCTGCTGCTGCGTAACAGGCTCTAAACGATCAAATACGTTTCTGTAGTCTCAGACATAAGTGACTTTAATTCGGTTCCAGTGACTGTGAAATGTTAAATGATTCCAAGATACATACCTCGTTTCACCATCAGTTTGGACGCGGCCAACACATAGCGCTCATGGGTCCACTCAAACAGCGTCGAGAGCCTAAGTCGCTGGGGGTCTTGCATGTGCATGACTGGTTGAAAGATGATAGAACACCTAAATAAACACGACGAACACTATGCTGTCGCTCTTTGTCGCCGTTTGATTAAACTCATCTGATCATGGCATCGGCAGCGTCCGGACTTAAGGTGAAACAATCTATAGGAGTCAAACCAGAAAAAATTCACATGTTTAACAAAGGCGGTTATGATACCGTGACTGGGTTTCAATCTTAAAAAAAAAAAAAACCTTTTTGACTAAGTTTGAAGTATGTAGGGTGTTTACCGGTGTGAATTTCTGATCCATTCTGCCATTGAGGGCATGGTATGATTATTCCAGCAGCGAAGTTTCATGAAAGGGGGGCGCCACGAGGCGCTGATCTTGTCTCCATCAGAGTCGTCCGAACAGTTGACGCGAGATGGCGCTGGCGTTCATAGAATGGCGGCACAGTCTGCTTTAATGCTACAGGCTCACACTTCACCGAAAGCAGGGCTCACACTCCTCGTACATCATACAAAGGACAGTCTGCCAGCACGTGCCACCGTGATATCCCTGGTTCGAATGCCGCCTGTAAAGTTTCTCCTTGAACGCAATGTCATGCGGCATTTGAAGCGCATATCTCGGGGTGACTGGCATTCGAATCTCCCTGCAGACTGTCTTTTATATGGTGTACAGCAGTGTGACCCCGGATTTACCCTCACTCAACGGCAACTTTTTTATCTCTTTTCTTCACTTTTTTGGAGTAATGATCCGCTTTTGATGTATTTGTATATTTTGCACCTTTACTGTCGTCATTGTTCCGCTTTCGTGTTGTTGTTTTTTGTGCGTGGGCGTTCTTGCAGAAAGAGAGGAAGGAAGCAGAAAAAGTGGGGACGGGGAATGGCGGGGTGAAAAAGGACGAAACGATGGTTTGCAGCAATGGGAAAGAAGGGGAGGAGGGAGGGATTCGGTTGCGTGAGCACGTCTTGGAGTTCACGGCCGCGGCATACGGGGAGGGGGAGAGCCGAGTTCAGCCATGCGTTTTCGAATGTCGCGGACACACGCCGCGGAACAATGCCAACTATAACTCGGCACAGAAAAAGCAGACGCGTGCGCGCTCACACACACACGCGAACACCACAATCAAAACAATGGCGGCTAGAAAGAGGTGAAACAAAAGAAATATGCCCCGGGCATAAGAGCGGAGGGGAAAAGAGCAGAGGGAAATGGGAATGGATGAACGGAAGAAGAGAAGGAGGAGCGATCAACGATGTTTTGGAAGGAAGCAAAAATGACAATATCAAGAATGAAGCGGCAAGCGATGTAAATCGGGTAAGGACATTTCCACGACATTTCCATTGGCGTCGCGGCGGAACGTTCTTCTTGTTTTCGGGGCGACATGTACGTTCGACGAAATGGGATATCAGTGATGTTGTAACGGCAATGTTCCAATTTTTCGCTGTTGCTGTATTCACCGAGACAGTTGCGGCAGAAAACAATGCAGTTCGCTTTTTTAATTTTTTTTTATCGTTTCCCAGAAAGAGTTTTCAAGGTCAGCCTATGCATTATCGGGAAGACTCCGATGTCTCGAACGTGGTACGACGGTTTCGGCAAATATTGATGTCTGACGGTGGAGCTATTTTCAAAGAAAGCTGCGCGATTGAAGTTTCTACTAACCTGTCGTCGGTAATTATTACCCAAGCATCAAGGAGAATGCAGGGAACGGTGTTCCATGCGCAGCACGCGCACGCTTTCCCCGTATCAAAGAGTCGAAGTAAATAATCAAAATAAAGCATTGACGAACGAGCTTGCAAGATGCCATTTGTTTTAGGCTTTTGCTTTAAAACCGTTACTGCTGCAGACACCAACACGTGTGGCGCGTGGAACACCATTCCCTGCATTCTCCTTGATGCTCGGGTAATTTAGCAGAAGGTCTACTGGGAAGGTCTTATCTATACTCACGGGTAGGTTCAAAAACGAGGGCTGCGATCATATAATTATCTACATTCTTTGCTTCGAAATTGCGTCTTTCTGGGTCTTATATGGTAATAAGACTTAAGGAAACATTTGGGGGTTTTATGTGCCGAACCAACAAAGGACACCTGGCACGCCCCGGCGTACGATAGAGGAATAATTTCGACCACAGTAGGATCTTTCCACGCGAAACCCAAATCTCGATTACACTGCGCCTTCTTCGCAATAAGCCTCAGTCCGATTGCGGGCACCTCGGCCGGGATTCGAACCCGCCGTACCTGGTGACCCGTAAGTCGGCGCGTAGCCTCGTAGCCACCGAGGCGGTTCTTCAATATGGTGACGATGCGGTGTCGCAGTTTCTCCATCCACCACGCACTGAACTGCGTGGTCATCCCGTCAGTCACTTCGCAGAGGCATCGACTTTATTGTTTACGCTGAATCCCTGGAAGCGGGGTCCAAAGATAGTGACTTAGTTACTATCTGTACAAGACTATCTGTACAAGATAGTGACTAATGCTAATTAATAGTGGCTCGCTTAGCACTTTAGTTGCAGTAATTAAAAAGTATGTTTGCATAACGAGAGGTAAGCTCGTCATCACCGCGATAAACCGATGTAAAAAAAAAAAAATCACGTTTGCATTCGAAGTTGTTAGGAAGAACCTCAGTAGGAATCTGGCTTGAAGCGTAATGGTGATAGCTTCGCAAATAGAACTATAATTTCTTCGGTGCGCTGAAGACTCTAGAAGTTTGAGAAAGCTACGTTTTTTTGTTGTTTTTTTTTTGTTTTTTAAGGAACGTGCACTGCCGTTTTAGAGCTTTTAAGTGGTTTCTTTTAAATAATGACGCGGTGTTTAACCTTGAAGCAAACCGCCCTTACCGCTCATTCACACTGGAAGCGGATCCGCGTTCGCAAAGCGGTTGCGAACGGGGTTGTATAAAGATCCAGTACAATTGCACGCGCACTTGATGTCATGAAGTGCGCGTGCAATTGCACTGGATCTTTATACAACCGCGTTCGCAACCGCTTTGCGAACGCGGATCCGCTTCCAGTGTGAATGAGCGGTATAGTACGGCTTACGGTATCGATCGAGATCGATCTCCGGTTTCTTGCAATAAGCTCGCGTTGTTTACAGCTCCGTTCTCACTGACAGGATGACGAGGCTCTTTTGCGATGCACGCGCTCGGTGCGCGTGCACGCTCGAAGCTCTCGAGACTCCCAAGTGGTAGCGATGGAAGGATGCCCGCGCTGCAGATGGGAGAGCTGAGATACCTACCTGCCGTTTTCATCCTACCAGTCAATAGAGTGAGATTCATTATTCGAGGTAGATCGGTTTTTGATCTCGACACTGGTTTGTTCGACGAAAGGCAACAAACCCCCGTGGCGAGTCAAGGCGCCGATTCTACACGAAATCTACCGAAGAACCTCATTCGAAGGCCACCTTTTTCTTCTTTTTTTTTTTTTCTCGCGCGTCATACTAGCAACAATGGACATACTGTTTTGTTTACCTTATCGCATCCTCGTTCTTTATTACGCGTGTTTCGGGGGTTGGCGCCCGCAACCCTTTTCCCGCGAACACACGCGCGTACAAAAGAACGCGTTCCTCGTGCGAATTCGTCGCGGTATCTGTGACGAAAAAGAAATGGCAGCGTCTCGCCCGCTGCGACGCGACAGAAAAAGAACCCCCGCGAGAATCCAAACCGATTCCGTACATCGCCTCGGCGAAGGTTCCCGCGAATCGCCGTAACGGCTATGCGCTTCGACCGCGTCCAGAAAAGGGGACTCGCGGGGGCCGTCCTCGGCGTAGTAGGTGGTCTCGATTCACAACATCTCTATAGACCCGGCTTGGCAAGGTCAGTGACTGTCGGTGATCCCTCGATGTACACGCTCGTCTTCATTACCTCTCCGGCGCGCCGCTTCGACCATATTCGATACCGCACGCACACCGAACTACCACGGCGTGTTGGGGATCAACGGACATCGATGCAATCAACGTTTCGGACGTATACTACAATCGCTGGGTTTCCTGTCGTGTACCCGAGATGTCGCCTCGCTCCTTTCTTTCTCCAGTCGTCCGTCTGTCTCGGGATGGGAAACGTGGCGAAGGTACACAGAGGGCACTACTCTACGTCCAACTCTATGCTGACAGTGCGGTGGGGGCGACATGCTCAACCGACCAATCAGATGCCTCCCTTTCGTCGCCTGACCGCGCGTCGGTACGGGCGAGAGCGTGATCACGTGGCGAAAGGTAATCGTACGATTGGCCCAAGGAGCAGGCAGCTTTGGTCGCACTGTCACCCTAAAGGTGAACGGAGTACGGCGTGGGCGTCGTTGCGCGACTCCGCCGTCGGTCGTCAGGGCCTCTCACGGTCTTTTCTTAGCTTGTTTTTATTTTTGCGCCGTTCTGTTTGGTCCCGGGCGACGTCTCATCACCTCGGCCAATGAAGCGTGCACCACTCGAGTCCCTGGCAAACAGCGCGGACTGCGCCGAAAACCTCTCCGGTGTCATTCGAGCTGAAAGGCAAACCTTTCGGGAACCTGTGTCGGGGTTGCGACGAGGGCCGGTGATTAGGGAGAGCCCCGCGTGATGCTTCTGTTTCCAACCGCCCCCTTTTTGTGGCGTTTTTTTTATGTACCACTTTTTGTTGTTTACGCGTTTTGTGTTTTGACTGTTTTTTTTTTTTTACTTTTTCTTCGGTGGTGCTTTGTTGTTTGAAGATAAGGTGCGTTCACACAGAACGCTCTAAATCTTCTCCTCGGCTGCGGGTCATATGTGGAGCGTAACCAGGTTCGAGAACTTCTGCGTACGTCTCCTCATCCGGTTTCCTAAAAGTGCCTCCCTTGTTTTCGACCCTTACATTTTGTTTTCAGGTTTAACTTTTGTTTACATAATTTGTTTTCGCTCGTTTTTGTCCGAACAGCGACTCTCGAGGGTCAGTTTGAGAACCCTCTGGCGGTGCAAATAGCAAGGTTCGTTCGAGACATCTCTAACAGCGTGCTTCTAAATGCGGGTGATCGGTACGCTCCTTTTTTAATACGAGTCCCGCAAAATGTTCAGTGCGCTCATTTTTGAAGCAAAGTAGCGGGTTTTGATAAATTGCGTATATTTGCGCATGAGCGGTTCGTTGGTTTGTGTTTTTTTATGTTTGTCTGAATAAACATTTTTCAGACAATTTATCTATATCCGTCGTATGGGTCTAACATGCGACCCACACTGAACCAAAGATTTATTATTTGTGTTCTTTACTCAATGAAGGCTTCTCCGACTAAGAAGAAAGCAAAAAAACGATGCAGGTTTTGTTATTCGCAGCGAAAGCTCGTGTTGAAGACTTCCGTTCGAGAGCTAAATTCCTGATCTTGAAGATTTGGCGATTTGCAGGGGAAGTATGCGACATGTATTTGTGGAATCGCTACCGCTTGATGAACGTTGAAGATCCCGTGTTAGTAGCCGCACATACTGATAAAGTGGCCTCCTTGCACCAAGGACACAGGTACTAACATTTCAAGCAATACCAATTTCTCGCAGTCTAAATATTTAAAACCATTAATTTTACTATTTTGACAATCTACTTTTTTGTGCAAAAAGGAAAAAAAAGACGGTAGTTTCTGAATTGGTTGGAGATGCAACAAGCGGCGTAAGCAGCCCATGGCACATAGATAAAATTTCTTCATTTAAGGTAAGGGAGAGTGGTTAACTCAAGTAACCACACTCCAGCTCCGTTTGAGCTGCATAACAAACGGCTGCTAGCTTTGCTCTCTTTTCATTGCTCTTAAAATCGTTGCCCGGCACAGAGCTATATTTTCAGTCTAAATTAGCCCTACCTTTTGAAAAATTAATTTATAATTCATTGAAAGTAAAAACGGCTGAATTTAGTTTTTGCCGAACCAGTTCCTATATTTGTGTGTTTTGTACTCACGGTCGCGTAAACGCCACTTGCACAAATCGTTTCCTTCTTTGTTAATTTCTTACGGAAAAAGATGAAAAAGCGATAATTACTGACGGAATTTACCCGAGTTTATGAAATTTACAAGCACTGTCCGTGCCACGTATCTTCTGCTAAGAAATACATATTTTTTGAACAATATGTTGTTTAAAGGAGCACATAATTTAAAATGTACATAAACACTCCAACACGTTTTTCATGTTTTTTTTAAATATTGTTTCCGTGTCAATAGATAAGCACGCTAATGTAATCGTCTTCAAATTACTTTCGATCAGGCACCGATCTATCCTGGACAGTAAGGTAACTTATTACGAGTATATCCAAGTCAATGTAATTAGTTACGTGTCTAGTAACTAGGCTGAAATAATATTTTAATGACAGTCAATGCAACTCACATGCCTATATAGAGTGTGTGTAAACTAGGCTCGAATACAGTGGCTTTTTGACGCTTTGGACACTTTCAGCGCATGCTGCAAACAAACTTCTGCACTGCAGACGCCAATTTACAATAGTTTGCAGCAAACGATTATTTATTTCATATATCATATTACCTTCAGGAGCAAGTACATTTTTTTGCTGCTCCAATTTTAATTACGAGTATCAAGCGCACGTTTAAAACTTCATTCATAATTAAAACTAGTGAGACTGATCCAGGATTTGTGCCACTCGTGTAACCTGAACAGCGGGTCGGTAATCGCAATGCTTCCATCTTTAACATGCAATCATTAGTTGTTGTTTTTTTAAATACTTTTGAGATTAACTTTACCGCAATTCCATGCATTTGTAAACGTCTGAGTTTCATCATAACTTAACCAGAGATCTCTTCAAGTACTTGTCATTTGTACGGAATTGATTTTTCCAATAGTTATTATTTATGTCTCCAAATTGAGATGGTTGCGGATCAAGGAACGTTGTCTTCTTTAAATAATGCAGATCATAAAAAAAAAAAAAAAAAACGAGAATATGTGAGAGCTACGTATTTTTTAAATCGTCCTCGTGAGCTTGTCGATCTCTGAAGCTAGAGTGGTGGCACCTTAAGCCAATAGCTTAGCCTAATTTTCTTTTTTTCAGAGGGGTAGAGAGAGCGAGATGGCAGCAACTCTGAGAATTTCAATTAAATGGCCGCAAAACCGAATCACACACCTGCTGCGCCCCCTCGTGGTTGTACCGGCTTGGTTTTGCTTATGTGAAGGTACACACCTGCGCTGACCGACTTCCACTGCGATCGAACAATATGATGGCGATCCAATGTAATGTCGTTAGAACATTAAAGGCTGAAAGACACGTACAGTACATCAACCGCGTGACATTCACAACGTGCAAAAAGTGTTCCGCACTATTATCGGAATGCCAGGGTACTTCGATTCCATTTCAATTAAAGTTTTATTTACTCCAATTTATGGAGAGAGAGACAGGGCAAAAAGCCACACAACGTAGCTTCAAACGTTCCTGCCTTCCATACAGACTTTGGCGTAATCGTCAGCACATACACGAGTAACTACATATATAACGTACAAAATAACAGGTAGAACACAACAATGATATACATACATATCATAAAAATTCTAAGATCGAAGGTTTTCACTCTTTTTCTTTGAAATATATTTGATTTTTTACATACCTTTTATGTAAATATTTTGTTTAAGGAATTCGTTAAGGGTAGCTGGTACAACATGCTAAAGCATTTGCAATCCGTAACTAGTTTGAGGATTACTCTACCGTCTACGTAATCCTAAAATCGAATGGAATCAAAAGCATATTCGCGATTTTCGTACGGTGGCGTAGAACGCAATCACCACCCTCGAAGAAACATAAACGATGCGACTATCCCATCACGCCCGTTTGTTGTTGGATCCAGTGGCTTACGAACTTGTTTTTGAGTGGGGGCGTAAACTAGACCCTCCCCCCCCCCCCCCCCCCCCCCCAGGGCCAGGGGGCAAAGCTCTTGCTGTCCCTTGGGCGCGGCCGCCCAGTGTTTTCCCTGCCCAGTGGCGCATGTTTCAGGGGGGGGGGGGGGGGCAAAACACATGCCTCGCCCCCCCCCCCCCCCCCCCCCGGTTGGTACGCTCATGGTTGGATCCACTACATTTGCACCATACCGGAATCATTCTAGCATACGGAATGATTGGGTGTCCGACCAAGATACGACGGAACGACCAATCGCAGCTATCCATTCGTATTGTATAGTTGCGTACTGCCTAAAAAAAAACAAATAAACTATAGGGTGTGAAAAGTCCCGGTCATCGCATCATCTCTCAGCAGCCGATGAGAATACACTAAAACTAGTAACAAACCATGCGTGCTGGGACAGTGGACCTTTTCCGAGAAGCGTTCTGCGCATGGCGCGAGCACCCGATGCCAAGCGGCGGAAGTCGGCACCAAATATCGAGGAAATGCGGAAGGAGGCTGTGGATTAGCGAGTAGAACACGTTATTCATTTAATACAATCGCATCGTCTAGCTTGGACATCTTCACAGATCTCCCAGTTTTTCGCCGGAACTTGGCAAGTCTAGTTGAAAGTTGAAACTCTATTACATTTTGTGTGAAGTGTGCGACCTACTTGTAGTCATGCTAATTTGTACATTTTAAGCTGCTCGTGTGCTGTGTTTCTTCTTTCCGTCTTGTGTGCGCCAATGTGAAGACCCGCGTGGTTGTTTTTGGACACATTAAATAAACAAATTATTAAATTATTATTATTATTATTATTGCAGCATATATATAATTGTGTAACACAAAAAAAAAACGTAGACGGAAAGAAAAAGCTCTGGTGGTGCTTGTCTGCGTAGACGCCGAGCCGCAGCATGCCGAGCCTTTTCATTCATATCAGTAGGAGAATGTGTGGTTTTCTTCTTTTTCTTTTTTTAAGAAGACATGGGATGGCATCTCGGAACCCCCTACTCTTTTTTTTTCTTCTTTTTCTTTTTTCATAATTTTTTTCATCTTTTTTTTCCAATTTTCTTTTTGCCCTACACGAGCACGTGAGCATGTGCTCACGTGTTCGTGAGCACGTGATCTCACGAGCAGAAGCACGAGCACACGACGCCGGCCTACGGCGGACGGCGGACGGTGGACGGACATGGCTAGCCCCTAAGGAGCTTCGCCCCTAAAACACGACGTTTGATTGGACGCCACGGATGCCCCTCTTTAAAGTCGCGCTGGGCACGCGCCGCAGCTCAGAGAGCGAAGAAACTGGTAGCGTTGCTCCCATTATCGATTGGTAGCGCAGGTAGGTCCTTCCTCGATTTTAAGTTCGTGCAGCCACCGCCTGGTGCCGTCGGTATGTGGAAAAAGGTCCATTAGCGGCACTCTGAGCTGATTAAAAATAAAATATCTCCGACTTGCATAACAATACCAACGAGTTATAAGTAGACGTTTTGTCTCCTATGCGGGAGACATCATCAGTGCAGCCTAGGAACACCCGACTAGCTGGCAGCAAGTCGGGTGTTTTTAGGCTGTACTGATGATGTCTCCCGCATAGGAGACGAAACGTCTACTTATAAATTGTTGACATTGTTTTGTAAGTCGGAGGTATTTTGTTTTTAATCATGAATCCCGGCTTTTGAAACATTTTTGCACTCTGAGCTGACCTGAAAATTTCAGGGACAATTGATGTCCTAACCTTTTAACCCAGGACGCCACGAGTTTCATGGAATGCTTCACTTCGTTTCACCTTTGCGGCCGACACAATGAGGTTATTGGACCAATCAAAGAACGTCAAAAGTGCAACGTCATGTTTCTCATCGGCAAAACTTATTAAGTGCACTGAAGGCATCGTGACCTCGCCCTTTTTCTACGCGTTTTGGTCTCTACTCTGTACGTCCTCTAGCTAGCCTATAACTGCGTTCTTACATAGTGGTAAACAATTGAGTTTGATAAGGATTACCAGAAAATCGCCTCTCACAATTATTTGTTAAAGTTACTAAGCTTACTTGGCTCACTTTCTTGTTGACCTCCGCCATCGTCGCACGCATTCAGGGCCCCATTAGATTCTACGAGACATTTGCTGCCTTCGGTTCTTAAGGGGGGCTATTCAAAACGGCGGGACGAAGGAACCGGGGCATCGCCGCCCGCTGCGATTGATCAGCGGCGTGGCCTTGACCAATCGCAGTAGCAGGTGATGTAGCGGTCCCTTGGTCCCGCCTTGCATAGCCCCCCTTAGTGTTACTTGCAGCAGCTTGTGCGAACGCCATGAGTCCAAGCGCGCTGTCGCATCAATGCTTTTTTCTCCAATCAGGAACGGTTGGTTCACGAGCTGTTCGCTCTCCGAATATCTGGAATCTTCTGACTTGGCACAGTCTCCGCGTTGTCATCGCGCAGCGGCCTCTTCGGCCCCAAATCTTTGCCGTCGCGCTCTCGGGTCGTTCGAGACGTGCCTACGGCGAAGGTTCGACCACCGACCGCTTTCCGAGAAAGGTGACACCGCGCAGTTTGGTCGTCGGCCACTCTGCGTGTCTCTCTCGAAAATTGCTCCCTACCAGCGACCGCGTAATAATGATAACGCGTTAATTGTAATAATAACGAGCCGAAAACGCAGCAGCTGGAGCAGCAGGCGACAGCGGTGGTACCTATACAGCAGGAGCGGCCAAGTGCTATCATTAAATCCATCGATTCATTAACGTAGTACCCTCCAGGATTACCTCGACAACGACCGGGTGATAGCGAGGTTACGACGCCGTTGAGTAAATCGTAATAAAGGAAACGCTTAAATGTAATGTAATAAAAAGAAACGAGGAAAAAGGCCCGTGCAGACCGAAGGTTTGGGGGCTGTTCGTTGTTGTTTATTGGGATTCGAGCGGTCGGTTGTTTGGACTAGGAGCGGCAAAGGAATAAAGACCTCCTGTCTGTTCCACTTTGACGCGTGGTTCTAGTCGGCCACCGCGCGTGCTACTAGACACTGCAGAAACGAGACTGTTATCAAAGTGCTCGATCTCCGAAGGAGGTTAAACTCGATGACAGGTCTTTGGGGGTGCCGTGGTGCACTGCTGTGGTTCGTTAACGCTGTTCCTCTACTCTTATTTCCTCTTCGTGGCTCGCTTTCTTTTTCTTTTATTTACTCTTCTCGTTTTTTTTTTCCCCTTCGGGTTTGCCTAGCACGGGTTTGCCAAGGCTGTAATTATGTTCGCTGATCCTCTAGCTGCGGGATTTCTTGCTTCTTTTTGGCACGAGCTCTTTTTTTGACCCATGAACTGCCTAGCATTTTGTTTTTGTACATGTCCTCATTTATTTTTTTGATAATTTTTTCTTATTTTTTATGTTTGTGTGTGTAAAGAAAAAGGGGGGGGGGGGTGAGGCTGCCTTTAACTATTAAAGCAGACATCCGCGCACATACTCGCGTGAAGTTCATCACCTCACGGAAAGTATCTCCACAGTGCCGCTATTTATATAAAAAGCGGCACTTCGGTTTCCGCCCTGTGGTATTAACCTTCGATTACAGGAAGGCGCGATTTTTGTATTTAGCCTTCTTGTAACTGAGTTGTACAGGAGACGATGTATCATCCCCCCCCCCCCCTCTCCCAGAATTGTTATTTCCGGAAATGGGCGTGAGCAATAAGGTTGCTAACTTGCTATGGTCCCTGGCAGCTGAAGAAATTGTGAAGAACCAGCTGAACACACACTTACAGGAACATTCACACCAGGCACGTATCCAGGGAGGGCCCCCCCCCCCCCCCCGCGAAATCTTCCATTTTGCTGGGACCTCCTCTCCCCCCTCCCCCTCATACAGCATCTTGCCATGTGCGCCCCCCCCCCCCCCCCCCCCCCGCCCCGAAACAAAAATCCTGGCTACGTGCCTGATTCACACAGACAAGAAGAGATAGAGAAATGCGCAAACAACCGCTGGCTTATCTCCATTGTAAACTGAAGATACGCAGGGCGTGGCGAGCCCCGATCATATCATTATGGCTCCGCAGCCAATCAGATTGCCGCATTAGCCGAAAGGAACGCCCAAGAGGCAATGACGAAGCAACAAGGGGGAACATATCAGCCCTGCGTCCGTTAAGCTCTCAGTGACTATGCGAAGAGCAAGTCGTCTGCTTCTGACACAGCAGTTGCGGTGACGTCAGATCGACGCCGATCTCTTATTGGCTGAGAGCAAAACATAGTGGGTGGCCCTCAATGCTAGATGCCTTAAGGTCTACCCACTATTCTATTTTTCAATGAGCCAATCAGAGCTCGACCTTCTGACATCATCGCAACTTCTGCGGTAGAAGCAGACGACTTGCTCTCCGCATACAGTGTGTCATCCTTAGTCCGCTCGAATCATTCTGCACGCTCTATTAGCGGCGAGATGTTCTAGTGGCTCCCTCCTGTGGTTACCTTTCGTGACGTCACTACCTTGCGAACAACAAGTTCGATGGTGTTTGTAAGGAGCATGGTGGAAGCTTGAAATCATCGCGCTCTTAAAGCAACACTACCAGCACCGTCGAAATTAAAGTTCTTCCATTCCTCTTATTCCCGTCGATGAGAAAACCTTTGCTGACGTCATAGTCAGCTTTCGGCCAATCGCGGAAGGCCGACCACAGCGACGCTTTCGATCGCGCACGTCGCCAATAAAGCGGAATATCCCCAATACTCGTATACAACATATACGCTTCGGTAAGTTCCCTCGGCCATTGTTCTTTGGGAGAAAGAACAGCTTGGCGGGACTACCATATAGTCACGCTTAAGAAACGGGTCGCTTACTCCATTCCTGCTTCGTTCTTCGGTCTTTGGGCAACGCCGCAACCCAATTGGCGGCGATAATTAGGTGCTGAAAACTCGCCCCGTGTTTTTTACGCTCACCCATACGTGGAGCGAGTGTTCCGAAATGCCTCTTTGGCGCATCGGAACGAAAGGAGTGGCACGCCAATCAATGTGCGGTAACGCGCCGGAAACGAGGCTTTACCGCTGGTAGTTTGGCTTTCCTCCGGTATCTCTGGGCCAAAGAGGTTCTAGAACCAAAAATCGCCAAAGAGGTTCCAGAGCTAGGCTCCACTTCTGGTTGTTCGGCTTTCGTGTGGCAGCTGTGCGTCTGATTGCCAAACAAGCGCCAGATTCAGCCTTCACCGCTGGTTCCTTGTTTCCCACGTGACCTCTTTTGCTTTAGGTCTTGCACTTTGGGAATTATGTGGCGAGCCAGAAAAAAAGGTAATAGAAACGCAAAGGAAAAGTACTCTGGCTCTAACAAACGCCTTGGAGCGAAAGCGTACTACGCCCAACTTCGGCTCTTTGGATTGCCAAGCTTGTGCAAAGTGGGCGTTTCTCTGGCGTAATACCTGGGTAACGAGTAACCGTGTTTGGTTACTTCTGGAAGGGAACGTGTACAACGCAGGCACCCAACCTGCTTCTCACGCAGACATGTACAAATTACTCAAAAAAGGTAGTTAAGTTAAGTTACTGAGTATCGACGCCAAAAGTAATTGGAGTAGAGTAGAAATTACGCATTTGTAATAGTAGTTGAGTAAACTACTAACTACTGTAAAAAAGTAGCGAGTTACTTTGAAGTTACTTTCGAAGTTACTTTTTTATATTTTTGTGGTAGCAAAATGAACAGCAGTTTTGATTCGTGAAAAACTTTGCGAGTCTGAAATAAATGCAGTCATTTTATTACTTGAGTTTTCACCAAAATAGTTTATTCGCTCGCAGAAGCAATTTAGTTTCGAAGTTATTGACAGGAGAGTTTTCGCCTTTTCCTACTAACGACGTCCCCAGCTAAGCTAAAAAGACGTTCCACCGACGCGCTGGATGGAACGGCGGCGTTGAGTTTGAGAAACAGGCTGTGCAGGGTCGGAGAAGCGAGTGTTGTCATCTTAGGTGTCCATGACGAAACATGTGAGGTTTGCCTCGTTTGGGGGGTTGTATAACAAACTCTCCTCCTTTTGTCTTTTTCTTCGGCAAGTTGAGATTGTTATGACTGGCCCCTCTTTATTCCCACGACGTTCGGAGAGTACGCTGAGTGAGTGCACCTGACCGTCAAGGGTTCAAGTCTCACGCAACGACGATGAGATCATCCGGACGACTGCGCGTCTCGTTGCAGTGCTAGCGCTACGCTACCGAAAAAAAGAAGTTTTTTTTTTTTTATTTAACAGAAGATGAAACGAAGTATACTTCGCCGCTGACGCCGGGTTCAATAAAAGGAACTCCCAAGGGTGACCCGGAACCCTGGCCGGCGACTGCGGTATCCTGACGCGCCTGACACGCCTGACAAGTAAATCGTTTTCAACAGACAGGAGGTCTCCCTGGAGTGGAAGGTCGGAAGGGCTCGAAGGATTACGTGAACAAGCATCGGCGCTCGTACAGTTGCAGCTGGAAGCGCGAATGTGCTCCCATGAACGGATTATCCGTGTCTGCGTTTCTGTGCTGTGGAGTCCGGCTGTGCAAGCGAGTATTCGCTGACGACGAGGCGACGATGGGAACAGGCGCCCAGCTGCGAGGTCATGCCAGTGGCGCCTCCCGTAGAACCCCCAAACCGCTTGAGTCAGAACTCACAAAGGGCAGGCAACATGAAAACAACAACAACCTTCGGAGTGCCCCCGTCTTTGCTTACACGGTTGCAGCTGAAGGCGCGGCGCCTGCATGCATTACCGGATTAGGTCAATACCCGACCAAGGCTTGTTAAGCATGTCTTCCTGCGTTCGTGCGCGTCGGTGTTATGTTTTGGCTGCTCATCACCACCTTGGCCCAAGGACGCCTGTGATGCATTTTCTACGGCTGCGAGGGGGCCCCTTGTTCGGGAAGGCCATTTCATCTGCCGACGATTTCGAAAGTAGTTAGTAATTTGAGTAGAAGTTACCTGAAAAATGTAGTTAAATTAAACTACTAATTACCCAAATAAACTTGTAATTGAAAGTTACCAAGTTACTCGGAAAAGTAGTTAAACTACAGTAGTTTGAGTAGAGTAGTTGAACTAGGTCCAAGTCTGTTCTCACGTCACCTCGCGTCTGGGATTTGCACGAAAAAACAAAACAAAAAAAAAAAAACGCCAGCGTTATTATAAAAAACAAATGCACACAAGGCCGGCGAAGTATTTTGCACACAAGTACTGATATACCCATTTAAAATACTTTGAGTATTTTTAGTTCGTAGTTAGTTACATATTGGGGAATGTAGTCATCAACTGGATTGCTATACTAAAAATTGAGTATTTCAAATACTTGTATTTTCAGATACAGGCCAAATACTATTGCGGCAGTGTTTTTCGCAATCATTTGCGATATTGGACGCTCTTCAAGATGGAAGTCATATGCAAAGACTCAGAGCATGAAAGTTGCTGCGCTTCGGGCATCATGCACATCGAACCGAAAATGGAAAGTGTACAACGAGGAATTAACGGTATGGGTACAATTATTGCCAGTTTGGTTGAATTACTTTTCTATAAAGATGTAGCATTCTCGGCTTGTCGTTTAAAAAAAAATGATTCGTTCCAGGAACTAAGCCTTTGAAATTAAACTGACGCTGAATGCATTTTTTTTTATGTTGTACCCGCTTATCTTGCGACAAAGATATTTCATTTTTAAATCTTTGCTTGAGCGCGATCTTTTCTTTTCTTTTTTTTTTTACTCGGAGTTAATTTTTAAATTTACGATGACTTGGGATCAAACTGTATTTCTAAAAGTATTTAAAAATGATCGCATACTTTCGTTGTATTCGCATCTTGTATTGGAATACTTTTCCAAAACGTGCAATTAGATTTGTAATTAATAGCATTTTGTCGAAGTATTTTATATTTGTATTTTGCGGACATGTACAAGTCACTAAAAAAAGTAATTAAGTTAAGTTACTGAGTATTAGCCTCAAAAGTAATTTGAGTAGAGTAGAAATTACACAAAAAGAATGTAATTGAGTAAATTACTAAATACCGTAAAAAAGTAGCGAATTACTTCGAAGTTACTTTTACATTTTTTATGCTAACAAGGAAGTACATAGGTTTTGATCCGTTGACGAAGTTCTGCTAGTCGAATATAAAGCGGCTTGTGTTTTCACAGAAATGCTTTAATAGCTGGTTCCGCTTCGGCATGCCTAATTGCTTTGTACTTTTTTTTTTTGTTTGGTCAATGATGTACTGCGGATGTATCATTTCTCCTTTGAGGGTCAGCACAGCCTGAGCTCGATTTTGCAGACACTATTTGCTTGTTTACAGTGTTGCGTAAAGTTCGTCTGAAAACTACTAGGAAGTACAAAGTAAATGAGAGGTTATGTACTGCAAGTAAAGTAGTAAGTACACCGGGTGCAATGTACTTGAAGTAAAGTATGAAGTACACCGAGTGCAATGTACTTGAAGTAGAGTACTATAGATTCAACGTACTTTCAAAGTAAAAAAGTACTTTTTAACTTCCTTTCGGAATGCCCTTTCATCCCCTATAAAGCGTTCTTTTTTAAGTGGTATGCATTGTTTCAGGGGAAATCGGAGGTGCATCAGTGTTTTTCGGAAAGGACGGCAAAATCGGAAATGCATCAGTTTTTTTTTTTGCTTTTTGGAAATGGCGGAAAATAATAGAAGTCGCTACAGAGTAATTGTTTTATTCTCGCTGACGAACTTTTTAACACAATCAACTTATAATGCACTTATATGTATCGGTCTTACAGCCGCTATTACTTCACTCAAAAAATGGCCAGATGACGTCTAGAAAAACAGCACAAACAGCCAGATGAGCTTCAGAGTGGGTGCTGCATTTGTTGCCTCCTTTGAGTGAGGATGCACTGCGTACACCTCCTGTAGTGAGCGAGAGTTCCTATGTTAGGAAGAAGCGGGAGGAAGCCCTTTCTTCAATTGCCTCAACTCTCCTTGAGTTTTGGGACCAAAAAAAAAAAAAAAACGCCAGTCTTCGGCGCTAATCCCGCAGTTACTCGGCCTCATTTGCGACGTGTCTGTCCGCTCCCCGCGCCTCGTAGCAGGGTTGTTGCAGTGGGGGGCTCATTGAAATTTTAGGGAGTTTTAGACCATTTAAACTACTACCCTCCCTTCCCCCCCCCCTTGCCTACTCCACATGTTTCCCCCTCTTTGCAAATATCAGCTGATCTTCCAACATTTCTCTTTTTGTGCAGGAACGTTTGGTTATAAACAAACCTACCACGAAAATTTGAAAGTAACTTCTAATTTGAGTAGAAGTTACTCGAAAAAAGTAATTAAACTACTAATTACTGAAATCAAAATGTAATTGAAAGTTACTGAACTACCGAGACAAGTAGTTAAACTACAGTAACTTGAGTAAAGTAGTTGAACTACGTGCAAGTCTGGTATTTTGACACAATTTTTTTAATATTTTGCCCTGTCCTTGTACAAGGTATGTCAGTGTAGCCGCGATTATCCTTGAATGAACGTATTAGAAAGCAAGGAATTATTAACGACGACAAATATTGGAAGCGGCAACTTTATGAAACGACACATTCAGAGTAACGAGCGAGTGATACCCCTGTCAGACGGGAAAGTAAATGTCATTTTGATTGAATGTCATTCACCGCTCGGCGAATCAGCTCGTAATCCTGGTTCTTCACGTGATCCTGGTTCTTCATCGCTCACGCTCATTGGCCGAGCTGTAATGTCATTTTGCTTAAATGTCATTTAACGTGCCCGTCTGACAGGGGTATAAGGCTTTACTTTCAAGCTGAGGTAACGCATTCTATTTGAATCGCAGTAGCCAGCAACTTACTTAGTTACTTTCGGAGTAACTAACGGTATTTGTTTGCATTATTTTAGCGATGTGTACTTGAAGTGTACGTGAAGAACAAAAACAGTGCAATTACTCTCGCGCTGCCACTTCTACTGCTCATTCCAACACCTTCCACGTTTGTGGTGACGGTTAATAAAATGACTTGTACACCCAATGACAAAGTAGTAACAGCCCGACCATCGTAGATTTTCAACAATAATAACACAATAAAAAAAGCACCCGGAATTATTTTACGCGCGACGTCCGTCTCTAAGCTTTTTCATCCGTACCCTCGGTGATTGCATAACGCGAAAAGGCCTACTAGGTGCATCCTACGCAAAGATATTCAACAGAATTCTGTCTAGTTGGGCTAAAATTTTAAGAAATCAAATAAACAACCGTTTCACATTCTGACTTTGCTTGGTAGTCTATAAATTAATGATTCCGAATTTGCCGGAATATGTCATGCAACCAATATACAAGAAAGATATAACAAAAGTTCGGCCGGAGTGTGCATGCAGCGGGACATTTAACGGGAAATACAAAGGAAGTATAAAACTAAACCTATACACGCAGTATGAATATTTGTAATATTATCACACAAACGAATGATTTTATACTCCCTTTAACAGCCGTCAACTGTCCACGAGAGCCATATCCAAGTAATCACACGCTACAAAAGTCTGACAAATAGAGAGAGAGAAAAGGGGGTTTGAATTTGTATACCTTAATTAATACGGCGACTGCGACATCAGCAGACCGGCGGGCACGGAATGAGTTAATAAACATTAATTTAATGCCGCAGAATTCAAATCAGCACTTAAAGAGGCCCTCTAATGATTTTTAAACTGGTTTGAAATTTGTATTGAAACGCTTGTCATGGAACGTACGAACACGGAGAAAAAATGTTTTCCCGTAAATTCTGATTATTTTGGGAGTTATAAGCAAATTAAATTTACAAAAGGAAGCCAAACTATTTTGCTCCGTGACACGGTCGGAAAAATTCAACGATTGGAGGGTTGGAGCCAAGCGGCTGGCCATTTCGGCTGCGGGTTAGGCTCGGCTACCGCGCTGGTGACGTGCAGTCATCGCTGCTTCGTCGACCTCGTCGCTAAAGCCCCTGGCGTCGTCGTAAGATCAGGTTCCGAACGCGACCGGCGTTACCAATGGACCTGGGCAGTTTATACTTCGGCATCGGCGAACCCAACGCGAGCCGGCATAGAAGGATGTTCGTCGTCCACTTCGCCGTGCTTTGTCATAGAGTTATGCGGGGTGGGATCAAATCAGCGATTTGGGGCAACGAAATGCACCGTAATATATATAAAAAAAAGAATGCTGGAGATAACATGTGCAAACAAAACATTTATTTTCTAGCATATTTCACGCAAGTCCGCGAAAAAAAGAAAAGAAAGATACAGTGATGTCTCGTTAATATGCACACCTCCGTTCCCGAAAAAAAAACAATCGTCCATAATGTGAGTTGTCCCTAAGTACAAGACAAAAATGCAAGTTTTTTCCCAGTTTTTCCCCAAAAAGGGAGGCCATATAGCGGGGTATCCATATTAACGGGGTCCATATTGACGAGATATGACTTTATCACAATTTCGCGTCCGTCAAAGCTTCCGCCTGCCGGGTTCGACGGATTTGCTACACTCGCGTTGATTTCCGTTTAACATCGAAGGAAGCGGATGATCCCTAAATTACGCCGTTTACACGTTCTAAATTGTAGCGCACTCCGTATAATGACTCCGGGCTTCACATTTGTTTTCATTGGACACCGCTTCTACATTTTGGCATTTGTTGTTTGGAGCGGGTACGGCCGCCGGCGAGGTACGAGTAGCACACGATCATGCATAGCTCATACACGAGGTCGTCCTGAATTTTAATGAACTATACCTTTGGTTTGTCACCCAGCTTCAAGCTTAGGCTGGCACCGCCTGAAATCGCGTTCGTCTTGTTAGGCCTACGAAGCTTCTCGGGGTAACGGGTAGGGGCATCCACGTACAGACTCGCCCAACTGAGCGTACGGCTGTTGTGTACCTTACCCGACCCCGAACCCCCTAAAAAAAAAAAAGGAACACAAACACAAAACACAAAAAACACATAATTATCATAGTGCTTTTTTTTTTCTTGGCATTTTGCGAAATGCGATGCACGAATGTCCGACCTAGCCATCGTGGGAAGACATCGACATCAACTCGGCCGTGAACTGCTGAAGCCCTATCCACCGAGGAAAAAGGGGTCCAGTGGGTTGGTGTCCCCTCCATTGTACCCCACCCCGAGGAGATGGTATTCTTGAGAGGGTCCACAGGAGCGCAACTTTAAAAAAGAGGATGAAGGAGAAAATAGATTAAAAGCACCTTCATTCCCATACATAAGAGAGAAGTAAGAAGTTCCGTTATTAAATGGTTGCTTGTCCAGCCGTATGGATGTATCATTACTTACGTGAGTTTTTATTACTTTAAGTTCAGCTGCTAATGTCGCAAGTTGTGAACCAACTTGCTCAGCTTGAACCCGTAACCTGGTGCCATAGGGAACGGCGAGAACAGTTCATGACGCACGGCAGATTTGTGTCGCAGAAGCGTCACGCAGTCGCGCACACGCCCCGGAGCAGAGAACAACCAGCCCAATGCGCTAGCAGCGCTGTGCGGTTGCGCGCCGGCTGGCTTGGCTGGTTCCGCCGCCGGTTTTTTTTTTTTTTCTTTCTACCTTTGTTTGTGCACATTTGATATATATATATTCTTTTCCATTTTTTTCGCTCAATAAAAATTTTTCTTGAAAAAATAATGATGGTTTGTACAAGACACGTCATTTAACCTAAATGAAAAAAAGAAATACGGCTTTTGTCGATTTTTAAGCAAAAAGTAAAAGCAAATTGTTGTGTGTATGTTTATACAGCCGGCAGTTAGTCTGCCTCAGTGGGCGTCTGGGCCCGTTTGCTCGAAGCGCTAACCGCGGCTAAAGTTAGCCGCAGTACCTAGGAGAGGGATTTTGAAATCACGTGACTGGCTCGGTAGGGATGCGGGGAAACATGGCGGTGCCCCGGTGAATGAGCGCCGCTTGATTTAAAACTAATATGTCGTTGTAGCTGCAATATCGGGCGCGTTAATCAGCAATGAATGGTGCAGGAGGCTTTCGCTTTGCCTTGCCTCACCTAAATCGCAAAGTGTGAGCAATGACCTCGCCGCATTTTTTAGATAGTCTTTCGATTCTGGCCATTCCCAAGCCTAAATGAACGCGATAAATGTCGGCACGGCAACGTCTTTGGAAAGCGGATTGCCTTGGCTCACTCGGCCGGGTATTGATAGCACACAAAAGCAGACAGCGTCCCAATCGACTTTTTTCTAAATTACCCAAGCGTCGAGGAGAACGCTGGAAGTGTAAATCTACGGTCCGCGCGCGCTGGCCTTCCTCTTATAAAAGATTCGAAGTAAATAGTCATAATAAGGCTTTGACGAACGTGCGTGCAAGGCAAAATGTGTTTTAGACTTTTTGCTTTAGAACAATTACTACTGCAGACGCCAGCCCGTGCAACCCGTGTAGCTACACTCGTAGCACTGTGAGAAAAGACAAGCGCCGAAAGACTCGGACAAAGTAAGGAAACGACGTCTTTCGGTCTTTTCGGCGCTTGTCTTTTCTCATAATGAACCAACTGGCCCAACTCACCATTTTGTAGCACTGTACTTGTATAGCATGCACCTCGATGCTTGGGAAAATTAAAGAAAGGTCTACTGGGACGCTGTCTGCTTTTGTGTGCTATCAATACCCGGCCGATTGAGTCAAGGCAATCCACTTTCCAAAGACGTTGCCATGCCGACAATTATCGCGTTCATTTAGGCTTAGGAATGGCCAGTATCGAAAGGCTATCTAAAAAATGCGGCGAGGTCATTGCTCATGCTTTGCGATTTAAGTGAGGTAAGGCAAAGCGAAAGCCTCCTGCACCATTCGTTGCTGACTAACGCGCCCGATATTGCAGCTACAACGACTTATTAGTTCCAAAGCAAGCGGCGCTCACTCACCGGGGCACCGCCATGTTTCCCCGCATCCCTACCGAGCCAGTCACGTGATTTCAAAATCCCTCTCCTAGGTACTGCGTCTAACTTAAAGCCGCGGTTAGCGCTTCGAGCAAACGGGCCCTGGTGTGTCAGCTGTAGATGAGCAATTTAGCCGGTGCGGTACAACCGCTAACCTGAAATCTTTAACTTCCAATCATAAACTGGTTACCGGTGATGCTACTGGTCGCGCGTGTTCAACATACTGTGTCGCCACCGGACGTTGAACTGTTTTTGCCCGATGGAATTAAAATAGTTTGCACAATTATTTGGTGACTACTACGTGTACCCCGAATAGCCCGAACCACTAATGATGTAATACCATAAATAGGTGAGAAGCTCAAATGTTATAGGAGGGCCCCTTTGAACATAGGGGAAATGCAGTCCCTTAATGATGATATAGGAAATAGAGAAAGTGTGTGTGTGTGTGTGTGGGGGGGGGGGGGGACGACTCTTATAAAAAAATAAAGATAAAGCGAAACAAAAACCGAAACCGAGATAGATCCCCTCGAGCACAGAGAAAGCGGAGAAGCGCTGGCCGGGGATTCCCGTTCGACGATAAAGCGACGTCACCCTTCGTGCTTCACGAAAAACGAAAACACGGGCACCCCACTCCACCACCAGCAACCGCGCATTTTTACTCGCAGGCGGGCGGCACTTCGCGGGGTTAAAACGCTAGCTTTCGCGCGCGCACAACACACAAACTCGCACACACACACACACACACACACACACACTCACTCACACTGGCAATGCCAGCTCCGCGGCGTTTTTCCCGCTTCCCTCCCGAAACCGAAACTAAAGCGCGCGCAAAAAGACAAGTGCAATACGCGAACGCGACGCGAGAGAGCGCGGCGCTCTTTTCAGTTCTCGCTGGAAGAGGCAGCGGAGAAACAGACAGACGGACGGGGCAATGCGGCAGAAGCATCGTCGGCCAGCGACAACAAGGAAAAAAAAAAAGAAGAAACAACCCTAATAAAGGGAGGGAACACGGAAAGGAAGAAACAAAAATTCGCATCGGATAGGAACGGAGCGGCGCGCGTCGGCGCGCTATCACCCTCTGGCGGCGGCTACGCGAATCTCTCCCGCTGCCTCTCCCTCCTCTCGGCTATCGTCTGCTCTCCGGTAGCCGAGCGCCTTGCGCCGCTGCTTGCGCTAGGCACCCGTTCTTGCTTCTCTGCCTGCCGTGTGCTCGGTTCTGGAATCAATGAGTGCAGGAGCCAGTACCGCAGTGCCGCCTTCCCCTTCTCGGTTTCCGAGGGATCCGTCTGGCCGCCCGTCTCTGCCTCGTCCTGCCCGAGCGGCGCGGACCCGCGTTTAACGTTCCGCAAATCTCTCGCTGCGTGCTTTGGCACTCGCGCCCGCAAGCCCCGCAAACGTCCCCGTTAAAAAAACGTTCACCGGTGTCCGTGGCGTGTCGACTCCGGGGAAGGAGCTCTCCATCCTCATCGCAGGGATCTCCACGTTCTCTGACTGCGTTCCTCGACTTTCTTGTCCGTGTTTTTCTTTATAGAGGTCGGTGTGTGTGGTGCCAAAAGAAAAACTCGAAAGTGTTCGGGTTTTAAACAAGATCAAAAGCGCTCGATCGATTGGTGGAGTTTTGTGGCGTGTTCGCGCCGGGCGTGAAGGTGTTCCTCCGAGCAAGTGCATCTTTCGATACGCTGGGAGTGCATCTTTTTTGTTTTTGTTTGTGTGGGTGTCTGTGCGTGAGGTTTGTGCGCGTGCGTGACTGAACAGGCGGAGCCGACGCTTGTGCGAGCAACATTTTCCGCAAACCTGGGATCGAACTGATTGCTTCGCCCGTTCGGCTCTTAAGGTGAGCTCGCTTCTGTCACTTTACCCCGTTCAGAGTACGTAGGGAACGACAACAATTATCCGATCCAACTCATTTTTCTTTTTTTTTGAAACGGCACGGTTGTGGACAGAGTAGGCATTTTAGTATGTTGTTTTCAAAGGCCCGCTACTGCTACGGGCGCGGCCTTCAGAGCACGCATGAAAGTGGCAGCGCGAGCTCTCCCTACAAATAGCGTGGCCGGAAAACACGATCTACTAAAACTCTCTCTGCTCTGGTCAACATTAAGCTGAGACATGGTGGAATACGCCAAAACAACGAGGACGAAAACGAGGGAAGAACTAGACAGGACGCGGCGTAACTTTCAACTGAATTGTTTATTTCGATGACAGGATTGTAAAAATATAAAAGCATGCACACTTGGCTGAGCACCAAAGATATGGTCTAAAAACACCCCCCCCCCCCCCCCTCAATTGCTAGGGTCATTGGTTGTTCAAATAGTAGAATTCTTTATCTGTCAGGAACAAAGAGGGAGCGCTCACACAAGAATTGTCATGGTGGGACCTAATCAGGAAGGCTTCGTGGATTTCTCTTGCCGTTTTTGTTTTGTAATGTCCCATGACACAGGTGTCACCAAAAATGGGGCTGCACTTTCCAGAGTTGGGCCCGCATTCGCAACGGTCACAGTGGACCGCTAAGTGGCCAGACGGGGAATGCCTGATCGCCAACGCATGCTCTCTGACCCTATCATTAATGCACCTCCCCGTCTGGCCAACGTACACCTTACCGCATGACAGGGGGATTTTGTACGTGACACTAGTGGCGCACTCTCGGAACTTAGTGACATGTCGTTTTTTGCACGACTCTTGCGGCACATCCGATTCCTCTCCTAATCTGCTTATCCTTTTACAGAGCGAAGATAGTTTATTCGGTGCAGAAAAAATGACTGGTATGTCAAAGCGATGGGCCACCTTCTTCAGATTGTGGGACATCTTGTGAATGTAGGGCAAGACAACAGGACTAACTACCCTCCTGGGAGCCCTTTCGCACACTGCGCTGTTGTCTTTTTTTATCTTTTTTGCTAAGGTCTCTGAAACATATCGAAGGACATGACGGGGGTACCCTGCCTCTTCGAGTCTGCTGAGCTGAGAATTAAAACTGTTTTTCATCCGGTGAGGGCAAGATTTCTTTAGCGCTGCCCTTAGGCAAGATGAAGCAATGCCCATCTTCACCAGCTTGGAGTGCGCCGAGCTGAACGGCAACATTCCTTTCTTGGAACGGGGCTCATACGCCCAGCAGGCATGCTCCGCACCGAAATATAGCCCAAGGTCCAAAAACTGCAGCCGACCACAGACCGATGTCTCGTGGGTGAATTTTAAGCCGAAAGCACAGCTTGCGAACAGTTCTAAAAAACCCGCGATCGCTTGATCATCCGCAATTACAGGGCGGGAAACACACACCAAAAAATCGTCTACGTAACGAAAAACTTTAACATGTTCCTTCTGCTGAATTTCTTCAGATATACGCTTGTCGCAATTTGCAAGAAAAATGTCACACAGTACCGGTGCCACAACGGAACCGATACAGATACCACGTTTCTGCACAAACAGCTCTCCCTCGAAGGAAACGACAGTGGAGTTAAGGTAGTGCCTCAGCAGCTCCAAAAAACATTCGACTGAGAGACCGCACGCATTGCGAAATGGGACCTCTCCATTTTCCTCAATACAAAGTCTGACCGTCTCAAAAAGATGTTCATGAGGGACCGAATAAAAAAGGTCCTCCACGTCTATTGAGAAACCTGTTGTCCCCTTAAAGATTCCTCCCTGTAGAAACTCTAAACTTTCTTCAGAATTCCTGACCAGAAAAGGAACCCCCAGCTCCAACGCAGACAAGTGTTTGCGTAGAAAACACCCCACTTCCACCTGCCACGAATTCCTCTCCGTAACTATCGCCCTGAACGGGCATCCACTCTTGTGTGTTTTGGCAGTGAAAAAACCATCCAGGTTGACATTCTTTGACGATAGCACTTTCTTTCCTAAGCTGGATAGATCCAACTTCTGGCATAAGGCTCTGGTTTCTGATTTTTACCCTTTTCAGTGAAACATCCTTAACAGGTTTGAAGTGTTTTTCTATGGCCTCACGTGACTTGTCTTTAAACAGCTTTTCTTCTGTTACCACAAAGCCAAGACTTTACTCCATCGCAATTCGCCACGGCTTCAACCCGCCTGAAGTGCTGCGTCTCCTTGGGGGTGTGCCACCTTCAGCCGGTCACGGAAAAAAGGATCTGCAGGATACTTCGTTCAGAGAGGTGGAAGCAAGTAAGCAGACTTCGGGATGCTTTGTGGTTGCTCTGCCACGGGTCCACGTCCACCGAAAGAGAGGCCTGCAGAAAGTATGGTGAGCACCTGCGACTTGCTTCCAAGGTCACGGAATTCCTTTGGGATAGGCTTCGAGCGTCGCTGCCAAAAAAGAAGAGAAGATTTGATTCGCCGGGATGTGTCACCTTTTTGGGAGATGCTTCTGCACCGCCGGATGTCACCCGTGTCTTGGAAAAAGGCCCCAAGTTTAGCCTGGCGCCTAGGATGAAGCCCGTGGACAAGCTTGGATTGGTGCGAACTTTGGCGGATAAGGCGGCACAGCAGGACAGGGACAGGTGTACATCCGAAGGTGTAGATGTTATTGTGCGCACGTCAGGATATGGTCAAGCAGGCTTCATTTTGAGGCATGTTGTCTCACACTTCAAGAAAAACAACCTCCGTCTATTAGTAGCTGACAAGGAGGGCGGCTTTGTGGTAACAGAAGAAAAGCTGTTTAAAGACAAGTCACGTGAGGCCATAGAAAAACACTTCAAACCTGTTAAGGATGTTTCACTGAAAAGGGTAAAATCAGAAACCAGAGCCTTATGCCAGAAGTTGGATCTATCCAGCTTAGGAAAGAAAGTGCTATCGTCAAAGAATGTCAACCTGGATGTTTTTTTCACTGCCAAAACACACAAGAGTGGGTGCCCGTTCAGGGCGATAGTTACGGAGAGGGATTCGTGGCAGGTGGAAGTGGGGTGTTTTCTACGCAAACACTTGTCTGCGTTGGAGCTGGGGGTTCCTTTTCTGGTCAGGAATTCTGAAGAAATTTTAGAGTTGCTACAGGGAGGAATCTTTAAGGGGACAACAGGTTTCTCAATAGACGTGGAGGACCTTTTTTATTCGGTCCCTCATGAACATCTTTTTGAGACGGTCAGACTTTGTATTGAGGAAAATGGAGAGGTCCCATTTCGCAATGCGTGCGGTCTCTCAGTCGAATGTTTTTTGGAGCTGCTGAGGCACTACCTTAACTCCACTGTCGTTTCCTTCGAGGGAGAGCTGTTTGTGCAGAAACGTGGTATCTGTATCGGTTCCGTTGTGGCACCGGTACTGTGTGACATTTTTCTTGTAAAATGCGACAAGCGTATATCTGAAGAAATTCAACAGAAGGAACATGTTAAAGTTTTTCGTTACGTAGACGATTTTTTGGTGTGTGTTTCCCGCCCTGTAATTGCGGATGATCAAGCGATCGCGGGTTTTTTAGAACTGTTCGCAAGCTGTGCTTTCGGCTTAAAATTCACCCACGAGACATCGGTCTGTGGTCGGCTGCAGTTTTTGGACCTTGGGTTATATTTCGGTGCGGAGCATGCCTGCTGGGCGTATGAGCCCCGTTCCAAGAAAGGAATGTTGCCGTTCAGCTCGGCGCACTCCAAGCTGGTGAAGAGGGGCATTGCTTCATCTTGCCTAAGGGCAGCGCTAAAGAAATCTTGCCCTCACCGGATGAAAAACAGTTTTAATTCTCAGCTCAGCAGACTTGAAGAGGCAGGGTACCCCCGTCATGTCCTTCGAGATGTTTCAGAGACCTTAGCAAAAAAGATAAAAAAAGACAACAGCGCAGTGTGCGAAAGGGCTCCCAGGAGGGTAGTTAGGCCTGTTGTCTTGCCCTACATTCACAAGATGTCCCACAATCTGAAGAAGGTGGCCCATCGCTTTGACATACCAGTCGTTTTTTCTGTACCGAATAAACTATCTTCGCTCTGTAAAAGGATAAGCAGATTAGGAGAGGAATCGGATGTGCCGCAAGAGTCGTGCAAAAAACGACATGTCACTAAGTTCCGAGAGTGCGCCACTAGTGTCACGTACAAAATCCCCCTGTCATGCGGTAAGGTGTACGTTGGCCAGACGGGGAGGTGCATTAATGATAGGGTCAGAGAGCATGCGTTGGCGATCAGGCAGTCCCCGTCTGGCCACTTAGCGGTCCACTGTGACCGTTGCGAATGCGGGCCCAACTCTGGAAAGTGCAGCCCCATTTTTGGTGACACCTGTGTCATGGGACATTACAAAACAAAAGCGGCAAGAGAAATCCACGAAGCCTTCCTGATTAGGTCCCACCATGACAATTCTTGTGTGAGCGCTCCCTCTTTGTTCCTGACTGATAAAGAATTCTACTATTTGAACAACCAATGACACTAGCAATTGAGGGGGGGGGGGGTGTTTTTTAGACCATATCTTTGGTGCTCTGCCAAGTGTGCCTGCTTTTATATTTTTACAATCCTGTCATCGAAATAAACAATTCAGTTGAAAGTTACGCCGCGTCCTGTCTAGTTCTTCCCTCGTTTTCGTCCTCGTTGTTTTGGCGTATTCCACCATGATGCAAAACCAACTAGCCCAACTAGCCATCCTTAAGCTGAGACTGCTGCGAAGGCTACAAGCGCGAGCTAGCCTGCGCCCCTGGCTTTGAGACATGCATTTCTAGCGCGAGCGCTCCTTCTGCGGAAGAACGCTTCGGAGCAGCGGCCTCGTGCTCTCGCGGTTGGGGTCCATATCACATGAGCGAATGAAGTTTTAGCGAACAGCGACATTTGAGCGAAGCGACGTTTTAGCGAATAGCGGGGGCGCGCGTTAAGCCATCCGCCGCGCTGCGCTTACGCCGCTTCGCGGCGACAGTCTGCGGCGGCTCATTACAAAAATGTGAACCCATTTGGCCCACCCGAAAACGCCGCTTCGCGGCGTCCGACTATTCGCTAAAGTGTCATTCGGTGAAACGTGGGCGTTCGCTGAAATGTCATTCGATCAAGTGAGTGCCTCCCGGCACGCGCAACCAAAGAACTGCGGGGGCCAGCGAGCTCGCGCTGAAGGCGGAAGCCTCTATAGTCTCAGCGCAAGGCTGAACGGATTACAGTAACTGTAATGACTCGGCAAAGTATGTATCCATTACATCCATCACAGTAACCGACTTCCTCTGACCGGCAGCGTTGCTGCACGTGCTCAGTTTTCCCACTCAAAGCACACTGGTGTCACTGTGCTTTGAGTGTGTGTGTGGGGGGGGGGGGGGGGGGGGTGTTGCGGCGGCACCCCGGGTGCCGCTGACCCTGGTAACGCCACCGTGAAAGCAAAAATATTTCGACTGATAACGGCAGTTAGCGCTGTGGCACTGGGCATGACGTAGTCACGTAAAACGCCATGCTCAGTACCAGGGCGCAGACTACCATCTTTTTTTTTTTAGGTTTGAACGCATTTGTAGCCTCGTCATTCGTCGAGTTCATTCCGTGGATCGCGGTGATTGGCTCTCGAGTGCTTTACGGGAAAGCAGAACGCATGGGACTTCGTAAGAGCGCGGTGCCGGACTCTCCGTTGATTTTTTTTTTTATTTTACAATATATGATACAGCAAGCAAGGTAGTGTAATAGTGCACGAATGTCCGTGAACAATGACAGGTATGACAAGGTCGACCTTTGCATGCTTCGAGAAATTTGAGAGGGTAATTCTAATAATAATAAGGATAATCCCGCCCCCGATAACTATAGTAAGGCTGTAGCGGTGCCAGGGCGCACTTCATAGCCGCTGGAAGACCGGACCCAGTCCAAAAGGAGTGGGTCCAGCAAATATCGAGGGCGACGCGAGGACGGAGTGTTTCTAACTACAGAGCGCGACACCGTAAGTTTACAATGTTTCCCCCCCCCCCCCCCCCGTGTTTTCTGATAGTGGCTGACCCAACCAAGATATTTGTAAAGGGCAGGGGCCACATCCGTTAGAATAAAACCCATTTGGACGCCATCGCATAAGTATCGAGCGCCGTCACAGATGCCTAGTTTCCGTCATCCGCGGCCGGTGACGTAAGGGGGAGGTAGTCTAGGCTGTACACTGGGATTGGATATCCTAGGTGGTGTTGGCAGAGGTGTCCTCAGCCTTCGTCACCTTGTGCTTCCCAGTTACCTTCCTGTAATATATATATATGTATATATTAAGACTTGTGTTGCAATGAAATGTATTCTAACGTGGCATCTACGTCAATCCTAAACTGAGTTAAGTTTCGTCACCAAGTTTACAGGTAAACTCAGGCAAACTGCCAGTATCAGTTTGGGCCCGATTACGTTCAATACTGTGATCCTACTACTACTACTACAACTACTACTATTACTAATAATAATTGAGGGCAATATCGTTGTAAAAGAAATACCGTCCCATTGGTATCTCATCATCTAATTATCGTCGTTGTATAGCGTTCATCCGGCAACACTGTCTGTATCGAGGTCTTAGAATTACATCTTGCCTTACGCCAAATATATATAAAAGGAGAACTTTAGTTTGTTTATAAGTTAAGGTACCTAGGATCCTGGAAATTGTTACGCTTCTATGTTGCAAGGGAAAATTCGTTTTCTTGTCACAAAGAACGAATAGTTCCTAAGTTCTGACTCTTGAGTGACTGTCCACACGTTTCGATCTTATATTCCCACTTTTATTTATTTAGAAAAATTACTTCAACTTCATTTTGGTGGAGAATCATGTCGTCTTAGTTTGACTCCAATGTTAAGATTCGTAATTGGCGGTTTTTTGTTTTCGTTTTTTTTTTTTTTTGGGGGGGGGGGGGGGGCGGGGAGGGGGAGGTCGTTTTTTTAATGCAAAGTAACTTTTTTGTTGTTTTTTGAAGGAACATTAAGTACACTTCTTCAGCTAGTATGTCAAACTTGTAGGCTTCGCATTTCGAAGAGTAACCAATCGCTTTAAACAAGAAAAAAAAAAGCAAAAAAAAAACCCAGAAATCTGCTGCATTGTAAGCAAATAAAAAAAAAAAGTCCGCGATTGAATTTTAGAGGTGCAGGAGACGTTGCAAACAGGTAGTTGGATACCAATTTATTGAGTATCTAGAGATTCGCGTTGCAAGACCACAAACTCCAGAGATGGAGACGGGCAATATGGTTTTCGACGCCTTACATGAGCCCACTGCCTGGCCCGGGTTCGATACCCGGACCAGGCGGATTTTTTCGGTCGCGCACCAGTCACCAAGCTGTGTTTGGAGATTTGTGTTTGTCCTTTGTCCCTCTTGTTCCTTCTTCTCCAGGAGTTAGTTTCGTCAATCAGGTGGACATTGCCGAAGTCAAAGTGAAGAGAAACAAGCCGAGTTCTCTTTCTTTGATTCTTACTATAGTCGGTAACAGGTCAAGAACAGTGTGGACGCTCCTCCCGCCTCTTTCCACTTTAGTGTAGCGAAAGCTGGAGAGGAGGCGACCTCCTCTCCACCGTTCGCTCCGCTGAAGTGGAAAGGGGTGGGAGGAGCTTCCACTTCGTTCTTGACCTGTCACCGAGTATACGTACCTCTCTTTTTCTCTCTCTCTCTCTTTCGCTTTTGAAAATGACCTATCTCCAATTCAGAGTCGAAACTCGACTAATAAAAAAGCTAAGGAAAGGAACTACCGCAATTAGCACTAATCAAAATGTCAATGGAAAAAGAAAAAGAAAAGATCGGTTGGTCTTGATTGAGCAGAAGCGTATGCTCTAGACTCAGGTTTCTCCTATATTCCGTTTATATTACACACAGTCTTTCCGTCGGTAGCTTTTCCAGGACGTAAACCGAAATTTCACTATAACACATTGCGTGAATCGGACGTAGAGCCCCACTTGTACGCTGGTGGAGAAGAAATTCAGACGGTAGCATTTAAATGCGTTTTTCTGCCATACGCCCTTCTTTTGAGTTCTATTTCTTCTTGAATTTCGCTTCATTCCTTTAAAGGGGCGATGCAACAATTTTTGTACTTTGCGCAAATACCGTTTAGAACGGATCCCTGACGTTAATGACCTATGAAACACGCGTTCGTTTTTCACCCCACGCAATAGAAGTCCCAGAAAAAATTAAAAGAAAAAAGAGCAGCGTTCATCCCCTCAACTCGCAGCCAGAACAACTGGCCACGTGATCTGGAGCCGATTATATGCCGCCAATGCTGATCATAGCCACGCGCTGGGGTTGGCAAAGCACAGGACACGCGCTGAGTTCCAGACATTGTTATGGCTCGGCTATTGTCGTCGTTGCAGCGATTGGACACGGGCCACTACCCGAATGCTTCTCGAGCTAGTAATTATCACGAGCCCAAATCGAGTACCCACGCAGTGCTCGGGTCCAATTTATGAACCGCATTCCAATATCGTCATTGGAGTGTATACTAGAGCCATTCTATATGGCAGCGTAGCTTCCAGAGTAGCGCCACGCTTTTCCCTGTGCTGCCTCTCACCGTGATTGGTCACACGCGGTACCATAGCAACGAGCTGAGCTGGCTCAGTTCCCTTAGCAACCGAGTGACTACTCGTCACGTGACCTCACAAAAGCCGTGATGTCAACGGTAAGATGGCAGCGCCCAGAGCTGGTGGATACGAGTTTGTTCGGTGCGCGGTTGTTGTAATGTGCCGCTGCTTGCCGACGATTTCAGACTTCTTCCTGCTCTCTGACGCAGGTATAACGTGAAGATCGGAAAGAATGAGACTTTATACCTCTTCTGTGCAAGACCGCTCTGGATATTAGCACCTGTGCGACAGCATCAGTCATATCACCGTAGCGGTGCTCTAATTCCCGGATGTGTTCAAGGATCGATAAGACTTTTTGCATGCAATTTTCGCATACTCCTAGCCTTGTTTGAACGTTGGAATGTCTGAGAATCGATGCGAATTGTATGCGTCGCATGTTGGACTTTGGGGAAGTTGTTTCTGCCCCAAGTAACCGCGTAATCACAGAAACTTTTAGCGAGGAAGCTCCTGCGATCTTTACGTTTTGTTCTAATCAACGATTTTATCATATAGCGTTTAGGATAACATTTGCACATTTTCTAGCTTCCTCTGAATGTTGAAATTTTTGAGAATCGAAACGAAAGGTATCGTCGTGTGTAGGGCCTAGGGGAAGTTGTTTCAGCCCTGGGTCACCGAATAATCACAGCAACTTTAAGCGAGGAAGCGCCTGCGATCTTTAACCTTTTGTACTAATCGACGATTTTACGAATGGACAGTTCTGAAGACTTTGATAAACGTGCTTTCGTTGCAGTAGCTTGCACTTGATCGCACTGTTTTTTTTTTTGGTTTTTTTTTTCAAGTGACAAGCTGGTGTTTGCTCAAATGACGTATATGAAATGACCTGCTCTATAACAATGCATCAACACATACTAATAAGCTTATATGCTCGGAGGTGTGTTCGTCTTTGTAATTAACAAGTTACAGACTACATTTTTTTTACGAGTGTAATATTTATTTTCTGTAGCAGGGCCCGTTTTGTGCTCGTTAATGTCCGTGTGCAATGATGTTATCATCATGTGTGTATGGTTCTAAATATCCTCCTTGCGATGCCTACAAAAGCCAAAATTACGTCAGTCGACCCCACCTCACGCATTCGACACGAAAACTGCGTCACTCGGACGTATGCGCTCGTCAACAATCAGTTCGTCGACGAATATTTAAAGGGGCCATGAAACGAATTTTGGGTTGGGATGAATGATTTTAAATTGGGACTTTACTAATCACATATCGTTTAGTTGGCCAAAAGAAAGAGGCTAGAAAGTCAAAAGCCTGCAGCTTTTCGGTACGAACATTTGAAAATATAACGGACTATTTTGTACCTTCTTGCCTTCGAAAGCTCTCCGCCTTTTCACTATGATACATCCGCGGTTCCAAAAGCGCGTCACCGGTGCCAAACTGACGTCAGCAGAGTCCAGCTCACGCATTGGACACGAGAACTGCGTCACTCGGACGTATGCGCTCGTCAACAATCAATCCGTCGGCGAATATTTGGATTCGCGTTCGTGGCCAATGAGTGCCCTGACGGAACTTATTGTCACTGGGGAATGACAAGTTCTATGGTGTGCATAAAAACCACGGTGGAAGCTAGGAGTCATCGCACCGGTGCCGAAGGAATGTCACGACCACGTGATTTCACAATTCGGATTTGAGTTGAGGATTAAAGCTAAGGAGGAAGAAGTAGGAAAACCGTTTCATTACCCCTTTAAATTCGCGTTCGTGGCCAACGAGTGCACTTGCGAATGCCAAGTTCTATGGTGTGCTTTAAAAGCACGGTGGAAGATTGGGGTCATCACACCGGTGCCCTAGCATGTCACGACCGCGTGATTTCACTGTTCTCTCTTGAGTTGAGGATTAAAGCTAAGGAAGAAGAAGTTAAAAAATCATTTCATGGCCCCTTTAAGACGGGTATGCGTGCTACACCAGATAAAAATATTGACTTTTTGCATTCCGGTAAACTTCCGGACGACCACTTTGCCTGTCGGCAAGAACACCTCATCTCCGGCGTCCGTCTCTTTTGATGGCGTTAACAATCCTCTGTAGACCCCCGTGCTGTCCTTGGTTCAGCCCCGTCGACTGTTCATCGCCCAAAACAAGGGTGATACCGTCGTCGACGTCGCTCCTCGCCAGTCGGTGAGATAATCTCATCTTGAATGAATGATCGGGTCTTGAAGAAGCAGGGTGCTAAGCATGCATTCTCTTACTATAGGGCAATCGAGCAGCAGTCATGTCCCAAGGCAATCGTCCTGTCGAGGCCGGCTTAATCGGATTTTGTTCCACAGGAGCGAAGTCCGAATCTACAAGGACGGTACGTTCGTCCCACGAAGCGGCCGCCATCCCGGCGGCGCGCAAAACCACTCGCCTTGTCCGTGCACCTACGATACTTAGCAGCTCTCGTCTCCCGACAGTCCCCGGGCTGCAAATCGTCTCACTTCACAGAAGAAACAGGCACAGCTCCTCCAGAGGCCCGTGCCGTACCGCCATGCAATGCGTCTTTTAGGTCTTTTACCACCTTTCAATGAACGAATGGAGATATCAGCTAGATAAAGGTTGCCGCCCGGCGTCGCTAGAAGTACGGTTGCCATGGCAACCTCCCAGGCCCAAAATGGAGATCACTATTGGCGCTTCTGACGTCGTGCATCTAGATAATTTTGCGTCGTGTCGCTACTCTGGCAGCTACGCTGCCATATAGAGTGGCTCTAGGGTGTAGTGCGATCCCCACGTTACGTCATCAAATTTTGCAAAGGAGAGATTGAATGAAAATGATCGCTTTTGTCCTTGAAATTACACCGCAACAAAGGAGTTTCTTGGCCAGTGGCGTTGCGCGAGAGTATCCTTGAGTATTACTAGTGCCAGTAAGCTCGTGTAAAGTGAAAAACATTCCAATTGAATATCGTTGCATCGCTCCTTTAAAGCACCGAGCAGCCGTAGACCTTCCCAACACGTCCAGAAGGCTTATCTCTACGTAGAACTGCACGGGGGCGCGCACAGTCAAAGCGCTGCATTTCTGCTCGTCCTCTTACGCTGCTGAACCGCCTCCCTATGAAGTTCCTCTCCCTCCCACGGTATCCTCTCTTGCCCAGTCTCCGACACGGCAGACGACGAGACAATCCGCCGATTTCAAAATCAATATTCGCTCCGGCCCGTTCCGTGCCTGCTCGTTAGCGCCGCAATGCTAATTAGCATACTGCTCGTAATTACCGGGGACGGGGAGGGGGGGAGCGAGCGATGCCGTGGTTGCGGCACTTGCCGGACACCGCCCCGCGCTCCAGCGGTACTAGTATCCTCCGTTTCGTATCTTACGGTGAACCTCAGCCGATGGTAAGGCGTCATTCGCAGCCAGTCCCAAAGGCCGCGCGAGTGTCACGTGATTTTGGGGAGGGGCGCAGTGACGCCCGGGACATGTGGTCACGTGTTGCGTACACGGTACCGGATTGGCCAGAGTGGCTCGTAAGCGTACGCCGCGGTGCATTCGTAAGGTGAGACGAAGTGTAGCGGCCACGCGGTGCGGGTCGCGGTTACCCGAGCCGCATAAGGACAAAGACGGGCTGCGCCGTCTAGTGCACGCGCCGTCGTACTCTCTGTTTTTCGTGGTACTTAAATGGACACTGCGGGGACAAAAGGAATACCTGTCGCTGACCCCCTCGCTATACGGACGCCTGGTGCTGGTGTCTTTCTCTCGGCTTCAGCCAACGAGACGGGGAACTGCGGCTGACACTGGAAGGAGGAGGGGCTGAGCGGGAGACAATGTAGGAAGTTCGGGTAGTCTGTTCTCGCTTCCTGTACGGGGGAATAAGCTATTGGGTGTTGGGCACGAAGGCTATGGGGACGCTGACCGACAAATGCGACTAAGTTTAGGATGGAGCATGCCGCCTTGCTGTCTCTTCCCCTCTCCCTTCCTCTGTTTGCTTACCTCTTTCGTGCTCTTTTATCGGAAGGCGTAATATAGCCATGCACTACAACTAAGCGAAGTCTGGCCGAACTCCTTAGTGCGAAATGCAACGTTAATGACTACACAAATCAGAATGGCTATTCCATTTACCAGTTTCTCAGAATCTCAGTATGTGATAAGTTCACATGGCGGTTCCAGAAAAAAAAAAAAGATATTACCAAAAAAAAAACGCAAAAAAAAAACGGGTGCTTAATAATTCCTTTAGAGCAAATCATGATTCAGAAATCACGTTTGTTCAATTTCTTTTTACTCAAATACGATTTTAGCACAGATGCTGTATTTGTGTGCCAATGGCTATAGAAATCTCCGGCCAGTCTCACGGAGAAAATATCGCTCCTCGCGAGTGTTCTAGAAAGTTCTGTATACAGAAATCTTGCTACCGCTTGCCATTTATTGGGATATAAATTATAGCTGTTTGTGGCCAAGCTTTTTGTTTCGTTTTGTTTTATACACCTGACGTCACGAAGGAATTACAATACAATAGAATACAATACAATACATCTTTATTTGCTTCTTAAGATACAATTCAAATGTAAATTCAACATACGCCAATATTGGCTCGTGTGGGGGACGCGGCAGATTCCTCTGCCTTTTTATGTTTATGCCGTTATGATTCTCAACTGAGGCTCCTCAGTCTTGGTTGGGAGTAACCGATTTGGTAATGCGAGAGAGATCCAATGGAAAGGTCGATCTGTAGGACCACGCACAAGTTTCGGTGTGTGTGAACACGCGCAAGAAGGTTTCCGTTCAGACAAATGCTTTTCCCGGCAGAAAATATTTCAAAGTTGCGGCGAAGGAGAAAACATAATCCTAACTTGTGATCACACCGAGGTTCGAGCATTGTTCGGTCACGAGGAGCGGGGGTTTCGGTCTGTTAAGTTCAGCCATCCCCAGTGCGTTCGCGCCCTCTGTTCATCCTTTACAAAGGCCAGCGGTACATAAAGATGTACCCCCCCCCCCCCCCCTCCGCGGGCAACATGAGCTGCAATACCCAATGCGGCATTTTTTTGCGTCTCTGTTCCCCGAACAATCTCTTTTACCACTCGATTCTAAGAATGGGACCTATAGTTCCCATTCCACCAGTTTGGACCAAAGCTATTTTTAAGAAACCGATAGGTACGCCGAATAAAGATGAAGGACCGTTGCAGCTCAGACTGTTTCGCGATAGCACAAACGGCCTGTAGCATTCAGGAGACGATGCCTGTCGAAATCTCCCAAAGCGTCGCTCTATCGCGGGCTGTCCGTGAAACGGAGTATGCATATTATCTTCGCAGCCGGGATTAAAATGCGCCCATTTTGAGGGATTCGTGCGTCCGTCCGCAAACTCCTTCCCGAAACTGTCTGTGCCGCTACATTGCGGCGGCACCTTGAGCTGTCTCGTTTCGAGATGCGGGATATTCGTTTCACAGCTCGAGTGGAAGTTGCCCGCGCGTGTTCGAAAAAGCGTTCAGCGCCAGTCTTCGCGATGATTCACTGAGTAGAGAGCAGACAGCTCAATGTACGGGCACCCTCCCTCCCGCTCACCTAGATACTTTCTACGGTCGTGAAAACTCGGCGCCTGTTGCGTCTCTGGTAAAGTTTTGTCTTCCTATTAGGGGCGAAGCTCCTTAGGGGCTAGCCTTGTCCGTCCGTCTGTCCGTCCGTCTGGCGTCCAGTGCTCGTGCTCCTGCTCGTGAGCTCTCGTGCTCACGAGCTCACGTGCTCGTGTAGGGCAAAAAAAAAAGATGAAAAAAACGAAAAAAAAAGTTTCTGCAGTCGACAGGATTCGAACTTGTGCGGGGAGACCCCAATGGATTTCTAGTCTATCGCCTTAAGCACTCGGCCACGACTGCGGGACAAGTAGGGGGCTCCGAGATGTGGTAGTAACTCAAGAGCTGGGGATGTCATGCATGAAACGCTGCATGTAGCCGCTCAACGTCTATACAGGAGAGGGCGCTGCGGTCAAAGGCGTATATAATCGCGTTAAACTTTGCATGCATTGGCTCAACGTTTATAGACGAGAGGGCGCTGCGGTCAAATGCTCAAATGCGTATATAACCACGTTCCATACCACACATTCTCTTTCTGACACGGATGAAAACGAACGAAAGGCTCGGCATGCTGCAACTCAGCGTCTAAGCAGACAAGCACCACCAGAGCTTCGCCCCAATGAACATCATTCACCACGTGGAGATGCGGTCAATTTTATAGTGCGGGCCACTTATGTTAAGGCAAAGTACAACCATACACGGATAGAAGCTGAGGGAGAGGAGAAGATGCCGAGCTCCGGTTGGAATGCTCAGTGGGGGGACCCTGTTCGAACGCGAGCGTCGAACGCTGGGCGCCGGCGTTCGGCGTTCGAAAGTGTTTGAGTAGAGACAGAGGCAGCTAGCCTTACGTCCACCCACTAATCATTCCAAAAAGAGCTCGGTGCTTCAAGTTCCCGGTGCCCTCTCATCTTCTCCTCTCCCACAGTTTGCATCCTTATGCGAAACGCAAGTATCGTCTGCTACTTTTACGGGGGTTGTGGTGACGTCAGAAAGACGCCTAGCTCTGATTGGCTCTGATTCAAGGATAGTGGGTAGACCTCCAAGCAAGCTTTCCTTGAGGTCTACCCACTGTCCTTCAATCCGGTCCAATCAGAGCTCGGCGTCTTTCTGACGTCACGACAACCCCTGCAAAAGAAGCAGACGATACTTGCGCTCCGCATAGCCTCTCGAAATAAAATTTAAATTGAGGGACCCTAGAATTGGCGACGTGTGCCTCTAAAAGCGTCAATGCCGGCTTTGCCCTACATAATCAAGGACTCGAGGTGACGTTCTTAGCCGGACTTTGTTTGTTAATATCTTTTCTTTTTTTATATTGCTAGATAGTGCTATTAGAAACAAAACATAAGCACAAGTAGAGTGGATAATTGGACAAGTTTGTATGAGTTCATCGTGAAGAACAGCGCGAAAGATACAAGGACAAAAGAGGAGGACTACGCTTGTGTTGTGGTGTCCTCATTTGTATTCCTTATTTCTTTCGCGCTGTTTTTCACGATTAACACGATGCTACTTTCAATATCGTGAACACCCGAGACTAGAAACAGAGGTGGACAACACACACACACACACGCACACGCACATGCGCACACACACGCACACACACACACACACACACACACACACACACACACACACACACACACACACACACACACACACACACACACACACACACACACACACACACACACACACACACACACACACACACACACACACACACACGCACGCTCGCGCGCGTTAACTGTGGATGTGTGTGTGTGTGTGTGTGTGTGTGTTTGTGTGTTATCACATTTTTGTACCCTCGAGCATTCAAGATGTTGAAAGTCCACCCGCCGCTATTTCCGCGATGGTAGTGCTACTGAGCTCGTAATCTCAATGAGCTAGAACTCTGTTATTGTTTCTTTTACGCAAACAATCGTAATTGCTGACGTCTGCAAAAAAAAAAAAAAAAAGGTACACGAAGATCACAAAAATTGTGATACATTCCAGAAGAAACGTTACTGTTAACTCCAATGGTCAAGAAGATCGTTTTCCGGTAATGCAAACTACTAAATCCGTGATAGAAAAAACAAAAACGAAAAAACGTTTTGTTTTTGTTCCACATAAATAAACTACGCATTGCAGAAAGATGAAACTCCATGAGAATGTGACGCTAATCCTTGTGACAGATTACGCAAGCTTAAGAACAGTACATTGCCTAAATCAAAGCATATACGAGAAAGGCGAAATTTCTCGATGACCATTGTGAGCGCCTGTAGCACTTATTCCAATAAAAAAAAAAAGCTTGCCATTAATTGAAAGACAATATTATAATTTTTCTTGTTGCGAAGTTGCTTTCACCTAAATAAGTGTCAATGGAGGCCACCATGTCTATTCTTGGTTTGACGAATATTCGGTTTAGATGGACGTCGGCACATCGAGAAATATCGCCTTTCTCTTTTATCTTTTGATCGAGGTAACGACACGTTTTCAAGGTTGCGCATTGTACCAGCAACACTAGCGTTACAACCACACATAGTTTCAGGTTTCTGCGATGCTTCCCGTGTCCCGTACATCTCCAGGTAACGAGAGGATGATATCCACTGGTCAGGCCGGATAACAGTGGCGCGAAGCCAACGCCAATATACAGCCATTTTTGTTTTTTCTCATTCTTGTACTACAATACGCAGGAAAGCAGCTCAGCCGTCACACATGCTGACCCTCCCTAGGTCGCCTGGCGCTTCTTTTTGAAGTGCATTTCCCGTGTATATAATATAATATACGTGTCGATAGCTCCCCCCGCAATAAAAAAGCACCCCATCTAGTGCTCCCTTCCCACCGCCCCTTTCCTCTTTCCAGTGAACGGAGAAAGGGGGCGCACCTCTCGACTCTCGGACGAGAACAAACGAGAAAGCTCACGTTTCCTGTCGAGCTTTGACGCGACTTTAGAAGTCAAAAGGCTCGACTTGACTCGCCTAGTCTTTGCTTTGGCGGGCAGTCTTGACTCGACTTTTGACTCGGCTCGTGGCTCGTTGGCCCGACCCGCCAGCCAAGTGAAGAGCCGGCTATTCTCCGTTTCACCCGACGATGGACCGCAGGAGACTCTACGAACCAGCCAAGCCAGTCCAATGCTGCGTGATTTTCACGTGATCCTCGAGAGGGGCGTAGCGACGCGCGGGAGCGTGGTCACGTGGTAACTTTCTCGGCGCCGGATTGGCCGGGATGGCTCGTAGGGTCCGCTGCGGTCCACCGTAAAGGTGGCAGGACCGCACACTAAGCAGAGGGGGCGAGACGTACTCAGGACGAGACGAACGCTCGACGCGGAAAATATAAACGTCTCCCACTAAGTTGACGGATTCTGTGTATCGGCGCGCGCGCGTTTGAGGGGCAACACCGGGCACGGAAGGTCGAGGATCCCCGATGATTCAATAGACGGTTCGTACGCGCGGCCGTGTTTGCGGAAGTGGATGCCAAGGGCTGCTGCCACGAGCTCGTAGCCATTTAATTATGTTCGGCCGTGTTTTACGTACGATATCGTGGATCCTGTTCCACTGAGGCGCTTGCGGTATTTGTTTTTATGCGTAGTACTCGTCGACGGGTGGGCGCGATGTCCGTGCGCTTCAACTTGAATTAAAAGATTGTGTACACTCCTGTATGTTTCGTATTTGCACGTCCGTTCACCGCTCCAACGTTTATATATATATATATATATATATATATATATATATATATATAGATAACTGGCAAGAAAAAAAAAAAACCCTTGGTGAAAACAGCAACAACGGACGATTTAATCTTCGACGTTTCGGCCGGAGTCCGGCCTTCCTGACGAAGGCCGGACTCCGGCCGAAACGTCGAAGATTAAATCGTCCGTTGTTGCTGTTTTCACCAAGGGTTGTTTTCTTGCCAGTTATACCCACGCCTTCGGCCTCCCGCCACCATGCCCGTTATATATATATATATATATATATATATATATATATATATATATATATATATATATATATATATATATATATATATATATATATATATAAGTGAGGAAGGGAGCACGCGGATACAGAAGCTAAGAGTTCTGTGAAGAAACTATCATAATCGTTTGAGCAATTTGGACACAGAAGGAAAACAAATACAAAGTTCACTCTATCAGTACCATATTTTCCAGACCGTAATCTGGAGACACGAAATTTTGAAAAAAAAATATTTTTCTTTAGATAGTCCAGAAGCTCAAATGTCTTCTAAACAGTGAACCTGGAAAAATGTTCCGCTTTATTAGCCACCAGGAAGATTGCATCAAACAGAAATTATCACTAACATAATATGTCATTCACCGAGTCCGTCGCATCTCCTTGCAATGAACCATCTAGAAAAGATCAAATCCTGGAAAATATATGGTCCGCACTCGTAGATATAGTCTGCATCGCGTGAAACTTCAAACAGATATCGTACGCAGATCATACTCCGTAAAATAATGCATTCCTTGCTGATAGAGATAGTTTCCTGAGGCGATTAACTTTTGCCAGGTAAGTACGCTATACACAAGCCGCCGGCGCGTGTGGGTGGAGTGCTCAAGTATAACCAAGGTTTCATAGCCTAGTGGCGAGGAGACCGAACCAGACTTGTACTCGTTACTGAAAAAAAGTAACCGATTACAATTACAATTACTTCACTGTAAAAGGTAACCGATTACGATTATAATTACTTCTCTGTAAAAAGTAACCGATTACAATTACAATTACTTCACTATAAAAAGAAACCGATTACAATTACAATTACAGCCTCTCAAAAAGTAATCGAAAAATTACTCTAAAGTAATCGATTACTTCCTAAATTACTTTTCACTCAACGTTTTGTTTTGTTTTTTATTAGGGCCGCATAATCCTTAAAAGCTCGCGCTCAATTGTTCCGAAAAAAAAAATGAAAAAAAAAGCCTCGACCGTTTTTGGTTAAAGCTGAGTGAGTGACCCCAACACAGCCAATCCCTCTCCTGAAAAAAAAAATAAATAAATAAAAAGAGCACTGTTTACATACATTACTCACAAGAGGCTAGATAAGGTAATTCTTTATACCCGGACGTAGTCTCCGGTGTACCAAAAGAAATGTACCCAGGAAACGAAGCATAGTGAAGTGGCCTGCTAATTCTCGGGGTCCCGTGCTTAATGGTTTCGAAAATTAAAAATAAAACTGACCTTTGCCCAGAGCTGTGTGACTCCAGCACATCTAACTCCTCCCCCCTCCCCCCCCTCCCCCCCCCCCAAAAAAAAAAAAAAAATTCAGAAAAATTGTATTGGGTAATTTTGTAAACGATTACAGCAAAAAAGTAATTGAATTACAAGGATCGTTACTCGTTAAAGGAAGTAACTGAAGCGTTACAAAATTACAGTAAAATGTAATCGATTACAAGTAATCCATTACTTGTAACGCGTTACGTACAAGTCGGGATCGAACTAAGGGGGCACTTTGTCCAGCTTGTTTCCCCTCGGTACTTACCCAACACAGGACCCGTGAACGGGATTCTTCATCTTTGTCGATCGAGCGCCCAGCGCAGATTGGGCACAAGCGCTGGCTTTGACCGGGCCTCGCGTTCAATTGCTACTTCACTGAGTGAACACTGAGCCCCAGCCGAGCCCTGTCGGAGCCTTCGGCTACGTGAGGCGACCGCTGCGTCAAAAACTCACAGTTCATGTTGTTCCGCACATGAGTTAAGTTTGCAACTTAACCGGTAAAGGCGTGACGGTTGGATCTCTTCCCCTCTAGACCTAATAAATACTTCGACGTTTCTAGCTGGGATCGATTGATGAAGCCAAAGAGTTCTAATCCGTGTGGTCTTTTGAGTGGCAGTCAAGGAACGGGTGAGAAAACAATCCGAGAACAAACACAAACCGGCGCATGCCGCCCAATGCCAGCTTTCGCACGCTCGAGCTGAAGGCGGCGTCGGATCGATATGCCCACATTCCGCTTGGAAACAAAGACGAGTCGAGTCGAGTCAACACGCAATCCAGCAGTCGAAAGTCAACATCGCGCTGCAGGCGAAGCCGGAGTGAACGGGCCAAGCCAAAGGCAATCCGAAAGGCAAATGGAACCTCTACGCGTGTATATACATATATAAAGAAAGGTGACATATCCACAAAAGAAACAAACAAACCTACCGAAGATAAGAGGGAAAGAAAATGACGCCCTATTTCCCCTCCTGTACCTCCATCGATTGGTGGAGTGCAGGAATGAACGCGAAGATACGTTTATTTCAGTATTATCGTGTTTCTTTTCTTTTTCTCGAGCCTTTTCGGCTTTCAGAGACTGCTATAGGAATCGATCTGAGGGCCAGCCTTCTTTTCGTGCGCTCGTTTAGAGTCGCAGCAGGGAAGCTTTCCCTCGCAAATCCCTTTTCTCTTTCCCTTTGACTTTTTTCTCTTTCGTGCTACCAGTCTTTTGTGCTTTTGTTCTGCTTCGTACTTTTGAATTCCAAGGTTTACCCCGGTTTCTGCGCGCTTTCGCATTCATTTGTATGTCCGTCGGTTTTCTTGCGTCTATGCCCGCTTCAAGCAATAAAATTACATCGTTTGCAAAAAAAAAAAAAAAAAAAAAAAAGGTTTGCACACAGATGAGCGAGGTTAGAATGCGAAATTGGAAATGGAATCTTTTCGGACAAATGCAGCAGTGCATTTCGCGATTAGTTTTCGTTTCTGAACGAATGCGAAAGAAAAACCACAATAAAATAAAATGAAACGAGCCACGTGCGTGTCGATGAACTAAAAAGGTTCTACCCGGCAGAGCGACAATAAGATATTTCACTTAATTCGTTCCTTGTTTTTCCCCCGATTGACAGAGAGCAAGTAATAAGTTCACGGCTGAGGCACCAGGAGATGAAGGACGACATAAAACCGATATTGGAGTCCTAGCAGCCGGAGGAATACTTTTGTTTGTAAACGCGAATTAATCTTGCTAAATTAGCACCACACGATTAAGCGTTGATTACTAGAGTTAAAAAAAGCTGTAGGTATGATAACCCTGTAGCGACCTCCCGGACAAATATCGTGACGCAAAAGAAGCGCAAGCGTGAGCGCGTGCTTGCGAAGCTCGGGCTACGAACTTCGTTCACGAGACCGTGATAAAAGCCAGTCAGTGATTTTGCATCCTGACAGTCGGCAGTTCAATTATTCGGTACGTACAAATTGGTGTCCCGGACGTGATCCTCGCTGCGGAATATTCGCTGGATTCAACACCATGTTTCTCGACAGCACCGTAGCTACAGGAGTGGCAGCCATAACACTTCGACTGCCAAATTTTTGGCGAAAGGACCTTCGAGTACGGTTCGCACAAGTCGAATCGCAGTTCACCGCTCGGATATTCAGCCAAGCCACAGAATTTCACCACGTTTTGGCTTCTTCCGAGGTTTCCAGAGAAATTCGAGACTTGATCCTCTCGCCTCCGGAAAATCAGCCGTTCGACAAGCTTCGCACGGAGCTGGTGGAAGTAACATCAGCGCCACAACAACGACGACTCCGGCAATAACTAATATAAGAAGAGCTAGGTGACGAACCATAAATAAAAGACTAATATAAAGTTACTGAGATTCAATACGAGCACTGGCAAAATAATATACTAATGAAAAACCACGATCCACTCTAAAACTGATATTAAAATTTCTACCACCTGCGTCTCAGCGGGCATTCAGCGGGTTGGCTGTTTGTCAAGCAACTTTGTGCTCCTATGCCATGTTCATCCTTTTCGTCCTCAAGAAGGTGTCTTGTTTGTACTGGCACTTCTTTCGCCACGTTTCTCTGCCGCGTGTTGAGCTGTCCCAGCGGACGATTTCCGCTTGTTATATGTTTTAGCGGCCGTAATTTGTGAGCGCTCCTTAAGGATCACGCAGAAAGATTGTTGACTCCCTCCTCGCTCAAACACGTCGTGGTGCCGAAGGTGGCATTCGCAGGCGGCCATAGCTTAGTTCGTTCCTGCTCGTTCCCAGCTTACTATTAGCTTCCACAGCGCTTCTGCAACCTGCATTGCACACCACCAAAATTGTAGTTTTTCTCAGAAGATTAGCGGGGGGCTCCCTCGAGCCCGCACTGAGCCTCCGTTCATCGTGGTGAGCTCACCTTTCGGCCGGCAACTTTATGAATGTGTATTAATTGCTACAGGTGTTTGATGTCTATGAGGCAATGCAGTAAAACAGCCGTAGTATCTTACTTGACTGATCGGAACTGCTCTTGCGACTAGGTCAGTCGTATGCTTTGCGGTACAGCGCTACGAGCTTTGCGTCATGTGATGGCCATCTAGCTGATCACAAGGGTTGCCATAATGCTCGAGCCGGTAGTTTCGGTTTTGCCGAAGACCCCCGAAACAAGACTTTAAGACAGGGTATCTACAAAACTACACGAGACACCGAAAAAAAAGGCCCCTAATTAAGGGACATTACCTTCACTAAAAACAAGCTTAACCTTAACATCGAGAAAATGTAGCGGAGTTACCCTTTAACTCCGAATCGCAGTTTTACCATGCGGTGATGGCTTAATCTACGCGCTGCAGCGGCAAGCGCGCTTTGGAAAGTCGTGTTACTGTTCTTTACTCACAATATCAGAGAAAACGAAAATAAGGAAGGGGTGATGAATATTTCACTCGTAATTTTTTTAGAAACAATGTTTAGCAGACACATCACTTATCAAAAATCGAATAAGAAGGATAAATCCAGTTTAACATGAAACGAATAAGCATAAAACACACAGACAGAGCGGATTTTTTTGTATCCCGTTTATTTCTTTTTTTATTGGTGCCGACGTTTACCATATTTGTTGGCACACGTAGGTCATGTGCCTCGGTGAAATGTACGACCTTACTCTATTCAAATAAAATGGCCACCTTCGGACGGGCTATCTCGCACTCACATGAGATAAAATGTACTTAGTCTTCCTAAGAGTATTGGCTTAATTCTTGGCGAACAGGTCGCCAGTTGTAAATAATTCGGTCGTCTGACACGTAACGTAAAAAATGGTTCTGTTCTTTCTGGTTGCTAATGGCGTACTGGTTTTAAGGAAGTCTCGTTTGATTTTTTGAAAAAAACGTACGTACAAAAAAAAAGTGCCCTTAAATTACAAAGAAAAAAAGTGGGATGCTTTTGCGGAGAATCAATTACTATACGTCGCGCGGGTATAGCACGTGTGCGCCGTATCTTTTTACATGAGCCGCATATTGTAAGAATTGGCTTACCGATGCCGCACACGTAACGCTGGTACTGCCTCGGGTTCCGAACTATTCGCGTCGTGATTTTCGTTGCATTTAAATATTCAGTCGGTTAGGGCGTCGCATGTGTTATGAGGTTGTCTGGGTATCGCATTCACCGCGACCGTCATCGACGAAAAGAGTGAAAACGGTGCTTTTGTGTTGGAATCGAGTGGAGAAATTGTAAGGACAAATCAGACGACAATGATACTAATGGTATCTATATTTTATGACGCGCATTACGAGCTTATTTAGTCGCGTTTCGAAGCACTGTTGTGTCATCCGCGATATTGGCACTGAGGCTTGGAGAAGCGTAGGGCGTGGCCTGGTGCGCTCAGGCTTCTACCCCAAGTACCGCCAACCATTGTTGTAAAAACGCGCAAGGCACGTGCCTCGAGCAGGTGCTCCTGCGCGATTCGCTTCCTAGGGCCGCGCATTTCAGTGCTGCGCTGCCATTTGCTTCCAAAAGCTGGCGAGACACAGGCCTCGTGCACTGGCGCATTTGACGCTACTTGCAAGAGAAACGCAAACAGATCGGTGCCAAGGCGGAGCGGCGCCAGCTTTTGGACCCTCTCGAACTTCAGATGAAACGGAGTGTATACATGACCACGCGTACAATTTAAAACAAACCACAACTCGCGCACCTCTAAAGAAAAAATAAAAAAAATATTGTTACTGACATTTTTGTTTTAGGTGTGACGAGCACTGCAGGCTACATATTGCGTTTCCTGTTTGCCTCGAACAGGCTCGAGAGCTCGGCGACGGGGACCTTGTTTACGACTCGAGCGGGGCTCTGATTTCGTCCCACGCGCTGGCGGAAGTCGACGTGTGCGATCCCTCGACATCCGGGACCCTACGGTGCGTGCGACCGGAGTCTGTTTACGCGCAAAAGAAAAAAAAATGACTCAGCCGCTCTACTGCGTTTCACCTTACGATGAACCGTAGAGGACGCTACGAGCCACCGAAGCCAATGCAGTTCCGAGCGACTGTCACGTTATATTTGGGAGGGGCGCAGGGACGCGCGGGGCGCCTATTGATCACGTGGTGCGTTCGTAGGGCAGGACTGGCTGGGATGACTCGTATAGGGTTCGCTGCGTTCCACCGCAAGGTGAAGCGGACTATGGCCGGGTGTGTATAATATCGTCTGCGATCGACGGGCTCAACTACGCTTCGTTTCGCCGTACGATGAACCGCAGCTGGAGCTACGAGCCATCCCAGCCAATCCAGCGCCACGAACGTGACTCTGCGGAAAGCAAGTCGTCTGCTTCTTGCGCAGGAGTTGCGCTGACGTCAGAACGACGCCGAACTCTGATTGGCTCTGATTGAAGGAATAGCGGGTTGAACTCAACGCTGGATGCCTTGAAATCTACCCACTATTTTCGTTTTTTCGATCGTCCAATAAGAGCTCGGCCTTCTGACATCATCGCAACCCCTATGCAAGAAGCAGACAAAGTTGCGCTCCTCATACGCGTCCCGCACGCCGATGCACCCATTCTCAAAGTGCCGTGGCACTCTCACACGGCGCAGGGTTGGCCTCGCTGGCTCGTGGCGTCCTCTGCGCTCCCAGCTTCACTTTAGAACAGAAAGCGAGGAGAAACAGATCCCTCTCTTCTTTCGTTACTTCCCTACCCTTTGTGACTCGCCGCGCCATTCTCTAGTTTAATCGAATTTTCCGGTCAGAATTATCCGTGTATTCGGCAGGTCTGCTGAAGTCACTGGCAGCCTAAGAAATGCGGGGCGAATTTTGAGAGTCCTATTATCGCCGCCAATGAGACCAGGAGCAAGAAGCGCGAGCGTAGCACCTTGCGGTCGCTCGTCAGAGACGGCGCAGAAGATCGGTCGTGACACCGCGAACACAATACAAGAGACGCTCGGTGCCAGGGTCCGAAGACCGAAACATCCCGACGTTCGCTCGCGAGCTTGATCAATAGGTTCGCGCCTTCGTGACGTCACTTGTGTTCTGCGTGAAATGCGAATATTCTCTTTCTCACCCTTAATTTAGGTTTATGTTGAATTAGCTTCAAATATGCCTTAGGTTAACTTACAACGAGCGCGTGCGATGAGGTGCCTCGGGGTTTTCGCTAGTCTCAATCGATTAGCCTGCCCTAGTTTCAATGGGAACGAAGTTGTGACACTGTCATCATCCTTGTCATCATCATCACCGTCATCTGTTTCTTTTGTGCTCTCATGAGCAACTAATTGATTGGATAGAATTGTCCTTAAGGCAGTCTAATGATGTGTATTCGAAAGAAAGAGAGGGAAAGAGAAAAAAAAATGAAATACTGTAATAATAATTACGCTATATTTAACCACGCAGACATAACAATTGGATATGGCTGATAGAAAAAAAAAATTAAATAATCGACCTCTACCAGAACGCAGCTTAACAGTGCTCTCTAACCACCCAACGTAAAGCGCCTTGATGAAGTTCACGCTTGGCTTTACTTACGGGTACCGCCGGCTATTATGGTGGGAACGAGCGAGACACATGTGACGAGCGAGTGCTTTGCCGCCATTTGCTTCCAAAGAGCAGTGGCGCATTTGACACTATTTACAAACACAAACAGACGGAAGGGCTTTAGCCTAACCAGTCTTAGCGTGGCTCTATTGTTTAAAAAACAAACGCTATTTTATACAAAAAGTTTGATTTTATTACTAATGGCGCAAGTATCTGAATGGAGCGCATTGACTCATAAAAATCTGACCAAAAGACAGTACGGGCTTCCACGAGGCACGTTACAGGAGTGTCTAAGCAATACTGTTATGAAGACATTGGGGTATAGTGGACATGACCACCGGGGAAGACAAGGTTTACAATATCCAAGCTCACAAACACCGTCAAACAAAAAGCAAAAAACAAAAAAACAGACAGAATGAATATACTTTGGTCACCCTTAAGCTGAGACTAGAAGCTCCACCTTCAGCCCGAGCTTTCTATCCTTGCTAACGCAAGTGTGAACGCGCAGGCAAGCACAACCAAAGCACTGCGGTAGCCATGGAGCTCGCGCTGAATGCGAGCTTCTAGTGTCAGGTTAAGCGTGAACGGAGTATTGACCTTTCGAATGTTTACAAAATCACAGTCCAGTGTGCGATCTTCATAACCCAGCAAGTACGTGTTCGTCGCTTCGTAAGGCGAGCAAAGCACGAGCCATGCGCACGAACACTCAAGATGGCACCGGCCACACGATCTTTTTTGGAAAGGTCTATGGAGGCAAAGAGCACACGAGATGATGCGCCTGCCCATCTCCCCGACACATAACGTGTTAAAAAATGACCGTTATGCTTATCCGCGGAAAATGAGCTCCGTTTTCAACGCCGCGGGCAGTCCGGCGAATGCGTCCGACTACGAGCACTGCCTTAGAGACTTTTTTTTTTCTTCTTTTTTTTTTCAACCTTTTTGAGAGGGGAAACAAATGCCGCACTTTTAGAGGCCGTAAATGCGCAGCACGGTCCATTTAAAGCCGGCTTCGTGTCTTACAACTCCCCCCTTCCTTTCTCTCTCTCTCGTCTTATTCGTTTTATTTTTATTACTGGTTTACTCCGTCAGCCTCGGCTTTGTCTCACCTCGTTCTCGCCGTTTCTCGCCGTTCCTCGGAGAGAGGACCCCCTTTTCGTTTCCTATTAGTACACCTAGTTCGTGTCTCGGGAACGGCGTGCCACGAAACGGTCGTTTCCAAATGAAATGTTTTTTCTTTGGGTTATTTTGCGTGTTTTCGTTAGATCTTTCTTTTTCGTAGCAAAATGACGTTGTTTTGGATGTTTTCTTTGGGGTTATTAAAAGAAAAAGAAAATGATATCGCTTTAATGCCTTCACTATACTTAAAGTCCTGCTGGGATGGCCGTGGGGGGCGGGTTTGCGAGGATGCCACTTCCGCGTGTCGAGCTCGCGGTCAACGCATAAAACTGCAAAATAGATACAAAAAAAGTCTATGGTGCTAGTGATCTAGGAGGAAATGCCTTCGGTGACGAGTTTTACCGCAGTCATTTACTCAAATAATCGATCGGGTTATCGATGAGTAGACGCCAGTATCCTTCGTTGATGCACCAATAATCTGAGAGTAGACGAAATCGCTGACTCTTATACTAGTGCAGTCGCTCAGTACTTCAGCCGTAACTACCGCGGCGGAAACTGCTGCTCCGCAAGAATGTTCTATGATATGATTACGAGACATTTTGTTTGAAGCGACCTAACGTTAGCCGCCTAAACGAACGGCTATGTGTAAACCATTTAATCACCAACGATGGGACTATAGTTAGTGAGACGAGAGGTGAAGAGTGTAAGGGAAGCTCCTCCCACCTCTTTCCACTCTAGCGGAGGAAAGGATGGAGAGGAGGTGACATCATCTCTAGCGATCGCTCTTCTACAGGGGAAAGAGGTGGGAGCAGCTTCCCCCGAACCCTTAACCTGTCACCGACTTTAGTGCTCTACGTATGAACGGTCAACGACTTGACTACCGCTTTACATATCAGTGGTCAAATATATGACCAGCGCTCCACATATCGGAGGTTAACAATATGACTATATTTGCTGACTGCTCAATTGCTGACAGCTTATTGTGTTTATGCTTTCTCCCCTTATCGGCTTGCCTGTACCCTGAAGGCCCTATGGTACCTCAATATACCTCCATACCTCGAAGACACTGTCAAGAATAAATAGATAAATAAATGACATAATATGAATGACCGTGGAGCAATAATAATTAATAAGATGATCGGGACTCAGCAGGCCCTGCGTTTTTTAAGGTCTCAGTGACTGTAATGCCCTAGACATCAATGTATTTCCTAGCTATCGTAAAGACGTGTTCCACGTACAATAAATTCCAAAGACGCGCTTCTCGAGCAATCCACCGGCGTCACAATGGAGTTCGCCGAACTCACGGCAGGGACCGAAAACAGTAGCTTTTTTCTTTCCCCAGGAATAAGATATGCCTCTCGTTCGTTAGCACAAAACTACCGTTAGCCTCCGTGAGTTCGAGTTGTTTAGACTGCTCGCTGGCGTTCAGTCTTTGGAGGTAAACAAATCAACACACACCCGCACACGCACACACAAAAGCACGGACAAAGTCCCCCAACATCGGAGGCCGCCGAGTGGGAGGGGGGTGCTTCTGTTGAGACGACGAGGCTTCCGTCGGCGCGTCCCAGCAGAGCTGCAATCTGGCTGTCGTCACGAGCCGCGCTGGGCTATCATTAAGCAGGCAGCGGTCCTGTAAGTACGTGGTGCTGCCTCTTCGTGAACCGTCGTCGTGCGGGACGTGCTAAAGATGCGCCCAACAACCGCCGTACGCTGCCATCAGTGTGCAAATGCCAGACACGCGCAAAAGGAAAAATAAAAGCCCCCTTCCCCGTCCCCGATTCAGTACTACGTTCCAGCTTTTCCTCCCAAGGACTGTGGACAAACTGTGCGATCATGAATTATCGAACATATTTCTGACCATATATATTTGTGGCAATTCTCAAATACGAGATCGGTCTCTCTCTCAAAGAACGTGCACGCAAAGGGGGAGTTAAGAAGCAAGATATATAAAGGTCTCGAATACGTCTGCGGTCACTAACACGGTTGCAACACATTAGCGAGTTTTAGAGCAGCGTGCCGAAAAGCTTTGAGTACGTAAAGGAATAGCGTCGTCGCCATGCGCCAATCCAAAACGCGGTTTGTGCTTGGCGCGTGCGCACTGACGACGATTCAATACATACATCAAAAACATTTTAGGTGTGCTTGTCTAATACTCGATTCACACGCCAGCATAAAGGTACCTCTAACATAGGTCCCTTTGCGATCGGCGAATCAGCTCGCTCTCTCGGGCCGCAAGCCCATTCCATGCACGGGGACCGCGAACTGATTCGCCGCCGACCATGATGGTCTCTCAGCTAAAGGTGCCTTTATGATCGTCTCAATGGGACATAAAACTGGCTATTTAAACGCCTCTTTCTTCGCTAGCGTAACTGTCTCGGTCTTTCTCACTTTCTGTACGCATCTATCTAGTTGCCTTCCTTGTGTCGGTTTGATTGTATGAATTACAAATACGAGAGATAACGGAACATGCTGTCTCAAACTCACGCAACATTGCACGCTACGTAAATCCTTCGGAGCAGTCGAAGTGGTGATCCGCATAATTTTGCTTTCGAGGGCTCTTCCGCGTGCGGGTGCTTGGTGAGTACAGCGAGGACCAATCGGATAAAACCGCCTTTAAATAGTTAAAAAAAAAAAAAAGTTTCGACAGTTGAGCATTTTTTGGCACGGTAAATTAGAATGAAGGTGCGTCTCGGTGGTACATTTATTTCTTAAATATATCGAAAAGCCAAACTTGCCTCAATCAATAGCTACAGCAACAACAACAACGAAAAAGGTCTCGATGCCTATGCAGTTAAGCCTTTTTTTGAGCCGATACGACAGAAACGTCGTAGGGAAAGTTTTGGACGTTTAATTTAACATAAACATCAAACGGGGAAAACAATATTTCCGACTTTGCTCTCGTTCCTCGCTTTTTACAGTAAAACGTTCGAACAACCCGCGGGAAAGCCTCGTCCCTTTTAGTTTCTAAATGCTTAACAGGCCTTGTCTTCTAGGTAGTATTCAGCCGAGCAACTGCGAGCCAGTAGGAGTACAGAGTGGTTCCAACTACTTGATCGGAGTCACGTGGTCTAGGGGCCGCGTTTTTGATGCGCGAGCTGCTAGGGGGTGTCTTCGATTGTCTTCGAGCGTCTCCACCTCTCCGCCGGCATTTTCTCTTCGCCGGGCAACAGTGCATCTAATTGGCGCGGGAGACACCCGCCATTATATGGCATACGTTGTACCATGGGCGTCTTTCGTCGAGTTTCGGCGTGCTTGCTCACTTGGCGCGGGATCCACCAACGATGACGTCATGCGCCAACCGTAGGTTAAGAGTTTGGGGTCCCCACTTTTTTTTTTCACTTAGTGAACGCTGGAGAGGTGGCGGCCTTCCCTTCAGCGTTATCTCTGCTTAGGTTGAAGAAGGCGGGGAGAGCTTCCCCCGAACTCTGGTAAAGTGGGAAGTAGTGGGAGAAGCTTGGCCCCTAACAGCTAACCTGTCACCGACTATAGGTGCTGTTAGTGCGATCCCTCGGGTACCTTGTTGTAGTTATATTTAACGTATAAATATGCCTCCCAGGAAGGGAGAACTTCAAGCATATCGTGAAGAAAAACACAAAAACAAATTGTAAGTTATACAAAAAAAGATCTACCTATGATAACCTTAAGTTTTTTTGTTTTTTTAATGCAGTGATTGGTTGGGGACGTTTGGGGCTTAGTGTATAGACCTTTGCAAAAATTGCCTTCTGCGCGCTGCCATCTTTGTCTGCTGGGCTGTGGAACGCCTTCTGAGCATGCGCTGTTGATCTGTTGTGCGGTATATGGGATGCTGCGCATGCGTCCACAGCTCAGTGACTCGGCATTTTCCGCCCGGGCGCTTCGTTTGAGACTGCCGCTGGAAAGGTCTATACATGGACGTACTACTAAATAAATTTTCAGCTGAGTTTGAGACGGCGCCTTCTGTCTTTCTGTTCCTGTCCCTTCCACTTTTGGTTCTTCTAGTTCTCCACCCAGTCTCCGGTGTTTCAAGCAAATGGTAAATCTAGCGCCTGCTCCATCGCAGTCTTGCTATGCACTTTCCATTTTAGGGCACAGGATCTTCGACGGTTACTACATCCGTTACCGCAGTCGTTCATACCGCGATCCTGGGTTTTTTCATGTTCATTGGGAGACACTTTCCCGGAAACCGTCTCGTATCGTTCCCCAGCTATACCACCTCATTCACAAAATTTCCTAACCCTCCCCAATTTCTTTTGTTTTCCGCCACGCAGCTCGCAAGCTCAGTTTCGGCGTCTATCCATTTCAAAAACTTCGTCATTTCACTTGCATGAGGGTGCATTACGTTCCCCACTTCATTCCGGAAAGTGCACGCACTCTCGTGTCTGTGTTCATGTTTGTCTGTGTCCGCGAGGGCGGATACAAAAGAATCGCGAGAGGAAACAAAAGCAACAAAATTTAAGACCGAACACCGCAGTGTTTTCAATTTGCCGGCGAAGAGTGCGTGTGTGCCTCTACGTCTGTATTCCGGGACTTGTCTCGCTCGAAGGAGTCGGTATTTCTCGAGTGCTTCTTCCGGTGCTTTTGCTTCGATCGTCTCGTACACGGAACCAGCACTAAAACGAAAGAAGCTCTCGCCCGGTTTATTTGTTCTTTATGAGTTCTTTCCTCGCTGGCATCATTTGCATTCCTAAACGCTCGGTAAACGCGTCGCAGCTACGTACGGCGCACGCGCACGGGTGAGCGCAGAGTGGCCGAGGCGGTGGGAAGGGAGGATACTTTTTGCTCCCCGTCATCATCGCTGTCATCATCGCCCCTTTTCCATTCCCAGTTTCGCGTTTCTATCGCGTCCTTCGTTCCTTTCTTTCTTCTTCATTTTCTTCGAAGATGCGTGTTTTTGTGTTTTTTTTCTAGATTTCGCGATCCATCGGGACCGCGGGCACCCCGCCCTCGCTGTATACGGGTTCGGTTAGCGCCTTCCCTTCGGCGTGGGGATATTCCGCGCTTCATTACACCGGGGCGTTTTGTTTTGTATAGTTTAAACTGCCATTAAGATAATGCTTCCTTTTCGAGCGCCTCCGTTTTGTTTCTTTGGTGGCGGTGCGTTTCGGTCTCGGTCTCTATCAGGGAACGACCGCGGAGTTTCTCCGCAAAAAAAGAAAGAAAGTATGTATATTCGAGCCGGAATTTTGGTTCAGACCCCGCAGCGTCTCTGTGTTTGTATGTATGTAGGTGTGTGTGTGCGTGTGTTTTACGTTTCCGTGTTTTGCTGTTAAACGTATTGGTTCAATTATTACCTTCGTGGTTGTTCCGCATGTTCCGCAATAATGGAGGGCGTTGCATGTGCTTATTGCTCGTTTATCCGTGCCTTCCACCTTCACGCTCTATTGATTGAGGACGAAGGTGGAGATTGTTTTTTATAGCCTGCCTGTTTAAAGTCGAATTGCCCCCGCCCGTTTCCCGTTCCCCCTGTTTCTCATTTTGGCTTTGCTTCGAAACGTCAACTTGCGCGTTCCTCGTGGGTCTAGTAGACTTTACTCCTTGTTTCATCCTTCTGATTTATATCACTCAGCACCCATGACACGCCTTTAATTGACGTATAATTATTTCGAACATAACTGTCGGAATGTTAGCCTAGATATTTTTGATGAAGAGCTTATATGTAGAAAGTGTGTTGCCACCATTGTTTTGTCCTAACTTTGCTTTTTCTTTTCTTGGTCGTGTCCGAACAATTTGACTACTATCTGACATTGATAAGCGCACGACTAAGAAGGCGCCAAGCTGTTTGTGGGTCATTCGAAATAAATAAATAAATAAATAAAAACGGGGGAGGGCTAGATTGCCACTAAAGCCCCGTGGGTTGCCACCCCCTCCCCTTACGTCCCATTGCTCATACATCGTCCAAAATACACGCTGTTCGCTGAAGACGAGAGAATTATCCGCTGAAGCGTCTTAAGCGTGTTCCAAGTATGTTTGCTTCATACACACTTCCAGCATGTCTTCAGACAGTTCTCTTGTATGGCCAATGTTCACTCGGGGAAAAAAGACGCCTCACACAATGTCCGCAGGCCGTCTTTTGTTTGATGCATTAGGAATGGGACCGCGGCTTCAAGCTTCAAATTTTCGAGGAAGGCTATGGGCGTCAGCCCTAAGACTTTGCATAACCTTCAGTTCATGGCAGTCAGCGAAACACTCGGTGTCGTACAACTTGTCCCCGGAAATGCTGAACGGTGGACGCGCCCTCCCAGTCTCCCCTAACTCGGGGGTTGGTCGTGGCCACCCGAACGTGACAGAGCAAAACACCAAAGTTGGTGGCGTAAACGTCGGGAAAGTCATACTGGAAACGACCGAGATGTGGTCGTTTCGCCTCAGAGTGTGCATAAATGAACGCAGCAAACGTCGGAGTGCCGAAGCATTCGCAACTCCAACGCTGCATGAATGGCGGCGGGGCGGTAGTCGCGAGATGGCGGAAAAGACGGGGATAGGTTCTCCAGGATTTCCCGTGCGCCCGCTCGCTGACGCTGGCCAGTGTGTTAAAATTAACCTTCTTGGCTACAAATATGAAGCGGTCGGGGCAGGAGCATATCATGGGTGACGTTTGTTAAGAAAATGGATATCTTCACTTTTAAAAGCCGCGGAGCGGAAGAAAACAATTCCTCTTTTAACGCACTCGAACACGCCGACCAGAACCATGCGGCAACAGCCGCACCAAGGCCGACAATCCCTGCCACCGTCTCTGCCGCCGTCCCCTCTTCTCTGGTTCTTCGTTCGTCCGCTAGAGGCCGAGCGACAAGCTGGAGTTGCGAATACCCGGGTGTGCTCGTCGCCACAAAAAGCAGACAAGTAAAGTCGACTGTCCTAATAATGGCTTTTGTTATTTCGGGGACCCATTTTCGCCCAGTTCCTTTCTACGTAAACCATACATAGTTGATTCGCAGATCCCAACCGTTTCCGAAGGTAGGCACAGCGTGGAAAATCCTGCGGTAAGGTGGCTTCTCTTCCACGGGCGAGGAAGGCAGGCTCCGCGCGGACTTCTAAGCACCGTAATCCTCGGGAGAATCAGAGCAAGGCGGCGTTCGTTGTTCGCGCAACCGAGACCATACAGTTGGTTTCGCTCGGTTGTGCCGAAGCTCCGAGGCTCTCTCGATCTCGCTTCTTCTTCGTGACTTAGCCTTCCTTCTAACGCTTATTCTGTCTGGCACATCGCAGCATTGTGAACTGCGTTCGTGCTCGTGAGCGTGCCTAATTCTGATTGGTCTATATTTCGGTAGAAACGACGATAATAACTATGTTCCGAGCGTAAAACGTACGCAAATGTCCGGAACACTGCGCTACATGCGGGTTATATCAATTTATGCGCTCGTTATAGTTAACGACAGATAGGTAATAATTATTAAAAAGCGCATAAATTAATATAGCAGCGGCGCTGCACACCACTGCGGTCCGGAGTGCCGACAGCATCGCGCACCAGTGGTGTGATGTCAGACAGTTAAGCTGTTGTAGACTTGAGCTTTGTTGTGGCTTCTCAGAAGTTTAACCACATACGCGACACGCTCACCTTTAGTAATCGTTGTAGTACGTTCTATTTATGCTTTTTTATCAGTAGTAGTAGTAGAAAATGTCACAAAAAAAAAATCGTTACGCAGTTATCTAAAAAAAAACAACAAGAAATCACATATTGTATAAGAATCATGATGTAATACGCCAAAAAAACACGGACAAAAACGAAGGGAGAACTGGACAGGACGCGGCGTCCTGCCCAGTTCTCCCTTCGTTTTCGTCCGTGTTTTTTTTTTTTTTTTTTTGGCGTATTACACCATGATGCAAAACCAAGCAGCCCAAATAGCCATCCTTATCGAATGTATAAGAACCAGCTTGAAACCCGGTGTTTGTGAAATATAATTGCTTCGAAGCGAAAGGGATGTCGTTCATGTGTGGAAGGTACCGCTGTATTAAGCGCCTGATTGAAAGCTTAAGAAGAAAAAAAAAAAAGAAAAGTCATAGGTATCCAGGGATGGTAGCGGGTGATCGCAGCTTGTACTTACGTTTGATGATTGAATAGGAAAGCGTCTAAACAATGAATGCATTGTTCCGTGGAAACTGGAAATTTGGACGGGCCATAAATACAAAAAAAAAAAAAAAAAAGATTCCGAGAAACATGCAGCTAGTGTGTCGAGAAGTTTGAAGAGTTGAAAGGCCACGTGCTGGTCGGTGGCTTTGAAAAACAATGGGAGGTCTCCTTCGCGTTATTTGCCTTAGTAAAAATAAGAATATGCATTTAGACTGAAAAAAAAAAAAAAACTCTTTGTCCTGGAGTGATTTGTCATTATGTTTCCTGAAAATGGAATATATGAACTCTTCTTTATTTGTAATATTATACTATATCGCTTTACTTTTTTGTGTCTAACAAACGACGTGCCGTTGTTTTTGTTTTTTTAATACGGTATTTTGAGTTTAATCTTTGCACCTGCACGTTTCGATATAGGTAATAATCCTGGTCGTGTTATCACTATTGCATGATGCACGTGGATCAGCCGGGTTCTCGGTCGTACTGCCATGGCTGAATTTCACGTATACAGCGTGACCGAATACGAGGGACTCACGGCGTCTAAACGTGTAACATCTAATATACTCTTGCTTTTTGGTTAAACGAGATTTCAGCCCCCTCAATTGATGTTACCGATGGCAGCCACTAAAGTGCCAGCGCCTTGCGATCAAGAATCAACTGAAAAGGTATTGACAGCATAACACCCCTGCCACACGGCAAAAAATGTAATGTTAATTCCAGGAGATGACATTAAGTGGTCGGCGAATCAGCTCACGATGCTGACTGCGAGTGTTGTGCGTGCACCGCGCAGTGCGAGGAGTGGCGCGCCATGATTGGACGAGCATATATTGCAAGTTTTTTTTTGTTTTAATTAATTAAAAAAAAATCAAAACGCGAAATTGTTATGAAGTCGCCGACGGGCCGACGCTCGGGAGCTCCAAAGTTCGTTCTTCGCTCGTAACCTGAGCGCCCCGTACCAGAGGCGTCTTTCTTTTATTTCGTTTTACATTTAATAAACGAGACGTCAGTCTTCAGCCTGACTCCGGCACGAAAGGTTGTCTGTGTGTTCTCTTCGAATCCCGGAGAAAAGCTCACCGGAGAAAAGCTCACCGGAGATAAGCTCACCGGAGAAAAGCTCACCGCAAAACCGGTGGATGCGGAGAAAAGCTCTCCGGCCATTGAGCGTATGCGGAAAAAAAGCTCACCAATGTTTTTTCTTCTTTTTATATGGAGGCTGTTGGATCATGCGTAACCTATATCAATTTATTAACATTAAAATTCGTCAGCTTAGTAAAAAAGAAAATATCCTTTTTTGTAATATTTGTTAAGCTTATTGGGTATATTTCTCCCAAATTAATAATTGCGGGCGAGTGTTTTCTATGGCTTACTTTCTACGCAACGAAGCCTAACTGAAAACTTTATGCACTTGAAGAAGAGGAAAGAGTTCGAAAACTTTATAATGTCTGCCTAAAACCTAAAAATAAAAACTGTAAATGCCGAAAATCCGAAAGTGCATGCGCAACAACGCGGTGCCTGAAATACTCTTTGAAGCTTTTGTTCACCTTTGAAAACCGGATAGAACAGTCAGTAGGATATCAAGGCTTCTTTCTTCCGCGGACATGCGCATTTTCTAGCCGTTCGTGCTGGTGTTTCCACTCGTTGCCTTTGTGCGATAGTGCCCTTCTACTGCGAACCACCCGTGACCTTCAGAGCTACACACTCTCAGCGTTGTTACTCGTGACCTATATAGTAAGTAGTCTTGTGTAATGCAGTGAATAGGGCGAATTGGTAAACGTTATACATGACGAAAACCGCTCAAACGACGACGCCGGAGTGAAGACCACAAACACGACAGGACGAGGCGTTTCTTGCAACTAAAGTTTTGTTAGTGAAATTAACAGAAAGAAAACAGCGTAGCCGACACTGATTACATCAACAAACACCTACTTATCTATTAGGCACTACAAAATATTTGGAGTTGAAACGGTTCACACACCGCTATTCATATTAGCTCGCAAAGAACAAACCTCTTTATCTGACAGAGCTACCCAAGGCGCACTGTCAGCTGTCAATAAATTGTTGTCTTTTTTACCAGTGTGCGATGTTCTTATTTTATACTTGCGGCTTAATTAATATACAGAATGGGTGATTACTAATTTCTGAGGAATTGGTAAATATGCCCAATGAACTTCAAGAATATTACAAAAAAGAGGACATATTTTTAATGAAGTGACGAATGTGAATTGTGTTAAATTGCCACGTTTGACGCAGAATCCGCTAAGTTAAAAAATTAGTGAGCTTTTCTCCGCATCCGCTCAAAGGCCGGTGAGCTTTTCTCCGCATCTGCCGTTTTTGCGGTGAGCTTTTCTCCGGTGAGCTTTTCTCCGGTGAGCTTATCTCCGGTGAGCTTTTCTCCGGTGAGCTTTTCTCCGCCGCCCGTTCTCTTCGCCAAAGAACGTAAAACGAAACAAAACCAGTATGGTTTAAATATTGTAACTGATATACTCCTGTACAAAAACGCAATGAAAGACGCTCTATACTCTGGGACACCTTTTCTGGGTGTTTTTGAGGAATACAGGAAAGCGCGCGCGCAGCTTTACTGAGCTGTCAAAATGGCAGAGGGCACACGGGCTCATACCTTTGACTGCATTGCCACGAAACGTTGTTCCCGAGTATATAGTTAACAAGTGGTTCGGATATACACATAAAGTTACGACTTTTAAGGCTCACCAGAACGCTATAGAGTCACATTTTATATTATGCAATAAATGCTCGGATGGGGCCCTCCTACTTTAAAAGCCGTAAAATTTGAACCATCCAGTGACGCGGTTGGAAACAGCGTCACGAGAATTTTGTTAGCAGCTTGGAGAGCTCCACAAGCCGAAAGCGGTCGAACCGTTGACGAGGGGCACGGCGCACTGTGGAAGTACACAGATACAGTTCCCAGACGGAGGTTTTCTTGGAAAGGTCGCAGTACGCGCGAAAACCTCGATTTCCGTGACCAGTCTTTCTTCATATCCGCGAAAAAAGAGTCGCACAAAGACGTTAATACCCCAAGAAGAAGAAGAAAAAAAAAAAGAAAGAATGAAAAAAAAAGTTGCAGGCTATCACGCTTTTTTTTTTTTTTTTTTTTCCCGTGGCGTTTCCGGAAACAATAAATGCAGCCGTCACGTTAAACGGACCTGACATCTCCGCGTCGCACGTTTTCCGAATTGAGGCTGACGCTCGTACACGCGTCTGACGCCCCGGGATCGGGCGGATGGTCCTCGGAGGAGCTGAATTCTTGTTTACAACGTTCCCCACATCAAGCTCTGACGTGATAGGCTACAACAGCGATCTTCATTTCTCTATTTTTGTGCGTACGCATATTGTCAGTATTTTTCGGCAGGGACTCGTTTCGTCGTAAAACGGGGGTACAGGGGACTGTTTTCGGACCGAATGTCTGAAGCCTCTACGCAGCTGCCTGCGTCTAGAATAGAGATGAAGCCGAACGCGAGCAAAGAAGCTAAAAAGAACGTCTGTCCATTGTTTTAGGAGGCAAGTAAAGAGGGAGCGGACTACGGGACTCGGCGGAAATAAGACCCGTGTCACGACATTTCGGGAACGACTTGTTGCTCGGAACAATGACGGTACATCGCAGTGGCCCTGAACAACGGAACGACAACAACGACGTCCTGCAGAACAAAAGGAAACGCTTGTATGCGCAGCGATACCAGAAAAACAATAACATCAACAACAAAACTAAATTCTAAAAGAATAATATATATATACATAAACACGAAGTTCTCGGAGTTTCACAGAACCCTATATATTCAGTTCTGCTAGCTTAACTATCTCTGTGTGTTAGGTTTTCTTCCTTCAATGCCCGAGCGAAGATCAGAAAAATAAAAAAAAGGCAAGTGTCCGCTTGAGTTTGGTGAAGCGATGACCGGTATGTTCCTCCAGTTCTGAATTACTCCAACCCTTCAAAAATAGACGTGTATATAGAAAAATAACACAGGTCAAAACAAAACACCGAAGTAGTCTATAGTATTTCTATCTTTTTGTTGTTCTACACCGAGTGAAAGAAAAGTAAGCAACGGTCAAAAACGCAGGAAGCGAACAAATGCTTGGTCTCTCACCGAAACAGCCGGTGTTCTCTTCGAGCATTTATATATATTTTTTAACGCGCGCAGTTTTAAGGGTTTGGCGCGTTCTCAGACAATTCTCTACGCCGCATTGCGCGGGATAAGAACGATGTTCAGCGAAGAAATGGTAGTTTCTTTTTTGTTATCTTCTACGTTCCAATCTTTTTTTTTTTTTTTTTGTTACCGTCGACGAAGTCAGCGTAGGAGCGACACACACCTCACGATGCAGTCTGGGGCGTAAATAGTACGTCGTTTGCAGCGCTGCACAGTACGCACCACGAAACGCTGGTCGCAAGAAGGCCGAAAAACAAGAACAGGCAAATACTACGAAATTGGCAGTTCCATTGATGCGAGCACTTGTCTTCGGCTTCAATGGGAGCTGATCCGAGACAAGAAGGCCGCTTTTTTCGGGGGACGTCGACACTGCCTCTACGCCGTATTTTAGCCTTACTTTCGGGAGAAACGACATCACAGATAAGCTGAGCTACAGTTTGTGCCTCCCCCCCCCCCCCCTTCCTCCCTTTCCCCCTTCCATTTTTTTTCCTCCTCCGTAGCTTTCCATATATCGATGGTTAAGTTTATAGTTATCTTTAACTCGTTTTAAATATGCGTCTGATGTTCGGCCGCGTCTTTCGCGGTATTACTATCATAATTCGATCGACTCTGTGTCATGCCGCAAAGGCGAAGCGCATACACGAATTACGTCTCGATGCTCCACCTCGGAGCTTGCGAACTTTCGCCGTGTTATGGACGATTTCTAAGTTCGGCTGGAAAGAGGGTTAGAAGTGGAACGTTCTATGAACATGCCCAGTCCCCGCGGAACGTCACACGCTGCACATGCGTCCGCGGACCGTTGACTCGGCATTTTGTTAAGCTTTTTACTGTGCGGAGCTCGCAAATCCCAGAAATTTCTCCGTTTGTCCGTGGATTTCCGAGCTATATGAACGGGAAATTGATGTCACGCGACATTATAGCATCAGGCAAGACCACGACTTGACACAGGGTGTCGTCCCAGCGTCACCTGGTACCCTGATGTCACGTGACGGCAGGTTACGTGACGTCGAGTTTCCCGCTGCCGGGGCGATTAATGCGCAATGTTTTTCGCTTCCTGACACGACTAGTTAATGTCTTCTCAACCAACTTTTAACACTTTCTTTGCATATAAAGCAAATACAAATACAAATACTCCATTCCATGCATTGTAGGACTGAATATAAATGTTGCTGGTAATTTTTTTCCCCCACGTGATACGCGCTAAAACAATACGTACCACATAGTAGAAGACGAAAAGTGTGACTTTTACGTCATCACTGGTGTATCCCGACCCGACGAGAGTCGCCGGTTTGCGGTGACTCTCGTCGTGTATCAGAGCGTTTGCCCCTCGGGGTGGGGGATCCACGAACGATGACGTCACGAGGAGGCCTTGTCTTCCTGGTGGTATTGTCGATAAGCTCTTTCAGGATGGGAACCGCAGGTTCGCTATCGATGAGCCGCGCTGGTGGCCTTCCGTCGTGTTTCGGCTGCGCGTGCACGCTGGAGGATCATGAGGCGCCGCGCGTGAAGCTTGCCATCTAGGCGGGAACGCCGAATTAAGATTAGAGCGGCAGTGACCTCCCTGCCGTTCTAATGCTGTCCATGACTACAGACCACGGTGCTATATTTATACCGGCGAAGAACACGCAGCGCGGCAAACGCTGCGATACGATCGACCAGATACAGTCCTCTTCGCGCGGGCCCGAGTAGCCTCGGCCAACACTCTCTAGAATGATGAAGGCCTCTAAACACTCCCCTCATTCCCGATAGAGCGTCACCGGAGTCGGATCTCAGCAACTGGACCCGAGTCCAATGTCGAGTGTCCTCCTGAAGCGTGGATTGGACGCGAGGCACGGCCGAGCACTGACGCAGCGATCGTATCCAATCTGTCCTCGCTCGATCCCACTGTGATGACATCGAAATTCTAGTGCGCAGGCTTTGATGATTCTAGGGGTGTTGGCTCAGCCGACAGTGCCCCCGCAATTCGGACGACGCAACTGAAAAAAAAAAAAGTGTTTCGCACCCGGGTTCGCGTTTTTGACGCTCGAAGCATCTGCTCTTACTTTAGCGGACACTGGCTTGACCATTGCGCCAGAGATCTCTCCGCTTCATGCGTTCATAAAGTTGTTATTGCCTCCATTGGGGCACAAAATTAGTGTCAATGACGAAACAGTGTCCAAGCAACACGCGTAGCGCGAGTGCCAAGTTCTACATGACGTGGTGCACCCAGAAACGGACTTTAAAAGCTAGCGTGTCTCTCATTGAGAAGCACGAGAAACCTGGCCCGCGACAGGCTGCTTTTCGACGCATATCCAAGAGTCACCTGGTGGCGCCGCTTGCAACTAAGGTGAGGGGACGACTCTATCTGGCACCTGCGACGTGCGCGGTTTTTACACCTGCAAATATCTTACACCGTGCTATAGAAGCTTTACACAGGTAGCCTTGGTTGCCTCACACCGTGCTCCATTGAACCACCGAATAAGCTAAGCTTTATAGTAACAAGACTTCAACTATATTGGCGCCTAAAATCACTGACCAGCCGTCGGAAACTTTATCTAAAATCGCAGGAGACGCTTTTCCGTCCATCAGAAATGTTGAAACTGTTCGCAATTTAGCAAAACAGTATTGCCCGAGCTTCCTGACACTGCGTCTGAAACTCAGGTAGTCCCATTTTCAAATGATGACGATCGCCAATGGCGCCCACTCTGCTCTGCGCACCAAAATGGCGGCACCTACAAGAAAACCGAGCAATGGAGTCCATCCACTCCAAGCCCAGCTTATTTACTGGCTCTAATGCTTCGCAGGTAACTTAATGAACGGATATTTTTTGAGCTCACCTGACAAGTATAATTCGGTACCAGGTGACCACGTATTGTGCCGTTATCGAGCAAAGATATCACCCGATCAGAAACAGTAATCGAAGGTTGCAAGACGAAAAAGGCGCTCGTCTCTCGGCCACGCGTAACTCTTCCATGCAACTCGGAAAGAAGTCGGCGGCTCCTGCCTTTTTTCCTGTCCCCAGTGCGGGCTCGAGCGCTTCCTGCGTGTCTGCGGCGAAGTGTGGCATATTAATTAGACGGCGGATCGAGGTCTTGGCAAAGTAAGCATACATCATTTACGGAAGCTCGACGCGGCGAAAAGGACGTGGGCGCCTGCCGACGACGCCGTGATATATCTTGGGACGCGCATTAGGAAAATATTTAGAAAAGACCGCGTCGCTTTAGATCATAAGTTTTCCACGGAGCGAGCGAAGCCGCCCGTTGAGAGATGGACTTCCTCTGCTCCGCTTTGATGGCGTCGGTAACCGTGGTTTTTGGCTCCCACATTTTTTTTTTTTTTTTAAAGATGCTAACGCGTAGAAAACAAAAAGCACGTACGAAATTCAAGAGCGTTACTCATATCCTTCGCGCCCGTATGTGTGAAATCATTTATAATAAAGAACAGAAGTGTATGCCCGAGGGTTAGACAAATGATAAAGGAAAGGAAAGAGAGAAAGAAGGGTAAAAAAATGAATGAGAGGGAATGTGCGTTAGGGAATGTTCGCGGGCGTTTGACGCGAACCGCTGAATTAAGATGGATGCTGTTTATTATTTGTCTTCTGGAAGGACGAGTGTTTGTTAAAAGGGACGAAGCAACTGCAAATGAGGCGTGAAGAAATAATAATAAAACAACTTTCGGTTTGTTTTTTATGCACGCGTGAAAATGACAAAAAATTGACGGCTCAGGATAATTGTGATCATAAGGCTATTCACGAGTTGGTATTGTTTAGCAGCCCGTACTAGTCGCGATGTGACTTAAAAAAAGGAATATTGTCATGAAATGGCGTGCACCTGTAAATTTCGTATTTTGTCATTGATCTACTAGTTGATGTTACTACGCTACCGAATGTAGTAAATTGCAATACTTATGGACATCCCTTTCAAACGTAGCTGTAAAATACGACTGTATAGCGCTAATAAACTGAGGAAGTAGTTAAAAATAAACGGATTGTTATTCAAATTTGTATGCAATAAGGTATATAACCGAATATTTTCGAATAAAAATAACCGTTGACGTCGACGACAAGCATCTAAGTGACTGCAGACAAGTTACACCTACTTTTATCTTGTGGAAAAAATAAAACAAAACAAACACTGAACCTTGGGGGAAAAAATTTACTACATTGTTAGGACAGGCATGTTTCAAAATAAATCTTCGTCGAAAAACATATTGCCCCATATGTATGTTGCAATACGAAGTTTTCGATTTGCGGGCGAAACCGAAATTGTACCCCGGTGGGATGATGATGATGATGGCGTTTGTACCCAACTAGCGTGCGCTCCGAGTTCTCTGGACCTCAGAGCGCACGCTGGTTGGGTACAAACGCTATCATCATCATACCACAGCGCAAAAATTTCGGTTTCGCCCGCGAATCCAAAATTTCGTATTGCAGCATAAATGTTGGGCGATTGTTTTTCGACGAACGTATATTTTGCTTAACAAGGTCGTAATCTTTTTTCCTAGGTTTAGTTTTCTTTTTTTTTAAGTTCACCCGTAACCACATTTTTTAAATTATTTAGTCAGGTAACCTGAACTATAACACAGGCAACCTAACAACACGCAACACGAGTGACGACAACGACAAAAAAGACCGTAGCTAAGTGACCCTAAGAACGGCAAGCCACATAAAGGACAATGAGAACATACAAAATAAGGCGCAGAAAAAGCAAAAGCCATTGAGGTAAGACCATAGCAAGAATATCATTAATAACAAGCAAGCTAGGGGATAACGAGACTCTCAAGCAACCTCCAGGTCTTCAGAAAAGAGGAGGGACCCAAACGACCGGTGCAGCAAAAAAAAAAAAAAAAAAAAAGCGAATAGTGATTAATGTTAAGAAGCCGCCAAACAAGAAAAAAATATTGCGTTAACACGACCAGGACAACTAAAGTGGCCTCTGTAACTGTAACCTCAACGACCCAAACAACATCATGCAGATCAAGTAAAGGCTTCGGTAGCTTTAAAGGGAAACTGAAGCGATTCTGTATTTTGGGAAAAACACTTAACTCGTTTTCATTTGGCCTCCAGGATCACGAATGTCGAGATTATTTTTCAGTCTGGAGCACGGAGGCTGCAGAAATCGTTTTAAAAGTGTCGCTAAGCCCTTCCTCCCCGGGCCTGACGTCATATCAGGAGCTTTCGGAATTTTCGCTCTCACGCATCTACAGCGCCTACAAAAGCTATGCACGCGCACCCTTGCTATTTTCAAAAAGGTCAAGAAGTCACAACCGGTGTCAGTGTAGCTTGCAGTTGCATGCGCTGCCCACACGAGCGACACGCGCTTGGCGGCCTAAATATCCAAGCATGACTTCACGACTTGTCTGAGGTTTTTCGTCTTTTTTTCGCGTTTAGTTATATCCTCGGGGAAAAGAAACGTAATATTCAGACTCACAGGACAAAAATACGGCAAAAGTTTCCTCTAACTCGTTTTTTTCCCCAAAAAGTGTTTCAGCTTTTCTCTAAAGGGGGCATGAAACGAAAATTCTACTTTTGCTAAATACTACTCCGAATCACTCCTTAACGTTAATAGCCGAATAAACTTGATTTAGTTTTTCTTTCTAAACAATGCCAGTCTGCAAGTAAATTCGAGAAATAAGAGCATCGTTCATCCCCTGAACTCGGAGCAAGGACAAACGGCCACGTGGCCTGGTGCATATCCAATGCCGCCAAAGTTAATCATAACCACGCGCTGGGGTTGGCAATGTAGAAAACGCGTGCTGAACTCCAGGCATTATTAGCTTCGGCTATTCGCATCACCGCAGTGGTTGGACACGAACCACTACCCGAGTGTCCACCGAGGCATTGATTGTTACGAGCCGAAGTCGAGTACTCACGCAGTTCTCGTGTCAAATCCATGAGCCGCGCTCGACTGTCGTTAGGCGGGTGGTTTCAATCCCACAATATTACGTCATCAAGCTTTGCGAAGAAAGGACTGAAAGAAAAAGTCCCCTTTTGTCCTCACAATCTCACCTCGACCAAGAAGCTTCTAAATCAGTGGCGGTCCGTGCGAGTATACTTGGGCCAGACAAGAACCAGTACGCCTCTGTGAAGCCATGAACATTCCAACTCAATATTGTTTCATGACCCGTTTAATGATAACCACGACAACAAAAGCAACCTCATCTACTGTAACAACATTACGCGAAACTAAAAGACATCAGTAGCCTTAACAGTTACCAAAAGAAGTGGACTAACCTGAACGACTGTAATAACACCCAAACCTAAAATGTGTAAATGACCTTAACGACGAACAGACAACTTAAAAACCTCAATGACTCTAAAAAACAACAACGAACAACGAAAACATCAACCACGAACCTTACCAATAACCAGCACAACAAAAGTAACCTTAAGGTGTGCAACAGCAGTACGCAAAGCTAAACTACATCACTTGCCTCAACGATGACCATAACGACTAAAGCAACCTGGACGACTCCAAGAACAACAGCATGCAAACATAAGAAATATTATTAATCCCAAGGATAACCAAAAGGAGAAACAAAAAGGAACTGGGAGGACACAAAGACCAACAACACTCAACCCTAACGGACGTCAGTAAGCTCAATAATAACCAAAGCGACTTCACGAGCAACTACACGCGAAGCGAAAACACATTGGTAACCTCAGCGATAACCAGAAGAACAGCTGCAAGCTCGATGACTCTAAGAACAACAACACGCGTACTTAAAGAACATAGGTGATCTCCAGGATAACCAGAACGACTAAAGCTACCCGAACGACATTAAAATCAACACGACTAAAAAAAAAACAAAAAAACATTAGCAGTCATAATCATAGCCTGACGGACTATAGCAACCACGACGACTCCAAGAACAAAACTAAATGACAACAGTATAACCTCTGCGATAACCAGAATGACTAAAAAAACATAGATGACCCAAAAAGCGCAAAAAAATACACAACGATAAAAAGTGGACTATACAGGGAATTTTCCCATGTGATCATGAACCAACTGGCCCAAATTGCAGTTTTGATGCATGCTGGATAACTTCAAGAACAACAGCACACAAAAGCATCAGTAACCTCAGCGATGACCAGAACGACTAAAGTACCGTGAATAACTTCACGAACAGGTACACGCAAAGCAAAACCATATAGTAACCTTCACGGCGGTAACCTTAAAAAGGGGGGGGGGGGGGGGGGGGGAAGGTCACACTGGTCATACGTCTGCAAAACGAGTCACCGGAATATCCGTGGCTCGAATGTCGCGTGCCAAGCTTTCTCCTTGGACTCATCGCCATGCGGCACTCGAAGAACGGATCTCGCGGTGACTCGCGTTTGGATCTGTATGCAGACTGTAGCCTGTTTGATGTATAGGAAGTATTCACTGGCGGCCATAGTTGTGTGCACGACTGCTGAGCGCGTGCTGATGGCGAGCTTCCGCAGTTCTTTTGTAACGTGCATTCCGCACCCTCAAGATTGCCGGTCTTAGCAGCCTATTAATGTGGGCTCGTTCAGAGCATGCGCTCTAGACATCACCCACAAATATGGCGCCCAGTGAATACTCCTTATAAGCAGTGTGACTCCGGCTTAATGATAACCAGAATAACTACTGCAACCTCGATGACTCTTAGAACAACAGCACGCACACCGGAAGAACATAAATTATCTCGAGGATAACCAGAACAACTAAAGCAACCCGGACGGCACTAAAATCAACACCACGCAACTCTAGAATAAAAAAAAAAAACAATCTTAACAATAGTCTGAAGGACTAAAGCAACCTCGATGACTCCAAGAACTATACCCAAAGCTAAATGACAACAGTAACCTCAACGATAGGCAGAACGACTAAAGCAACCTGCATGACCTAAAAGCACAAAACAAAAGACTCAAGGACAAGAAAGTGGACGATACAAGGCACTTTTCTATGTGATCATGAAGCAACTGGCCCAACTTGCAGTTTTAATGCGACCTGAATAACTTCAAGAACAATAACCCGCATAGGCATCAGTAACCTCAGCGATAACCCTAACGACTAAATCAACTGACTTTCATAAGAAGAACAACTTGCAAACCTAAAGGACGTTGATAGCTTTAAGGATAACCAGAACAACTAAAGCGACACGTCGATGACTCTCAGAACAACAGCAAAAGCGAAACGGCAACGAGACAAAAAGACACGGCAGACACGAAGCAAACGGCGCGAACCCGACCGTGATGGGAAGGGAGAGTTGAACCGGCTAACAAATGGAGCGGTCTCAGCGTGGGCGTCGAGGCTCCAATTAGGGATGAAGCGGTCAGGCCAGGCTAACCATATGTCATGCCGGCGCTGGCAGTGAGGACGACCCAGGCGGTCAACGATGCGCGTAAATCCCGGTCACTGGGAGTCCGGCCCCAAAGCGGTCCCTCCCCTTCGCCCTGCTGCTGTCCTGGCTGTCGCGGGCTTCCAGAAGAGGGGAGCGGTTGTGTCGATCGTTTCTCACGGAAGAGGGCAAAAACGTCATCCGCGTTTCGTATGGAGAGACCGCTGGATTAACTGGCTTTGCCTCCGTTGACGTGACTCCCCGTGGTTCATTAGACTAAAGTTCCGCAACTAGAGAGTAGTTTATAGATTTGAAGGTATAGTGTACAGATAGAAACCTTAGTTCTATTGATGTTGTTCTGCAATCTTTGTTCTCATATTTTTGTAAGAACATTATTTTTCATTCCAGTACAGAAATGCCGGAAGCGAAAAAAGAAAATAAAACGTTGTTGAACAGCTCCCGCGTAATTCCCCATATAAAAATGAAAATAAGCTTAGCAAAGCCGTACAAAATCAACATAGGATATGATGCAAAATAAACTCGTACTTACTCATGCATTCATTAATTGTTTTTTTATTTCAATAATTACGCGAGTCGTTAATTCTGATATAAATCATGGCAATGGTATTATTTGAGAAAGCATCCAGGTTAGTAGGGAGGGAGTGAGTATTTGGGGGATTGCATAGAAAAGTATTAGGGCAGTGACACAGTTCATATATAGTTCTCTGAAAGAGTTCACTATCATATAGTATACTCTTTCAGATCAAAAAGATTAGCCCACCTATTTCCCTTGGGTCCAATAACACTGAGTTAAAATTCTTATCCTAGACAGGGTGTTTCATCTTTCGTCTCATCTAATCTACCTCATCCGTTGACGTGCGAAACGTACGCAGCGCTTCCCACGAAGGAAGGCCCGAGTGCCACTTCGGGGTTCGGAATCTATCCGGTGAGGTACGCTGTCCTCCGCAATGATGCAATGTTACGTTTGCAATCGCCATGAAAATGCTCCTTAAAGCCACACATTCGCACACGTGTCCGCTACAAAAGGTACAAAATTCTCTGAACCTTCTTGGACTGCTTTATGCTTTGACCAAGGTGAAAAAAAATATAATGATTATAAAAATAAAATAAATCCGATTTATTTTATAGAAATAAATTTTAGTTGATTTAAATCAGATTTAATAATTCTTTTTAAGTAGAGAACAAAATATTGATTCTTTATCACTGTATGCAGTTCTAAACACGGCAAATTGTTTGATCAATTTGTCAGATCAGTGAAAAGAATGCAACACCTCAATGAAAGAAATTGCAATTTTAACACCTTGTAGTTAGCGTAAACCCCGCCATACTAGAAAGAAAAACAAAAAAAAAGCATTGTTATTAGTTAGTGGAAGAACGCTATTTGGTTTTCTTTTCGCTATCTGATTTGCTGGCAGTATGACATTAATTTCCCAGTTTTCGTTCCTTTCTTTCGCGTTCTGATTTACTAGCCCCCCCCCCCCCCCCCCCAAAAAAAAAAAAAAATGATATTACGTAACTCACAAACGAAATCGAGGTTCGAAATAAAGCTCGACGCTTCGATTTGCTCGAAGACAACCGCTTTTTGCTCCTGTTCAGCCCAATATAAATGCTGCGTGATGAGTCTTTCGATTTAAATAGAGAATGAATGCGTGTACAAACAATCAAAAATAAAAAATGGTAAATAAAAAAGAAATATATATATAAATATATATATATTTTTATTATTATTATTTTTGCCCGAGAAGGTTCGATTTCAATCATCCTAGTAAAACCGGTCTGATTTAATTCACGATTTAAATCGTAAACTAATGCACGATTTAAATCATCAGGATTTTAATCGACCGGTCTCGCTAAGCGTTGGGCGCATGCGTGAAGCCGCAACAACTTTAATTCACAGTAGGTAGGCGCCAATGCCCAAGACGGCTCGTGCCGTCACGGGCTCTGTACGCGCACAGCTCCAGCAAGGTTGCCGCACGCGCAAAAAGACGAAAGTCCCCTCGATTAGAGCCTCCTCCATCAGAGCCTCCTATAGACCTTTCCAATGTTTACAAATCCACAGCTCAGCGTGCGATCTCCACAGCTCAGCACGCGCGTGTGCGTCGCTCCGGAAAACGAGCAAAGCACGCGCCATACGCACGAACACTGGAAATGGCACCGGCCATACGCTCTTTCTTGGAAAGATCTATATACTGACAAAGCCTGGCAGATCGCCACGAGAAGCGGCCGCCGAAGTGAAAAAGGTGGAGCGGCAGACAACGGATGAGAGGAGAGCCACGTGACGGGCGCTCCGCTGCGGCGAGACGCCGAAACACACATCTCCCGTGCGAACAAGTGTGTCTCGGGTCCTCGCCGCTGCAAAAGCTGTGCGCTGACGTCCAGGTTCCCCGAGAAATGGCTCTTTGATGCTCTGTGCTACCAGATCCTCGCGCTCCAAATCTGCGACCGGGCACTCTATGGCTCCGTCGTCGAACTGCCAGGCTTTGTGAGTTTAGAGGAGGCTAGGCCTCTATACTCACACCAAAAGAATAATAAAACGTCATAGTCTACCCACCAAACGTAGTGCCTCGTTCTCTTCTGACGTAGTCATCGCCCTAGCGACGTTATCAGCAGTTGCACTTTGGTCTTGCTATGGGCAGGACGCGCGCAGTTCGCTCTGAGGAAGAAGAACGTGCCCTCAAAGAGCGACAACGAGAGAAAAAGCGCGAATGGGCGCGAAAGCGACGCGAAGCTGCCGTCGCCGAACGTGCAATGGCCGGCAAGTCGGGACCATCTAGTAACTGCTCTCTGGCCGAAGAAGAACAATAGCGTGCCCGTCTAGAGCGTCGGCGGCACCAGAAGTTTGGAATTGAGTGCTACACGGATGTCGATGTGCCGACCACGCGTCACCGGTCGCGTATAGATTTAACCTTTGGCAAGAACGTGTCCAGTATAGGAGTACAACCGATCGCGGTGTAGCACAGCGACCACAAAGCTAGGGTTACTTTGGTAACGAATGAGAGAAAAAAAAAAACGATAACAACCAAGAAGTTACGTGTATGTGTCTTTATCGAATCAATAAAACAATAACCATATCAATCAATATAGTTGTCAATATAGTCATCCTAACAGAGCTTCGCTGGTTATCCTTCTTCAGAGAGGGGAAGGGCAATAAGTTTTATAGTCCTCCGAGGTTTCCCTGCCAATACAAAAGAGCGAGTAACACGACGACGGAGTTGAAGAAAAAAAAAAAACGCTTAGAATGGGCTGGGAGCGAGGAAACAAGACGAGCGCAGTATACATCGCCAATATTTGCACACTGGATCACTCGCTCGGGGCGGCAAAAACCGGTCCTCAAAACGCGTATCCATAATCCGCTACCCTTCTTGTCTTTTCTCGCCGAATTTGTTTTCTCGCGCCATAGCGCCACAACCTGCAAATATTTGCTTAGCATTCGTTTTTTTTTTTGTTTCTCTTACGGAAGACAATCTGCGATTAGATATATATATATATATTTTTTTTATAATGTTCGTCTTTTCGACTCGGTTCTTTTTTTAGACCGGTACGTGCAGGTGAGTGTGTGTTATTAACAAGCCGGAACGATTTGCTCATTTCATTACTCAAAGGTACACATGTAGGCTTTCCCTCCCCCCTTTTTTTCTGGTTTTCGTTCTATGTTTTTGTACATACCAAATTTATTTTATATAACTTTCGTTCTAACCCCAAAGACTGCAGCCTTCTCGTCAAGACGTCGGTTGAGCGGAAAAGTTTTTGGTTTGGGAGGTAATTAATTGGGCGGCGGCACCGCACGTTAATTAGGCACACTTTATTAGGCGATTGTTTGCGGAAATTTTTCGAGGCGGCGATGGCTCTGAGTATAGGTGGGAACTCCTCTATCATCGAGATTCTTCCGATGATCTAACAACGTGGTAAATAGTAGTTTGTTTATCGATAATTAGGGCAAAATCAAATAGTCGAGCAATTACGTATTTAAGGCGTCCTATAAGTCATCCATCGAGAGTCAGCGGTATAATATGCGTGTACGCTTGGGGTACTACACTACCCTTCACATGCTTCGATCCAATACGGGACGAATTAATGGCAAGATGAGTATACCTTAAAGTTTCGAATCGGGGGGTGGCTTGCTCCACGTAGCGACAGCTTCGTCGTTACTATCGACCGCCAAAGTATATTAAGTTTAGGACTTTGGACGGCGCTAAATGTGGTTTTTATTCTGCGAGGCTCCAATTAAAGGGAAACTGAAGCGGTTCTGTGTTTGAGTAAAAACACTTAAATGGTCTTTCTTTTCTTTCCAAGATCACGAACATCGAGATTATTTTTCAATTTGTTATACGGAGGCTGCAGAACATAGGTCTCAAGTGCCGCTGAAGCCTTTCCTTCCCGGAGAGTTATGTGATAAAAGAGGTTTTCAGAATCTCGTTCTCGCGCATCTTCAGCGCCTATCTAAGCTATGCACGCGCACTGTTGCTCTTTTCAGAAAGGTCAGAAAAAGTCTTCACCGCTGCTGTCAATGCGGGGGAATATACCTGACAAGCTTGCAATTGCTGGCGCTGTCCACACGAGCGACACACGCTTGGCGGCCGAAAGATCGTAGTATGACGTAACGACCAATCGAATTTTTTTCGTGTTTTGTTTTTTTGCGTTCAGTTACATCTTCATGGAAAACAAACGTGATACGCATATTCACGGGATAAACATACTCTATACTTTGTTTCATACCTAGCGCGCAACGCTGTCAAAGCTACTGACGCAAGCGTGGGGCATGATCTCGTTGATCATTTGCACGCGTTCTCGCTCAAACAAAACCATAGATGAAGCCACGCGCTCGCGCCAGTAGCTTTGACAGCGTTGCACGCTAAGTATGAAAGTATGAAACAGAGTATGGAATTTACCTCTAACTCGTTTCTTTTTAAGAACCTTTTCAGCATCCTTTTAGGGGGACGCGTCGGGACGGGACGTACTACCGTCGAAGATGGGAAGTCGGGAAACGTTGATTTCGCTTTAACTAAAACGATGTATGTATGTATGTATGTATGTATGTATGTATGTATGTATGTATGTATGTATGTATGTATGTATGTATGTATGTATGTATGTATGTATGTATGTATGTACGTACGTACGTACGTACGTACGTACACATCGCGACTCTGTTAGCGCGAACACGACATCGGCGCATTTTCAAATTTTACTTCTAAATAGTATTAGCGAGCACGAAATGTTATCGCTTACATTATAGAACTAAATGAGCTCTTTCCGTAGCAATAATAACTTGGATGACATCCCTTGGTTTCAAAGAGAAAAACTGGAAAAACCGCCGATCGCTTGTTCGCGCTAACAGTAGACAGTTTTAGTATAGCGTTGCTGGCTCTTACGTACGCAATACGCAATAGTATAGCGTACGCTAAAAATGACCTGCTCGGACCGAATTTAGTTGTGCGTTACGTTTTCGAGTGAACACCGCGCATGATCTTGGTTAAATTTGCTAGAGCCGTAGGATTCCGCGTGCTTAAAGCGCAACCATGCTCCTGGAAAGAAATATTTAAAATGAAAACGTGTCCAATCATTTTATTTCAAATTAAACCAAGCCGCAGCTGCCTCGTCAAGCGGGCTTTTCTGCGGGGTACAGAGGCTACGAGTACGAGTGCGTAGCCAAATTCGATCACGGAGCCTCCGTCAGTCGTCCCGTGGAAACGGCAGCTTTTATCAAAGCTATCGCGGAATGAAATTCATGACCTACTGATGTCCAGTGCATAGCGGCGAGAACTTCGGCAATTTTTTTTAGAGTCGTTCGTCCGTCGGCGATGAACTGCGCGAATAGGCTTAGCGTTGACGCACATTCCGAGCGGCGAACATTTTCACTGTGCACTCCTTCAGCTGCACGGCGATCTGATTCGACCGCGGTAGGTCCCAGAAAGAATTGCCGAGCTGAACACCTCGCAATTTCACGCAACACAGAACTTCGAAAACACCACGTCGCCCTTGTTGTCGCGCTCTGTACGTACGTACGTACGTACGTATGTATGTATGTATGTATGTATGTATGTATGTATGTATGTATGTATGTACTTACGTACGTACGTATGATAGGGTTGGAATGAAATGCGAACAGTCTGGGAACTTCGAGCCCCCTACCGGCGCTTCGCATTTCATTTGAACCCGATGGTACGCTACGCACGTATCCATGCATGTAAGTAATATGTATCTACCTATATGTATGTATGTGTGCATGGATGCATGTATGGTACACGCGTATGTACTTGTGTGTGTGTGAGAGGAGATGCATGATTGCGTGGATGGGTGGATTGATCGATGAATGGATGGATGGACGGATAATCCGGCTCGGCCCCTACGCATCGCATATTTGTGAAAACTAGTGGGGAATGTGTGAATGAGGAAAAACGTGGATCCCAGACGGAGGGTATACGTGGTGGGATATGCAAATAGGTTTGAAATGGGTGTGATTTCATCTCTCTTTAATCGTAACGAGGCCGAAAAAAATTCAAAATTAATTGCAAGGTTAGAAACATTAGACAAACATCGAAACTTGCTGATTACCAAAATGTCTTAGATTTTCCGAACTAGATGGATAATTTTTTTTGTTTCTTGTTTATTTAAGCAGATTTTGCGATGGTCGGTTTATCACTCATCGCAAGGGAGAAGAAAGGCAATCTGAAACATTAATATTAAAAATGTATTAATTTAGAAAGTACACTTCATCTGCTTGCAATATAATGAAGTTTCAATGATTCATTTCTGATGCGGAAATCGACGGCCGTTGTTAATAATGCCTCTCGATTCCGCAGAGAGATAAGATGCGACCTCAGAGAACGGCGCTAACGTCGAATTCGTGCGAAAATAACAACGCTCGGGCATACTTTGAACACGCGTTGCTACGCCGGCTAGTCATTAGACGCTAGCAGAATGATCGCATACAAACTATCTGGATCATTAAAAACAATCCGATTTTAATTACGATCTTGTCGAACTCCTTGGCGAAGGTTAACCAGCATGCAATCAAACCATAACACTACCTAGATCAGCTGTAAATAAATAAATAAAAAAAAAACGGCCTGATAATTGATGCGTGTTATGTTGGGCCAAATCTGCATTAAGATTTGCAGATAAAACAAAAAGTGGCGCGGTAGCTCAAAATTACGGGGCAATAATCGGTTTTGCTCTGTTTCGCGGCGGTGGTCCGATCTCGGTTTCTGTCTTGGCGAACGTTCAACTTCATTAATATGCATTCTTGGCGAAATGTTTAGTTTGCTTTGCGTGTCACCGTCCTAGGACGTGCGGGTCCTCTTTCGTTTTTATTTCAGTCTCAAATGCGCCTGATTAAAGCCACTGTTATCTCAGATTTGTAGCCGTCTGTTTCATGTTTTTTTTCGCAACAACGTTATATTTATTTTTATCCCAAGAACAGCTGTTAAAGGACGAATCTTCGACTTCTCGCGGAGCATTACTAATTTCTCCCTTCATGTGTTGAATCAAACTATTTGTATGTTCATTAAAGTTCAGTTACTTGTTATTTTATATACAAAAATTTACACATTTGAAAAGCAATTTTGTTTTTTATCATTTTATGTACTGTCCCATCGTGCATACGCGCAGGTCATGAACAATGCGCCAAATTTGCATTTATTTTAGTTTACGCAGAATATAGCAATTTTTGTTGTGTTCAATTTTACTTAGCTTGTTTTCGTGTTTTTCTTCTTTTTACAGCGTGTAGACATAATTGTTTACGCGCTAGAGATAATGCGTATTGGAACAAGAATATGACGACACCGCGTTTAATTTAATTTTGATATGGATTCGTAGACTTGAAGCACGGCAATTTGGCAAGTTGCACGACACAACGTGGAGGCGAAGCAGGTAGGCCCCTAAGGGAAAGAAAAAAAAAAACGAAAGAAAAAGTGCGGGAATTGCATATTCATTTATCTAAGCGAGACGGAAAGAAAAATGACGAGGACAGGTTTTCGATTAACCTCCCACATTGCGAATTGCTCCCAAAACGGCACCCAGTCTAGGAAAAAAAAACAATAAAAACAATATTAAAGATAATTCAAAGGAAGCTCTGGCTTAGTTTTTCGAACTTTCCTCTCTCAATCGGTGTTACTAAAAAATAGAAGAAAAAAAAAAACCCTTCAGACATCGTTAGCCAAGATGAAAAAGTACCTGAAAATATCAATATCGCAACGCTGCAGAACAGAAGTAGAACCCGAAAATATTTTTGTTATAACCCCCTACGAGGAAAAAAAGGTTTTTATTCTTAATTTTAATTTCAGTCCCTAATCTTATGGCGCGCAGAAAAAAAAAAAGTATTATGCACAGTCTAATCGCAGACGAAAGTAGAGCGACATGTAAAATTTCAAACCTACGGAATGAAATGCTACACAGAAACCCAAACGTTTTGACGGTTTGACAATGAAATAAAAACAAGAAAAGAAGAATCAAAACGTTATAAGTAAGCAATACCGAAAAAAGGAAAAGGAAATGTACGAGACATTAAGAAGAATAACAAGTCCACCGACGATGTACATTAATGTAATAAATAGACAAAGTACCCGGAAACTAGAGGAAAACCAAGCGAGGCAGCAAATGGGCGCGATAAAACGACGCGAACACAACCGAACAAGGAACAGTTATTATAGCCGATAGAGAAAAAAAAAAAAAAAATCCAAACCGTAGAAACGGAGAAAAATAAAATGGCGCAAATGAACAGGTTCCAACTTTGGAAAGAGGCGAGGTTCTTAGAATTTTAACTGCCGCCACAATGTGGCGGTGGAAATACGGAGTGAATAAGAGAAAGAAATTAAAGGGAGAAAAGGAAATTCGCTTAAAAAAAGGGCGCTCAGGGTAGAAGAATGGTTTTATAATGAGACAGCGGCGTGGAAGAATCGAAATGGGTCCTCTCTGGAAGCAAATCGAGAATAAGCAAAAAGCGCGGCAAAAATCGCAAAAAAAAAGGTAAAAAAAAAAGACGAGAAAACATCGAAGGGACAAAACGAGAAAGTTGTACAAAAAAGAAGCGGTAGTATTATATTAAAGTTCCCACTTATGGCGCTGGTATGCTTCTCCAACGTTTTTGTTCCGCGGACAAAAATAAATAAATGAAAAATTTAATAAAAAAACTTGTAGCGCGAGGGCTCGTGCAGCTCCCAAAATTTTCAGTGGACGCATTTAACTCGGATGTCTGAAATCCAGAAAATGAACGAGCTGAAGGCTAGATGGAACAGGCGTGAAATTAAAGAAGAAATCACGAACAAATTAATTACAAATGAATGGCGGCGCGAAAGTTTGCTCACCGTCCTTTGGGCTGCCGACCAACCAAGAAGCTTGAAACTGGCGCGGCCGGACTCCATTGGGAGAACGAGCGTTGAAGAAATATAGAGAACGTGCGGGCAGATCTTTGCTGGAACCATCGCGCTTTGCTTCGTTTCTGGGCACACATTAATGCCGTCCTAATGGTTTCTTTTCTTTTTTTTTTTGCTGTGCATGTTTTGCGTTGGTTGCCATTTCTTATTTTTTTTTTAATTCGTGTAACTACGGAACAGGTGAATTGCTAAACATGATCACGAAACTTGTTAGTTATTAGATTTTTTTTTTTCCTAACGGTCGGCTACCGCGCTGGGGTTTTCAAGAGATTCGTATCCTGAACTTGTTTGTGTCGTTTGGGGTTAGTTTTGAGGTTGAAGCCTTTGTTTAGAATGTTCCTATTTTAAGTAAAAAATGTTTCGATTGAACGGACTAAGATTAAATTCTTTGTCAGCTTGCTTTCGTTCCTTAATAAAACCTAAGGAGAGGATGAAAATGGACCAGTTTTGTTTTCTGGTATATTATGATGCCCGTAAAGGGCTTCGAGGTTTAATAAATGATGATGATGATGATGAAATGATGAAGTGTTATCGATGAGTGAGTAACGGGCACAATATTCATTGCAGTTAATATTTGTCAAAGCCCCTATAACTAAAGACTTTTTTATGTTACATAAGCCGCGGATTGGTTGTTTATGTGTGCGTACGAAAACAAAACAAAGAAAGCACACGAAAGCTATTTGGGTACGCATAATATACAACAATTTAGGTACATCCGGTCAATGTTATTTTTGAGACACTCTTGACGTCGTTTTATCAAGAAATCTTTCAAGTATTAAGCACTCTTAAATATTAAAAAAAGAATATTATAGTGTTATGATGGGTGTTCTTGCTTTCAAAGCTTACTTTCATCCTTACGCCATTCGGGTTTTCACATCATAAGCCTTCCTAAGACTTTAGCAGCCTATGAAGCGGCGTCAAACGCGCCCGTTGTCTTTCTGGTGCCATCAGCCAATCAGGCAGAGAAAAAGCGCAGGATCTTGGCGCATTCGCTGTGCGTCATTAGGTTAGTCAGTGATAGCAAACGCACAAAGACGACGAGGGACGAGACGATACTTCCTTACCGCTGCTTCCTCGGCTCCGTCGGATCGAGGCCGCGGTCGAAACGAAGTAAATGAGCATTTCATCGGAGATTTTAATATGTCATTACGTGGTTCTGCACCTTATGGTGAAAGGGTGATGGCCAGTTTTCGTAATTTTCCGACCGACGGCTCCACTTCTCGACTGACTTTGCGAATTAAATCGATCGCGGTATTAATTCTCCGTCTTTGGCAAGGGAGGCACCATCTTTTCGAGGTGTATAAAACCATTGTTCTCGTTCATTTGATATTCTTTCACGTTTTCTTCTCGTCGTAGAGAGCGTAAAATTCTCCGTGTTTGCATACTTTCAGAACAAAATGAAATGCCGGACAAAGTCAAAGCGGAAGCGCGAAAAACATGAGAGCGATTTCGTTGGCAGTCCCGATCGTAAGATAGAATCTGCCGTAATGCTGCCGATTCTGGCCCTTGACGTATGAAGATAAAGTGCACGTACGGAAGTTTTTATCTCATAAGTTTGCCCTTTTGTGAACCATCCTACACTCGTTCAACACCCATTCGGTCCAGACTGGATTTAATAGTGTTAAAATAAACATGCGGTAAAGTAGGCATTTTAAAGAGAGGTTGGGCCTCGGTATATCCCGTAGTTCGATAGACGCTGGATCGCACGTTTAACGCCGTACATGTTACAAAAATATACGGGAAGTTGCATGCGTTAAACACTAATGAAGCAACGTGACAACACCGCGTCCCCCGACCGTTCCGTTAGGTTGAAGTCACGTTCTAGATGCCGCGACCGTGCAGATGGGACAGACAACCCTCCCCCTGGAGCTCGACAAGACGGACTGGGGGACTAACAACGCGAACATACATTAAGGACGCCGCCCGTATCCATCATGATAGTATACCGCGAAGACGCAAACGAAGCCCCACGTAACCAGGACGGCATCGCAACAACATCAGGTCCAGTTCAAACAAGTGCACCGACGTGGTTTGGCTTCTTCAATATTTCATTTTACTCTGTCGTTGCAGCCCAGAAATAAGGGGATAAATGAACATAAAAGAAAAACAGCAAAATCTAGGTTTCGTATGCCCCATACAGTTGGGCTTATAATAGATCACGGCGAGTTGGCCCACGTAATGAAATTCAGATGGATAGTGCCCGGCACTTGACGTCCTGACCGGAGCGGGGGAATAAAAAAAAAAAAAAAAAAGAACCGTACGCTGACCTACAATATTTGGTGCACCAAAAACAGCCTCCCTTCGTCTTTATCCAGTTGCAGTCTTTGTTTATTCGGAGTGTGAGTCTGTGGGTAAAAGGTCACGAAGCTCAGTCTTTGGAGCGGTACACGCACAACGTTCGAAGAAATCAGGGTTCGTACGACATCCAGTTTAATGTTTTGTTCTTTGTATTATAACTTTTCGTAGCATCGCATACCTCTTTTTTCACCCGGAAAGCCTGGGTCTTCCTCATTACTTGCGTAAAAAAAAATAAGAAAGGAAACAGCAAATATTTTCTGGCTGTGAATTGCAGAGAGACGGGATGGGATTCCTCCCGGTGCCTCGTTATTATTACTCTTATTGTTGTTGTCCTCCAGATTCGTGATCCATTAATTTCCCATGTCACGGCGAACGTGAATATATCTGGGACCCGCCGTAATTTGTTTATTATTTCTTTCTTTTTATGCATATTGGCAGAATACGTAGAACGAAAAGGGATTCGGAACGAAGCTCGGTGAACCTTTCCTAAGAGGTGTGGTGTGTACGTCGAGTTACCGCAGCGATCGTGCAACACTGTGCACACAAAGTATATCTTTGGCCAGATAATATTGAATCGATCATTTATTCGTTGCCTGAGAGATGACATTTATTAAACGCGGGAATGGAAAGAAACTCACCGTACATAAAAAAAATGGACGGAGAAAGAAAAAAAAAGAAGGTGACGAAAGAGAAAGAGATAGAGAGTGTGTCAGCTTGAACGGGCACTCCGAGCTTTTTTCTGTGTTGGGTGTGTACATTGGCAAATTTGAGTAATTTTGTGGACCGAATTTGCGGGGTCGCCATATTACGTGCGTGAAAACTATGCGTAATATGGCCGATGGCAGTGATATCTCAACGGTTTACCGCTGGTTATTTCTGGTAGAAAATGTCATTTCATCTATTTTTACTGGGAGCGCGCCCAGGGTCGATCATTCCACAAAACAGGAAAAGGTTGAAATGTAACAATGTGCTAGGTTGGCTCTTGGTGTTGTAGTGTTTAACATAGACAGCTACTTTACTTTCCAACCATTAGAGTTGTCGAATCCACATGATTTTATTTTTCAGACATGCGCTTAGTCAAGTTAAAGGGCCCCTGAAAAGAAGAAAAAAAGTTTTTTTTTTTATACAATCTGGTTGGGACACGCGTGTCAAAAAATTCATTTTACGCGAATGAAAAGCTTTTTTTATGCTCCGTCTTTACCTTACCTCCGAGCGCAGCGGATGCTACTAGTCGTCGGATCCAAACCAAGGCCGTGTGTATGTCACGTGACCTTGCAGAGGGGGTGCAGCGACGCGCCGAAAGCGGCCGCGTCCGCAGAGCGGGATTGGGTGGGATCAAGGGATATCTCGTTGCGTCCGGGCCTAAGGTGAAACGGAGTATAGAGCGATATTGATGGCGCGAGATGTATTTTAAATTCTGCGCGCAAAGTCCATGACGTCACGCAATGGTCATACACTCTTTCCAGCTCAACGAGGTGGTCATACACTCTCTCCACCTCAACGTGATGGCCAAGCCGATCCACCTCTCACTCCACGCGCCCGAAATGCCCAGAGAGAAAACAAGTGAAAAGGAGGTGGTGCTGCCCAGGAAAGCGCGTCTCGCACCGTCAAGATTGCTCTAAAAATCTTTTTTTTTTTTTTTCGTAAAATAAGTTTTTTGACACGCGTTCTTAACCAAACTGTTTTTTTTTAAATATTTTTTATTCTTTTCAGCGGCTTTTTAGGGTCCAGGTGGTGCTTTCACATATTTAACGTCCGTCTCGGATATTAAATATGTGAAAGCACCACTTAGGAAGAAAAAAAGAAGTGGACAAGAGACATACAAGTCTCGTGTGTTCAAGATTTGAAAGTTTACCGACTCGCCTGAATGTTCCCTGTTATTTCTATCTTTACATATACTGGTTCTGCGAATAATGTATGATGATGTTTGGAAAATCTCGACTCAAGTGAAGTGCCTCAGTCACGACGCAGACCGAGGAATGTTTGCGACCTTCGTCTTTATAACCTGCTGCACAAGGATAATGCATGCCGACAAAATCTGTCAGCTTATCAGGACCCAAACCCACTGGTCATACAGGAAACTAACACTGCTGGTAAACATAATCGATTCGCCTCGTGGAAGAGACCCACTATCCTCTCTTTTTCTAGACTTGAATGGGCCAAAGAACACGAAGCGCTCTGTTGGCGAGTGGTGTTTGTTGCTTGTTCGCCTATGCGGGGGTTCAAGCGGCTTCTTGCCTGCCGGCTTCCACAGTTTTAGAGTGCGGCCGCAAGGCGCCGCCAAATAACGGCCCACGCAATCCCGAGGATCTTGCGTAACTTCTGTCTTTGGGCGCAAAAACACGTTTGTACTAATTGGGTAAAGCGAGAATATGTCCAAAGAGCAGTTTAATTGGTAGTGCATTAACATTTTCAACAGAGGGCGTCTAAAAACGAGGCTCTGAAAGGGCGTTCCTTAAGACTCTTCGCTGGAGTCGCAAATTCGGTACTTCAACGATGAGCATTTAATTCTCGTTTCCGTCCACGGTTTTCTGGTTCACAATTTTTACCGCCACGTTTTTGTGCACACTTGGACAGGCGATAGCTCGCCGCTTCTCTTCCGCTAGATGGTGCTGCCCTAGACTCACGAATATAGCCTCAGCGTTAGGCTTGCTAACTGCAAATGTTTCCAGTGGTTATAACGTGGACGAAATAGGCCCAATCAGTCGGTGGGCTGCGAGCGCATGCGAAGACTACGATATTTCGTAGATAGATATCCCGCGTGCTTGGAACGCTAAAATAGCATACCGCAGAAGTCGATTTTCGAAATGAACTGTCCACCCCTTCAGGCTTCCGACGTCACGCAAACGGTTCCCGCGGGTGCGTAGTGTCGACAGCTCCCGCGGGCAGACAGACGTGATTGAGTATATAGTGGGTTTCTCTATGCGGACAAAAAACGAATGTGGCAGGGCTCCCACACATGTGTTTCGCTTATAATTCGCTCGTGAATCATCAACGCAAGCGGCTGCGATGTGCTATTGGCGGACGTACCGCATTCTCCTTCGCACGATTATCCAGTGTATTAGAAGCGGCCCAATGAGTTATTGATGTGGGGTAATACAAACATGGGAGGGGGGAAGTAATTTTAGCCTCATTTCAACGCGCTGAATATAAGACAATTTGATTTCACAATTATGCTTGCTAATGCGTTTACATAATTACGGACGTGTGTCATTGTACTCGACTGTCGTCTTGGTATTTCTGCGCGTCGAATTTCGCAATGTCTAAGCACACCTTTTTGTTTTTATCCCAGCCTCCACTATGATCGGCTTATTTTCTCCGTCCAACCCATACCCGGAAAGGTGAACGCACTGAACAGATATACGCGCAAGCGTATATATATATATATATATATATATATAAAAAAGGAATACAACAAAAACAAGCAGCAGACAGAAGCTTGTCGGAGATTAAAAGTAAATGGAGAAGCTATGCAGAGCAACGACGCATTAAACGTTTTGACCTTAACACTATGCCAATTCCTTCCACCGAAAAATCAAGCATTCAACTCACGAAGTCTCTTTTTTTTTTCTATTTTCTTGTTCGCACTCGCGGCCACCCTCTGTTTTCCTCCTCTCCACCGGCGCCCAACCGCCATGGAAAATGTGCGGCTTGGGACCACTCCCCATGTCGAATACATCAAGGCGCGAAAGATAAGATATAAAAATACAACCAAAAAATAAGTGTAGTCAAGCACGGCGAAGCCAAAAAGGGACAATAAATAAGGTTGCGCGCTTGGGGACGCGAATTAGAGGGCCCCAAATTAGTGGCCTTAAATAAGGAAGAGTCTCCTCCACTCTACCTTTCTGCAAACTTGCTTCGACCACTCCTTCGGAACGAGTTCAGGCGTGGAAAGCTGATTTCCTGGCGGATTGCTTTTTGAAGTAATGTACTGAGTCGCCGAATTGTTGAATCTCCCGATGCTCCGAGCCAATGGGGCCGCTTTGCAGGTTGCTCTCCGCCGGTGCGGTTTCCAATCCTGGGCAAGACGTCTGGAAATAGACCGCTCTCACCAGACAGTTCTTGTTACGCCACTGCTACCACAACGCACCGAGGGAACTTTTGTTTATATGCGCGTGCGACAACCCCGCTAGGGGTTTGCGCGAGCGGGGCGCCAGACGGCACAGATGTCTCGTGAAATTAAAGCCCCTCTATAGTGGGAAAAGTGGTGCCATTCATTGTTGTGGAAATGCTCGAGACACGTGCCGCGCGCCTCTTCTGGGAAGAACATGGCGTCTGAAATCTAGCTCAGTGCTGCGCTGTTTGCCACCATGATCTTCCCAAGGGCTGCACGTTGCACGAGCCTCGTACATCGACGCACCTTGCGCTACGTTTGAAATATGAAAGGGCTTTACGTGAGCTGTCACCTTCCTCTTGTGAACTGAAGTTACGGCGGCATCACGCATATGCCGAACGCTTGGCGAGATTAGTAGCTGAACTCTATGGAGCAAATAGCGAGTTTTAGAATAGGGAGCCCCACAGCTTTGGGTGCCCCAAACAGCTTGGGGTGTCCCACTGCGCTTGCGCAGAACTTCTGCGTATGCCAATTGCGATGCCCCGAGCTGTTTGGGGCACGCAAAGCTTCGGGGCCCCCTATTCTAAAACTCGCTAATCAGTGGTTGTTGCGCCGCGCTTTGCGCGCGGCGCAACAGCCATTCCTCTAACGCCACGTGCATCGCGAACGCAAAATTCGTCGGTTTTTTTTTTCTCCACGGGGTTCAGCTTTTAATAGAGAGTTTTAGTAGATCGTGCGAATACGGTGTCTCTTATAGCCTTTGACTACGCTTGACTATGCTGTATAAGACCCTTTTAGCCTTCACAAACATGAACCACTGCTCGCGTCCCAAGCGACTCCCGGCCGGTTCGTCTTCGCAAGCCCGTCGATATGGAAAAACAGCGCGAATAACACACGGACAAAGAGAAGAGAACACACAGGACGAGGCGCTGACTATCATCTATCTATTCTGAAAACATACATAGAAATCCACGTTCAGGTTCAGAAAGCGTTTATTGGCCTTAGGGAAAGAAGGGAGGGGATCGGACCGGTAGCTTACGAGCTTGGGTCAAGGCCGGGGAAGGGGGTTTTGGGGACTTATAGATAGAGAGGCTGTCAGCCCCGCCTCCAAAAGAGAGGTCATGACAGCTTGACGTTTGTCGGGAGGACCTTCAGGATGAGTCCATTCCTCTAGGCTGGTGACGTCTGGTGGTAGGTGTTTCCGTCTGATCTCTTCCAACTCTGGGCAAGCCCAAAGGAGGTGATACTGGTCCACAGGAAAGACGTGGTCGTTACAGAAATTGCAGTGGGATGCTGTGGGTCGCGTAGACCAACAACGTGCCATGCGCGCCGGTGTGCATGCTGTGTTTGTTACGATCCTCCGGAGGAGCACCGTGTTTCCCCTGCCCATCCCGCTCGGGAGCGGATCTACACAGGGAGTCAAGGCCGCCCTCAGGGTCTGTCTCGAGGTTTGTTTGGCTAGTTGCTTTGCCTCCTCGGGATCGTAGTCTTGTTCATCTCCGTCTTCACCGAGCTCCGGCGCGAGCTCGGTGAAGACGTCATTGTTTCTGACAATGGGCCAGCATTCATCAGCAGCCCGTATGCTGAATTCTTGCAGCGGAATGGCATTCGTCGCATGCTGGTACCACCATAACACTCCGCTTCTAATGGAGCAGCAGAAAGAGTTAGTTCAAACTATGAAGGCACAAACTTAAGAAGAGTGCGCCTGGTGAATTCAAAACTCAAGTGGCAAGATTATTGTTCCACTATCGCACGACGCCGCATAAAGTAACGGGTCGCGCGCCGTGCGAAATGCTCACGGGCAGGAAAATCAAAACGCCATTAGACGCCATTCACCCCAACCTTCGGACCACCGTCCAACTGAAACAACTAAAGCAGAAGTTGCACGCTGACCAAGGTTGCCGTCGTGGTCCACCGCTCGATTCTGGTACGCCGGTATTTGCAAGAAATTTCAGACCCGGACCACCTTGGGTGCCTGCTTCAGTTTCTGGCCCAGTGAGTGCATCCTCAACCGAGGTTACCCTGGAAGTTGGAACGTCCTGGCATAGACATGGAGATCACCTTCGTCTGAACCTCATGCATCCTTCACCCCAGCCGGGGGTCGTCCCTCAACAGCATCCCGAGCTGCCGCCACCGATGGAAAATACCGAGCCAAGTGAAGCCGGACGTGAGCAGCAGCCGAAACCATCAGGCGAAACATGCCCATCACCAACCCCTGCCCTGGTGGATGGGACTCCCACTATTTTAAGGAGGAGCTCAAGACTCAAGCGACCTGTTCGGTGGTACTCTCCAGGACCATGAAAAATAAAACACCACTTAGGGGGGAGGAGTGTTAACCGCCTACTAGCGCCACCGGCACCGCCTTCTAAACTGGTGTAGGAAGGACCGCAATGGATTCTTTGTGGGATATTAAAGAGCAGCGTGTTGTGAGCTGTCATCCAGTTTGGATGTCTTTTCTTCGCGCTCCGCACTCGTAACACTTATGGCACCAGTGCTAGAAAGCATAAAAGGCTACACGGACAACCGATGTAAAGATTTAATGAGGGCCTTTGACTGTACAATTTAACGTCTTGGCGGAGACAAGTTGGTTTACAAAAATATTCGAAAAATTTAAACAGATCTCGCGCTTCTTAGTTATTTTGGCGTTTACGTGGACAATTGCTGGTTCAACGTTTCATCGAAATTTCAAGCAGCTGCGTTAGGGCGGGCTTTCTTCATTCTTTTTTATAAACCGTAAGTTCTCTGGGACGTCAAAGACTGGAGCACCGCCTGGTGGCGTTTGCCACGAAGAGGGTCCATACTCCGCTTCACTCAAAAGTCCGGTTCACACAGCACCGTTTCCTCGCGTTACGATAAGCTGAAGCATACGTCGGATCATGTCGAGAATCACCGAGTGGTGAGACACCTGCGCTTCATACGAAGCGTGGCAACCAGCCACGCGGGGACTTGCACGCGACATTTGCGCCAGGAATGTTCCGGTGACTTGTAATGTAACCTTAGAAAAATCCAGGAGACGCTCCTATACGTGAATGGGCCGTCCGAAGCCCGACTCACACGATGCGATTTTGCTCGCGAATTCGCATATGCGACGTCGGGCACTGCAGCTCCCCCCGGGGCTATTGATTTTTCCGCACGAGTGATGTCGCAATTTCGAAATTGCGAGTAAAATCCCAACATGAAGCACGGCCAAAATTGCATCGTTACGGCGCTCGCCGTCTTTCTGCTGTTGATGTTTTGATCACTGGCGAAATCGATCACGCGAAGACAGAAGCCTAGTGGCGGCGCACTCGCTGTGCATTCTCGGTTTAGCCGGTGAAGGACGATGAGTACCGTGACGGTGCACTTTTTGTGTTGATTGAATATTGAATCGTAGCGTCGTCTGCGCTCGGACTTGGTGTGAAGCGAAGTGTACGAGGCGTTGGGTTAGACCGGCGTGTCTTATGCGTGGAATGAGACGCACGGAAATTATGTAAACTAAGTAAATCCAGCCACCTCTCGCTCAGTCGGCTTCTGCGCTTTACTCCCCCGTAGTTAGGAACGGGGGCTCGATACGCGGAAGCAGCCTACGTGGCTCGAAGTCGTGAGCAGCGCGACACTGCGGATTATAGCGACGCACTCGAGGCACGTGCCGAGAAACGGAAGGACTCTCTATTCCAAACGGGTTTAACCTGGGAAAAGTAACCGAAAAGAAAAAAATTCTCCCGTTCGCGCACGGCCGTACTAGCTCGTGCATCATGTAATTCGGTGTTTTCTTTTTTTGTTTTTTTTTTTTGGGGGGGGGGGGGGGGGATGCTTTCGTAACACGCGTAGCGATATTTAGCGTTGGCACGTTCTCGTCATCTCGAGAGGGTTTCATGGGAGCGTTCAGCTGGTGCTAAAGAGGTAGCTGACGCTGAAATACGCGCGATTTGTCATGCCGATTCTCGGGGGAGACGCACTCCCGAACCGCCAGTATGGCGCGGTATTAGTGGCCTCGCTTGAATCCATGTCCTTTTGACGGAATCAGTCGAGGGTTCAGTTAAAACAGCTTCATTAGACCGTGGACCTCGATGCGTTTGAACTAGGACCTTTATATACGCTACGCCTGCCTCCTGCCTCCCGCCAAAGGTGGGGGGCAGGAAGGGGGGGGGGGGGGGGGCCTTCCTCGACCCCGAAAGTTTCCCGGGGAGGACATGCACTTCTGCATGGTTACAAAGATCTCACGCGCAGAATGAATTTTCGTGGCATTGCAGGTGGCTTTACTAAGCGAAAAACTGTACGGCGAAACACTTTTTTTTTTTTTTTTATTCAGGGTTGAGCTTTGTGCAAAGTTGCAGTGTTCGCCTTTTTCTTTGTTTAGTTTATATAACGTGGGCGCTTACAAGCTCGTCTTCATTTCCGTTCCGTTACTCCGTAAGTCGCTCGTTCATCTCATAATGTTGCCTTTCATATAAGAGTTTGTCCGCATTTCTTTGTCTCCGGTTGAGACAAAAGAGGGGGATCGGTGGCCGAGTAAGAGAGAAGTAGGCGTTTACTAAAAGAGTGATGTCATCCAGCGCCTTGTGCTGGTTTGCTACACTGTGAAATGAACGGAATAACAAAAAATAGAAGCGAGTAGAGAAAGGTGAGGAAAAAAACTGATATGAAGAAAGTATCAGAGAATATAAAAAAAATGATACGAGGGAAAATTAAAAATTAATGTAGATGTGAGTGTTTCAATGGCAAGCGTAATTTACCACTTCAGTTCGCTATAGAACACTACAGCCTATGCTGTAAACGAGTGTTCTTCAGAAACTTCAGGAGAGCTTCTGTGGCCTTATAACCGTCAGAAGGGGTCATCCAGGGACCAAACACGATGTCGATGCTTCTTTGTTCTTCCTCTTTGATGTTGAGGTGTTTCTTCATTAACTCCCTTTCGTGGCTTTACTGCTCGCATTCGCAGACTACGTGTTGGATGTTATGAACGCCGCCGCACGATGCACATTCAGGAGACTGAGCTTTTCCGATTTTGTGAAGGTAGCTGTTGTGAGTACGCAACTTGAAGCCGCTAGCGGTGTATCTAGCGCACAACAGCTCGGAGCAGAAGCTCGCACTGCAGAACCCAGGGATCCTGGGTTCAATCCCCACCCCTGCACGTTTCGATCTGGATGAGCATCGTACCGGCGTGCGGTCGTGTATCACTAGAGAGTTTTAGTAGATCGTTCCGATACCTCCGATACTGCCGATCACGATACTCCGCCACTGCCTCCCTTGCGCATGCATAGTATCGTTATCGGGGCTATCGGAGGTATCGGAACGATCTACTAAAACTCTCTACTATTGCGTGATGCACTTCAAAAACCCTAGGCTTGCGGTCGTACTGCACTGGCTAAATTGCTTACCTACAGCGAGTGACTCGTGGCGACTTTAAAATGGCTGACCAACTACATGCTCTTTAAATATCCGCACAACCCCCAATTAATATTATGCGGGGAAACAGAGAAAAAGGAACGGAATAAGTGTTCGCTTCTGTACGGCCTCGAAACAAAGAATCTTGTTGAATTTTGATCAATTCCTTTAAAATATTTGGCGTGTCTTTCGTGTACGTCATTTCTTAAAGGGCGTCTGCATCGTGTTCAAAGCCTCGCCTTAGAGCCGTCTGGTAAAGCTGGAAACGCATTTGAAACTGTATTTTAAATTCGCACGGCATTTGTTTTTCAACGAGTGACTCAATATTCTTCGGTATAAAATCATACAACCGAACGCTTAATATCTCATTACCATAATCGGCTCCTGGCGGCACTCCAACCAAAGACAAGGTGCAGTCGTTTATTTTTCGAAATTAAAGTGCATCGCCTCAGCAGGAGAACGGGCCGTTTGATGCAAAGCGGCGTCTGCCTCTGCATCCGACTTTAATTCGATCATAATTACTAATGACGGCCGCAGGGTGAGCACAAATAACACGTTCAAGAAGTCGTGTAAAAAAAAAAAGAAGAAGGAAAAAGGTATCTTTAATTTTTATAATTCCTCTCGGTAATAATCCGAATGACACGATCGGTGGCCATAAGGGCAGACAATCTCGTATAGTGCAATAAATATAAAAATAGAAAAATTAGCTTGGTGGATAACTGTGGGAAAACGACCCGTCGAAATGCTTCGCAGTAACTTCGGTCAAATTGACTTATAATTTTTCCATTTATGTGCAGATTAAGAAAAATGTTAATAGGGGTCGTTAATGTAACCGGATTAATGCCAAAGGAAGGGCGAGAAGAAAAAAAATCCACTGACCGCGTTTTTTGTTTGTTTCATTTATCACTTTTTTGCATCGCATTAATTTTCTCTTTTTTGTTTTCAGAAAATGTTTTTTTTTTGCTCCGCCTAAAAGAAACAAAAAGGCGCTGACGAATCTTTTTTACTATGCATACTAAAGCTTTCTACACCCGTAAGGGAGGAAATCTCTTTGGCCCAGGGCTAGAACCCTCTTTTAGTGTGAACACCTTGAAAATGTAGTGGCGATCCTAGCGGCTTCGTCTTGATGCGTTGGGACTCCCTGTGCTCAGTTCAGAAGCAACGGGCAAGCCGTACCCACCCAGAAACAACCAATAAAAACACAACGAGGCACGCGCGAGACCGTTTAATTCTAGTGGTTAAATGAAGTATCGGTAGGGCGATAATTATTCGACGTGTTTGCAAACCCACCTTCTACTAAAGCTGCTTGAAGCGCGGGTGTATTGTGGTTTCACACCATCGCAGCGCAGCATCCATTTCTACACCTTTTTTACGCCCGTCGTAAAGTGAGGGTGTTCCACGTGACATTACTCCACTCGAAGGAAAAAAAGAAAAAAAGAAAGACGTAGCTCTTGAGGATGAGGAGAAGGAGAAGGTGAGGGGGGGGGGGGGGTATGCCCGTATGACGTCACGTGTGACGTCACGCTTGAGTCTCGTTACCCTCGTGACGTCACACGTGACGTCACGTGTGACTTCACGCGGTTTCGGTGACGGCGACGCCGCTCAACCCGGAAACGGGCGCTTAAGATCTGCGCTCTAGAAAAAAAAAAAAGAATGTATTACTCCAAATGTTGGTTTTGAAATGGTGTAAGTATCTAGAATACCCTTCCTAAAGGTGTAAAGTATTATAGTGTGTGACGTCAGAAACATGATGCGTTTGCCCCGGGTGGCGTCGCTTATCTCTGTGCAAAGTCGAGGGAGATGAATTCTTTTGTGAAGTTCTCACGTTGCACCAGATAATAAGGACTTCTAGAAAACCGTTACCGTGTTCCGCGTACCGCACTTTGAGCGCGCACCTGGGTGACACCGTGACCGCGGGATGCGACTTAAAGGAGCGGTGCAACGATACTCAATTGGAATGTTTTCACTTTACACGAGCTTACTGGCACTAGTGGGACTCAAGGATACTCGCACGCAACGCCACTGGCCAAGAAATTCTTTGTTGCGGTGTAAATTCAAGGACAAAAGTGATAATTTTCATTCAATCTCTCCTTTGCAAAATTTGATGACGTGACGTGGGGATCGCAGTACACCCATATGACGATATTTGAATGTGGTTCATAAATTGGACCCGAGCATTGCGTGGACACTCGATTTGGGCTCGTGATAATTACTAGCTCGAGAAGCATTCGGGTAGCGGCCCGTGTCCAATCGCTGCAACGACAACAATAGCCGAGCCATAACAATGTCTGGAACTCAGCGCGTGTCCTGTGCTTTGCCAACCCCAGCGCGTGGTTATGATCAACATTGGCGGCGTATAATCGGCTCCAGATCACGTGGCCGCTTGTTCTGGCGGCGAGTTGAGGGAATGAACGCTGCTCGTTTTTCTTTCATTTTTTTCTGGGACTTCTATTGCGTGGGGCGAAAAACGAACGCGTGTTTCATAGGTCATTGACGTAAGGGATCCCTTCTAAGCGGTATTTGCGCAAAGTACAAAAATTGTTGCATCGCCCCTTTAAAGCACGCTTCAAAGGCTCCGGTATTACGGAGCACGGTAACGGTTTGCTAAAGGTCCCTAATAGAAGAGAGTACCGTATGTTCCGGACTGTAGTCTGCGAACTATGCATCCTTAATAATGGAGATTTTAAGCGGTGCGTACTACCCACAGGTGGGAATATTACGAGCATTTTTATTTTTCTTGATCACTCAATATGACGAGACGGGGCGGATTTAGAGCGTATCAGATTATCCTAATATTATTGTTTGTACGATACATTTTTGTTCTCTACGCTAATGAAGACGACATGGTACGTACCATGATACGGACTATATATTGCGCAGGGCGGAGACTATGTTTTCTATAGACGGGAAAATGCGGTAATTCCTCGTAAAAACTTTGATTTAGATGAAAGCGGTTTTAATCTCTGCCCGAGTGTTGTCAGTTGTGCAACCAAAAAAGATGGGAGACTACAAACTGTGCCGATAAACATCAAGAAAGACGGAGCTTTCGTAATCGCGCGTGCACCTTGGACATTGCGCTCCCAAAAGGCACGCCGGTTGACCGACGATACAAGAACTGCGTTCCCGCGGCTCACCGAAATAACCCGCCGGCGAGTATCCATCTTTCCCTGCCCGTAGTACAGCACCGTCCCGTTTTGAAGAGAGCCTTGATCACTCGCACGCGTGCTCGGTCCGACCCTGCAGTCAACCTTCGACCCCGCCGACCTTCCGCATTTATGCACACTCGGATTAAATGGATCTGTGCGGCCTGACCCCTTCGCTCTCGAGTAAAACTCGTGTGTGTGTGTATTCTTCGCCGTGGGCATCTCCTGCTCTTGCTGTGCCCGGCAGTTGAGCTATCATTCTCCATATATGCTCGGATCACCCCTAAGCTGAAAGTACGGTCGAAGCTACGAGCTCGTTGGATCAATCAGACGGCGTCTGTTTTTTGCCACGTGATCAGGCTACCGCTCGTGCGTACGGAGCTGCGTCGTGTGTATGTTAAGACCGCGGGAACTTAGCGCAAATGTGTGTCAGCTGACTCGGATATGAAAAAAATTAGCCAGGGCAGTACCACTGCAAAACTTTGTTCCTAAAGGGGTCATGAAATGATATCGGGTTAGAACGTTCATGACTTTGCTTGCAGAGGCGTACTGGTCCTAGCATGGCCCAAGTATACTCGCACAGACCGCCACTGATTTACAAGCTTTTTGTTCGGGGTAACATTGTGAGGATAAAAGAGGACTGTTTTTTTGCAGTCTTGACTTTGAAAAGCTCAATGACGTAATGGGGGGTCGAAACCACCCGCCTGACGACAGTCGGGCGCGGCTCATGGATTGAACAGGAGAATAGCGTGGGCACTCGACTTCGGCCCGTAACAATCAATGCCTCGGCGGACACTCGTTAGTGGCTAGTGTTCAACCACCACAATGATGAGAACAGCCGAACTCTAAGAGCTCAGCACGCGTTTTTTTACTTCGCCGACCACAGCGCGTGGCTATGATTTACGCGTCCGGCATAGGATAGACACCAGGCCATGTGGCCGCTTAATCTGGCTCCGAGTTCAGGGAATGAACGATGCTCATATTTCTCATTTTTTTTTTTCTGACTGCCATTGCTTACAAAGAAAAAAACAGGGCAAGTTAATTCGGTTATTAACGTTAGGGAGCGATTCTGAGTAGTATTTGGCGAAAGTAGAAAATTCCTTTCATGACCCTTTAATACTGCACTAGGCAGCAACGATTGAAAGCGAGGTGGTACGTGTTCTGCAGGGCGAGCTTTCGCCCCACGTGCCACGATCAGCGGTGCGCTACCACTCTCGGCCACCGATCTCCCCTTGGTATGTACACGCGCAGGGAGCGCAGGGTCAGGCGATAAATGAGACGCGCTCGATAGGTCCTTTGAAGCGCCCAGCTTCCATCGCGCTGCCAGCTTAGGGGGGAAAGGAGCATAGCGGTTCGTCTCTTGACAGGCACGGGGAGGTACTTATTTACTCGCGCGTGAACCGTACGCGACCTCCCTCGCTCGAAAGAGCGCGCGCGCTCAGGATGAACCAGTTTTTAATTCCGCGCGCAGCGTGCGGTGCTGTCGGCGAGTCCGTCAGCCCCGTAGCCGCGGCAGGACTCCGTCAGGACAAGACGACGCGAGAGATTTGGGACCGCTCCGTCGCAGTTTCTCGAAGCGTGCTGGCAGACTCGGTGGCGAGCTATGCGTTTGCAGAAAATATATGGTCTGTCGAAAATGTCTTCTTTGAAAGTAAATAAAACGCATACACCCGATTGAGATCGTACTTTGCGTGTAGACTTTTAGTTTTGTTTTGCTTTGTAGTTTTTTTGTTTTGTTTTGCGGGGGATGGATTCGGCGCTGATTGGGTGGGCCGTTTGATCTTTGGGTGAGCCCTCGAAGGCGGCTTACAATGGAGAGTTTTAGCGGATAATTGTTTCTGTAAAACGGTATTCGTTACAGGCTGCGAAGCACGCGCTTAAAGCGGTGTCGGGGACACGATAACGGTTTGCTAAAATTAGTGCGTATAGTGTTGTAGCTAACTACGGACAGATCTTGATTTACTTGGCAAGAAGTACGAGGCGATCCGCCTTTCGTGTGTCCAAGGTTAAGGCACACAACTATTGTGGATCTCAAATATAATAGAGGGACACTGGCTTTCGTCGCTTGTTACGTACGCTGTTCTTTTCTACTTAAATATTACCGTTGAAACCTAGATCTCCTCTTTTTACTTCGATTGATGTTATTTTTATTTTGCATATGTGCGCGAGCTTTACAATAAATCGCTTTGTTAAAGATTAGGCTTCGATGTCTTGCCTTTTGTAACGTAATAAAATAAAACCTCGACGAGCACGCAGCCGCCGTTACTTTCGTGTGCATAGTGTAAGTAGTTCCTTCGACTTAAAAGACACTCATCGGGGGAAGCCGCGGTCCAGGGAGCGAGAACCAGAGCCCACTATGCGCTAGCTTTCCGTTTCGGTGGGAAAGCACGACACGCACCCCGCCATACACGCCGACACAAAAAAATCATAGCAACATAAAACATGAAGAAAACTATTCACGTTTACTTAAAATCTTGTGTACGTCCAAAGAGCCTTATGACAGCATACTTTGTTAGTATACTAACAAAAAAAAACATGAATTTGCGCGCCTAAAATTATGCTCGGTCAATCACAACAGCTTTTTCAAATTTATCTCCGGTTCATCGTCAGACGAGGATTTCGAAACCTCAGACATGAAATTAGGTGATAAAAACGGAATAGGGCCTTTCAATGCAGGGGGGGGGGGGAGGGGGGGGGGGGGGGAGGGGGGGGGGGTTCCCGAGAAAAGAGAACCGTGTTTGTCAGCCCGGATAAACGAACTATTCATCGCAGAAGGCTCAAACTCTGTGAGAATTTGACGCTAGCGGTTGGGATAGAACGCGAAAGTTTGGGAGCATGACGTTACTTGGATCAAAAGATAATCGAGAAAGATGAGAGCGGACGCCCACTTAAGCCTAATATCGTTAAAACGAGAAATGCCATTGTGGGCTCATGTTGCATATATCTCAGTAAAGAAAACTTGTCAGAAAGAAAGCAAAAGTTATCCTCATTCTCGCTGTCGAGTGTTTTCCACTGATATTAATCACACAAGCATACACAAAGCCGAGTTCTGTTTTGGCGATATTAGGCTTAGGTGGACGTCGGCTCATAGATAAATTTAATATTGTTCAATTATTATTTGATCCAGGTCACGTCATGTGCTCAAACTTTCGTGTCATACCCCAATTGCTAGCATCACATTCTCACGGAGTTTGAGCTCTTTACGATACATAGTTTATTTATCCGGGTCGTTAAAGGGGCGGTGCAACGATATTCAATTCGAATGTTTTTCACTTTACACGAGCTTACTGGCACTAGTGGGACTCAAGGATACTCGCAAGCAACGCCACTGACCAAGAAACGCCTTTGTTGCGCTGTACTTTTGAGGACAAAACCGAGTGTCTTCATTCAATCTCTCCTTCGCAAAACGTGATGACGTAACTGGGCGGTAACAGTACCGCCCAGTGACGATATTTGAATGCGGCTCATAGATTGGACCCGAGCATTGCGTCGGCACTCGATTTGGGCTCTTGATAATCTATAGCTCGATAAGCATTCGGGTAGTGTCCTGTGTCCAATCGCTGCAATGACGACAACAGCCGAACCATAACAATGTGTAGAACTCAGCGCGTGTCCTGTGCCTTGCCAACCCAAGCGCATGGCTATGATCAACATTGGCGGCATATAATCGACTCCAGATCACGTGGCCGCTTGTTCTGGCTGCGAGTTGAGGGGGTGAACTCTGCTCGTTTTTCTTTATTTTTTTTCTGCGACTTCGAGTGCGTGTGGTGAAAAACGAACGGGTATTTCACAGGTCATTAACGTCAGGGATTCGTTCTAAGCGGTATTTGCGCAAAATACAAAAATCGTTGCATCGCCCCTTTAAACACGATTCTCCCTTCTCGTAAACTTCCTGTAGATAATAATGGGGAATAGTGGAGCCAGAGAAGATGGGGGACAGCAATGCGAGTAATTAAAATGCTTTCGAATGGTCAAATAATACAATGTAATATTTACGCGCATAGTCTTGGGTGGAAATCAATCCTGATATATTTTTAAAAAATGTCAGATTTATATGTGTTAAATCAGATTTATTTATGTCGGAGCAATTTTATTCAAAACCCCGTGGCTATAAAATAGTAATTATTTATCACTATATCTATTTTAAACATGGCGGATTGATTGATCAATCCGTCCGATCACTGAAAAAAATGCGGAAGGAATACTTACCGTAAATTCAAATGACAGTTAGTTAACAACTGCTTATTGAGTGAACCCCGCAATAGTAGAACAACATAAGCTTGATTTTTTAAGATAGTGAAGAAGCTTTATTAGATATTTCACTATCTTATAAATAAATAATATTAGATGAATTGCTCGCAATCGGACATTACTTTTCTAGATTTGGTTTCTTTCGCGTTCCGATTTGCTCAGAAGACCACTGCATTGTGCTCGGGTCCAGCCGGATATAAATCTTCCTTGATTGACGATTCTTTGATTTATGAAAACACTGACACCACCTTAAAAATTGATTGTTTTTTTACCAGGCGATTTATTATGGTGTCAGGAGACTACCCAAACAATATTTTGTACGGAGTCACGTATATTTTTAATAAAGCCCAAAAGCTCAACCGCTCGAAACCGAAACCGACACATGAGCACGGAAGCTCATAGCAACGCTTCTTAGTTAACAAAGTCGTAGTGCTGATTGAGATGGCGTCCTGAGCGAAGGCCAAAGTTAGGCACAGATTTGACATTCCGATTGCCTCAAGGCTTGTCTCAAACTTGATTAGAAGCCGAGCGCTGACGCAGCACTCGTTTCCAATCTGTGTCCAGCGTTGGCCTTCGCCGAGGACGCACAAATGCCAGCACTACGGCCTTGATTTCTAGGCGGTGTTGCTCATGGTCGCGATATGTGGACGATGTGTATCGAGGAGGATTGAGAAAGGTAGAAGAGGTGAGAGTTGCCGGAAGTCACGTGGCTACAACCGACCCCGTTTTTTTTTTCCTCCTTCGCTTATCCGATAGTTGAAGCAGGCGACGACGATGACAAAGTTGCGTGCAACGTTTGTCGTGCGATTGTTTTGCACTTTTCCATTCCACTCTATGTTCTACGCTTGAAGATCGATTGGTCGGTACCACGAACGACAATTCCGAAGTAGCGGCAACACGTCTGTCGCAACTTTGGTCTTTCGTGCGCTGCCATCGCGTCGTCAAGCCCGTGGTACGTCGCCGTATCGAGAAAATAATTGGGTTGTGTGTGTGTTTATACAGCCTAGAACTTCGTCTGCCTCAATGGGCGACAAGTCTCCCAGCTGTAGATGAGAAATTTAGCCAGTGCAGTACAACCGCTAGCCTGGGGTCTTTAACGTGCACCACGCAGAAGTGATACACGACCACACGCCGGTACGATGCTCATCCAGATCGAAACGGGCAGGGGTGGGGATTCAACCCAGGATCCCTGGGTTCTGCAGCGCGAGCTTTCGCTCCACGTGCTCCGAGCTGGTGTGCGCTAGACTACTCGACCACCGATCCCCCGCCGTATTGCACATGACGTAGTACATGTACTTTTGTGATCTATGCAACCTTTTTTTTTTTTTTCAAACAACGTATTTACAACTTTTTGGAGGCTACACAAATGGGGTTCATAGTTTTTATATTTTTAATATTGAATCTGTTGCTCAGCTGACACACGACTTTGAATATAATTGGTACCCATATTTTGTGCATCACATGACCATGGAAAAGAGAGTGAGCGCGACTGAAACCGGAAAATTCTCGACCGTCTCTTTTCTGGCAGAAAGAAATCGAATTTCGAGCCGCAAATTGTTTTCTGGGTAGTGGGGCTCTGATAGGTCGTGTTCAGATAAAAGCCTCGGCGACCATAATACCTTTCCAGTATCCCTTTAAATTTAACACAAATGCGCATAAGAAAACATCGTCATAAACAAAAAAGATAAATATTAAAAATGCTGTTTTTTATTATTTTGAGGGGAAAGGTTCGATTTAAATCATCACAGTAACACTAGCCTGATTTAGATCGTCTTGATGTTTATTCTCCGCCCTGGTCTTGACGTTATCCACAAATCTACGTGACAGTGATCATGCGGAGGTGTATCAAGGGCCCACTGTAGTTGAATGCTATATGTGCATTGGCCGGTTACTGACAAGTTCTTAGCGGTAATTAAGGGATTTATTTTGCTCGATTCACCTTCAAATTTGGTGCTCGCGCTAAGCGAGGATTCCCGTCACGCCTTCGTAAGAGAATAACAATGGTGAACAGCGGACACACCACGGACCGGCGTGACTGAAATGATCACCTTTTAGCAATTATCTGTCAGTTACAAAGTACAGTACTATACAAGCGAGCGCGTAGTAACTGTTAGTCTTTGCGTATACCAGCTAGTTAAAATCCGTTATGTCCTTTTTAGCACTTGATCGTTTGTCTGCATAGTCAATATTTTTTTATGTTTTGCCTCCCAATGTTCAAAATATCTCTTAATCCAAAATACCACCAAGAGTATGAGCCCGTTCTGATTGCCCGTCACCTTATGTTGGTTTGTTCGTTCATTGATTCTCCTTGTTTCCTTTCTCCAAGTCCCAAAGACCCCTACAGCCTACACAATGTGAACAATAAAGATCTGTTATGCTGCTCCGTCTGTTACTCGTTCGTTTCGTTTGTTCGTTTAATGATTCTGCATGTATTTTCTCGTGGTGTATACTTAAAGCCCTTCTCGCGTGGTTCCTTGAAACGCTGATCGCATACACCGCTTAATATATTTGTTCCGGACTAGGAAAAATCATTTTCGGGTCATCCGCAGGCGCTGTTCTTCGAAAGATGGCACCAACAGCTCTGAGTTGAGAAAACGTCTGTGCCATGCATGGCTGCTTTTGCTCTAGGGCATCACCAGTGGCGTGGAAGGGGTAGAAGCCCATAGACGCAGGCCCGGCCGGGGGCGGCTGACGGCCGTTTCATAATGTAACGCTGCCAAACGCCGTAAAATGCTCCCAACTGCAACCGTGCGATGGGCCTGTTAAAGGGAGTTCGCAGTCACCCATGGCCATCGGGACAAGAGCTCCGCTGGTACGCCATCCGTGTAGAAGAAGCTGCAGAGTTGGTTTCACAGGAGCCGGACTGTATGTGGCGGCTTGTCCTGTGGTATCACTCAGTCCTCAAATGTGTTAGGTTGGTCTGCTACCGGAATGTCAGCCAAGGTATCGAAGCGAGCCGCAGCGTGCTAGGGGCACTCCCAGATAACGTGCTGCGTCGTCGCGAGGTTGTCGCATGCTTTACAATAACCCACGTGCGGGTCATCTTGGAATATGCATTTGCGCAGGGCCGGCAGCATAAGGGTGTTATACTTCGTTTCACTTTATCTGCGAGCGAAGCCAAAGCTAGAAGCGCGAGACCAGCGCTTTTTGCATTTCTGCCCAGCTCGCGCGCTCGAGCAAAGCCTGAACGCACGGAGCTTCCGTGCTCGCACTTCCAGTTTTGCCTTCGCTCGCACATAAGGTGAAACGAAGTATAGTGGCGGTACGGCGGGCGAGAGTCTGGGCCTTGCGGCTCACTTTTGCTGGCATTGGGGGTATCATTCTGCTGTGCCTGTTGAAAAGGGAGGCCGTACTCCCAAGGTTGCGGACTATTTTCTTTCGCTTCTTCTTGGCGAATGCGGCTCTTTCATTGAGGTCCGGTTGAGTGTCGTCGGAGTGCGAGGAATCGAAATGGGGCAAGCTGTAGATGGTGGGTACAATTGGGACGGAAGGTGTTGCCGATCGCTAAAGCAACATTGGGCCGTGACGTCAGTATCATTCTCTTTTTTTCCTCCGGTCCGGGCGTTGCGCGGAGTGCGCTTCTTTGAGCCGCTACCACCGCTACTTCGGCTTGTTATTGGCGCGTTTAGCCGTTGCTTTTATCTGTAGCCCGTGTAGCTTCGGTATAGCCTTTTGTTTATTTGCTTGTGAGGACTCCAAGACTCGGTTTAGCGAGCAACTCGGTGCGGCCAAGACTACCCAGCTGCCCCTCGAAAGATGCCGAGTGCAACTTGTAGCGCTGTCGGCTGCTCAAACAACCCGCTGCGGAACACGGAGGTGCTTTTTCACAAGTTTCCAACGGACCGGAAACTGGTGAAGGTGTTCGTGAACGCTGTTCGACGAGTGGACTTTGGACTTCGGCTTTTACGCGCCCGAGGAGAAAAGAACGAAAAAACAGACGTGTACAGCCCAGCACACGTGTGTTCGGGCGCCGTGGCCCGAATCGGAGAGCCTCTAAGCTTCGTGTCTGGGACTGACCCGCAGCGCGAAAGCGAGAGGGCCCCCAGTACTGTACGGAGCGCGACACAACAAGCGATCGCCGGTTTTTCCAGTTTTTATCTTTGAAACCAAAGGATGTCATCCAGGTTAGTATTGCTACGGAAAGAGCTCATTTAGTTCTATAATGCAAGCGATAAAATTTCGTGCTCGCTAATACTATTTAGAAGTAAAATGCGAAAATGCGCCTATGTCGTGTTCGCGCTATCAGTGTCGCGATGTGTACCTCACTGGCAGCGCGGCGTAGAGCAACGCCGCTCCATCCATGGAACCCCGATGCCAATTTAGGCTTAGCGACGAGTACGGAAGACCGCACACACGGCGACAGCCGCGGAGTACGGCACCGAAGGAGTTCACTCGTTTTCCGGTCGCTAGCTTTCGGGTATACAAGCGACAAGTATGACATAGCGCACGCACGGCGGCGGCCGCCGAGTACGGCACCGTACGAGTTCACGGGTTTTGGTGAGAAGTCGTATATGCGGTACCTACGGCCAGATTGACTCACTCCTTTTGCTGGCAGGTGGGGTAGCTTCTGCTTCGTTAAAGGGAGGCGTTTACTCCTCAAGTTGCGGACTATTTTCTTTCTTTCGCTTCTTCTTGGCGAAATGCGGCTCTTTCATGGAGGGTCCGGTTGAGTGTCGTCGGATGCGAGGAATCGAAATGGGGCAAGCTGTAGATGGTGGGTACAATTGGGACGGAAGGTTTACTTAATGCTGCGCGCGCCTTGTTATGGGCCCCTTCCTTTCCCCGAATACCTGAGCGGGCGGCCCCAGGCGACACAGAGTTGAATGTTGTGGTAGGAACGCAGGCGGGAAGCGATGCCATAGATTTTGTTCACGTGGTCGCTGGCCCATTTTGATGCGTGGCGGCACTCCGAGTAGGTCTCTTGCGAGTCTGTGTAGATGGTGATGTTGGTGACTGATGTTTATGAGTTGTTGTGTTTAGCATGTTGGGCGGCTTGTAAAATGGATTCTAACTCGGCGCCCTTAATGCCCACCCCTGTAGGAAGCCGCTGGAACCACACGTGGGGGTGGGTTATGTTAACCCACGCAGTCGACGCTGGTGGTGCTCCATGGGTAGGAACGGAGCCGCTAGCGGCGTCCGTGTAGTAAACGACGTGACGTCGTGAGTCCAGGGCCTCAACGTGCCGTTCGTGCGCATCGGCATGATAGGCTCGTCGCTCTGGATGCTCGGCGTCCATGCTTCGCGATAAGTGAGCGCCAGCCGTTAAGCTGACGTGCCTCTCCCATGGCGCTGGTGGCTGTGGCGAAATTGTGGTGCGGACAATCGTAGGTGCCCGATTTCTTGAGGGCCTGACCTGCCTTGATAGCCAACAAGCGAGTGAGCTGGGGATTCTTGAGTTGTTCAGCTACATTTCCGAGCTTGTTGAGATTTCCATGAGCGTATAGATCCAGAGGCCAGGTGTGCTTGGGAAGGCCGGTGCTAAGCTGTATCGTTTCCTTGTTGAGGTTTTCGACTGTGTCGCTTTGGCGTTGTGTTAGGTAGTATTAATTGAAGCCATAGAGTACCTTTAACGAGAAGAGGGCCAGGACGAGCTGTCTGGTCTCTTTTTCGCCTGCGCCCCACTTGCGGTTGGTGACTCGTCGTATCAAGTGAAGAATTTGGGTGCCTTCTCTCTTTACCCTACTGAGCTACGTCCAGGCTCTGCCGTCCTAGTATAGTCCGAGAATGCGCACAGTTGGCTCTTGCATGATAGTGGTGTTGCTTAGTGTCAAGTTGTAAAGGGAGCGTATTTCGTCGGCGAGGTGTTGGGGACTAGAGAGTACCACGACGTATTCAGTCGTCTCCGGGAAAGCGGTCTTACTAGCATCTTCTAGAAAAGACTGAGCAGCGTCGAGGCCACATTGTTGTGTCTGTTGTTGCTCCCCGACGTTGCCTATCGGGGACCAGAGGGTTATGTCACCCTTATAGATGGCAAAACGTAAATTCGGAATAGAGGTGAAACCCGGTGAGAGGTGAGCCATAAGCATATTAAACAGGGTCGGTGAGAGCACTGCCCATTGCGGAACTCTCGGAGCGTGTATTGCCTCGAGGTCGAGATAGGCAAAAAGATTCAGGCGTTGTAGCCTATCGCGTTGCCTCGATCCGATTCCACGGTGGACGTGCCATCGTGGAAAAAGAAACAAATATCTCTGTTTGCGGAAACTCGAGTGCTCTTCTGTCTATCGGCGAAGAGTGGCGCAAAAGCGGACCGAAACATAAATCGAGGGGAGTCATCTGCATAGATCTCCGCTCCCAGGAAGTGGGGCTTCTACCGAAGAGCCCGCTTCTTTTTCTCCCATTAGGAGGAACCGACTAAACGGCTGCAGTTAAGCGACGCAAATAGGCATCGGGAGCTAAATGCGAGCACGACGGCCTCTTGCGTAAGACATCAAACTGGGACCCTTAATTGTCTCATTATAATATCAGCGGCGTCATAGCTAAGGGCTACGCCGGTCCCGCACAATCGGAGAGTATCGACTCCGCCGCCCCAGTGGCTACTCTGGATTATATAAATACGCGACTAATGGAGGCCTCTCCGTGGAATGCGATATGCGTAGGCTCGTGTGCGTACGCAGTTGCAGATGTAGGAGCCGGCCTAAATTGTCCTCTCGCGCTAGCTTGTTACCTGTCTGGAATCGGCTAATTTGCCGATGATCGATGCTTTCCGTGGACGTCTTGTCAACCGGTATTCCTTGGGACGCGTTCGGCAGATATGTCGATAACCGCCGCGAGAGAAACGTATGCTGCCCACGGTGCCTGGAGATAAGGCACGCGCAGGGCCGCTTGTACTGTTTAAAAACAGGTGACGCTAGTGAGGGCTGCGCGGGCACTGGCAGGCGCCATGAGGACTTGATCTGGAGTGGCGAAGCTACAGCGCCTGCCCATGGATCTCACTCGTGGCACTTTTTGCCAACTGTAACGAGGTTCCGATAAGGTTTAAGTATAGTACATTTGTTAGAATCATAAATTAAGGTAATTTAACTTTGTTTACCGTTGCAACGAACATGCATAAGAGAAAGTCCAATATTGAATCGATGATTGGAATAAAAAAAGAGAAATCTTCAACAAACGTAGATTCGAAATGGAGGTGAGACCCGGTGACAGGTGAGCCATAACCATATTAAACAGGGTCGCTGAAAGCACAGCCCCTTGCGGAATAAAAAAAAGAAAGAAAACCCTTGTATTGGCCATGCTCACATTCTTCTCAGCCGATCTAGAATTGTCCCGCAACATCTCACTACTAAATACCTCCAATTAGAGCACTGCACGGGCCCGGGCCAGCCCGAAAGCCCGAGCCCGGCCCGGCCCGCGGGCCGGGCTCGGGCCGGGTAGCACGTATTGTCTCGGGCCCGGGCCGGGCTCGGGCTTGAACAAAAACGTTTTCGGGCCGCGCCGGCCCGGGCCGGCCCGGGCCGGGCCGGCCCGGGCCGGGCCTCGGCAGGCAGTCTTTTGTCGTAAATTCTAAATTGTTGATAGCAAAAAGTTTGCTCATTAATCTTTTAGGTTCATTGAAAACAAGAAACGCGAAGTGAAAAGTCACTACAGTGTCGTTAGAAATATTAACAAAAAGGAGTCTTGCAGTTAGAAAGCCTCCAAGCGGATAAAAGAAAACATATGGACTCCACCAGCATAGTAGGATAGAGCGCACAAGAAGACGAGGGCACTCCGGTCGGAGGGCACGAAATCTTTGTCGTTTTTCTTTGCTTTTTAAACTAAAAAAAGAAGAAAAAACGTGACCTCGACTTTTTACTTTCTGCGGGGCCCTTACTATGCCGCCAAAGATAAGCTAACGTACCCTAGATACCTTTTTTGTTCATGCAGCCGTTTGAAGATGCATTAGCGAGATTTTGATTCTCTTCTTTTCTTCTAGAATCTGTCCGGGTTTGAAATGACCAATAGAATCGACCTATGACCTGCCGTGTTACCAACCGTCCAATCAAAAATGGACGCCCGTGCCCGCTATAATTTTATCGGGCCCGGGCTGGGCCCGGGCCGTGTATCCACCGGGCCGGGTCGGGCCGGGCCTACAAATTAAAAATTCTGTCGGGTTCGGGCCGGGCCCGGGCCGTCTCTCTACCGGGCCGGGTCGGGCCGGGCCTAGAAATTCCGGCCCGTGCAGTGCTCTACCTCCAATATAACGAGGCCGGAGATCCGGACTCCATACGTCACGTTCTGGAGGCTAGCGTTGAGCAGGGAACCTTGTACTCGTATTCTCACTGATTGACAACGAGTCTTAGTCAAACGCTGACGCAGCACTCGATCCAATGCTTGCCCCGTGCTGGCCTCCTGTGGATGACGTAGACAATCCATCGCTACGGCCTTGTTACGCTGGAGATGTCGCACTAAGCTGTCGATTTCAGCCTTTCTAGCCGCTGCCAATATCAGTGGGCGCTCCGCCACATAAAAAACAAACAAGTCATTTCACAAACAAGCGGAATCCATCGCTCCTTCACTGAAAGCTCGCTTCCACGTATATACACACTAAATAGTTGGGCGTGATGAAGATCCGCCAAGGACGATATGTTTGCTGCGTTTTAAAAGAAGCCAAATGCCTTCCCTCGAACATCCGAATGTCGTATCATATCAACTTGTGGAAGCGCCCATTATCGGGCAAAGCGGACCTCTGGCTGTGGCCATTAAGCGAAGCGTCTGCCGGGACACCTGATCAGCGGCGGCGACGGCGCCAACCCTTAAATAGAGCAAGCCCGGAAGCCCCACACGCGGTCGCATCTTCTCTGGCGAGAGCTCGTCGTTCTCTCACCCAGGGAGCGAATTAATCTTTCGCGTCCCCGGGAGATTATATCGTCCGGGCCTCGTTCGGAAGAGATTCTACCTCCGTGTTTGCCCGCTTTCTTTCTTCTTTTTTTTTCTTCTTTTATTCTCGCGTGCGTGCGTGCGTTTATCTTATTTCTTTTCCCTGCCCAAAAGGCGGATTATCTCCACTTGACGGCCAATTAGTGATGGAGGAACTTCAACGCTCCTGCTGCTTCTCGCTCGCTCTGCGCCGTTCATCGGGGATAGACACGTATTCGCGCAGCTATTCATGCGGACCTAAAAGGTGCTTCGAACAACGGAAGTGTTATTACTGGTGCTCAGTTGTTATTGTTACTTAGTTATTACTGGTGCTTAGCGAGTAATTGTCCTTTTTTCTTTTTTTTTGGAAGAGGGGGGGGGGGGGGCGTAGGTAGGGGGCTGACACAAATCGGGATGTCCGTTTCTTGTCATGGGGCCGCTCGTTTTTACTGCCTACGTATTCGAGTTTGCTAAAGATACTTCAGAAGGAAACTCGACGAGTCGTCAAAAAAGGTAAATGACCGTCTTTTGATAAACCGCCAGTCTTGGGATGAAAGACTTCTTAGCAAATGGGTGACCAGGAAGCCGACTGGTGACTCGAAGCACTTCTCGCCGGCGCGTGAAATGTTAAGATGAATGTCTCGTCGCAGACTTATTTCGAGCAAAGCTTGTTTGGCCCAGTCATTTTCAGAGTTATTTTTTTGTAATGATTTTATGATCGAATAATCCGCCGTACAGTGGACGCACGTACACTTTGTAGAATGTAACCCCAGTTGCGAATGCTATGACGTCCCGAAATAGGCAAAGCGCGAAACCGAATCCTTTCCGCGCCACGAAAAAGAGTCTTCTTAATAAGCAAATCTTGCTGCCTAGTTCATTTATACCTCTCGATTTTAAAGCGTCCAGGACCGAGATGACGTCTTCTAGACTCGCGGGCTTATTTTTGGCACTTATCAAAAAAGGAGGCGTGTACCTGCAGAAGCTTTACCTGGGTTCAAGGTGCGGGAGCGCCCGCGATTTCATATCTTACAACATTACTTATAACCAACACCGCAGCTCAAAACTGACGATTGGTCGCATCAGCGTTTTCAAACTTGACGGCTGCTGAATTTATGCAAAAATATTTGATTTGTACGAATTTCCAAAAAAAGCGGAACGATTGTCCGCTTTAAAATAGCGCCTGATACCTTCACTGCTGAGGTTCAGTTTGGCCATTGCGGTAATACTGTTATTCTGCGGTGTATTGGAGCGAACGCACACCAAGAACCGCAAGTGAAGAGAGCTGAACTTGCTTTACCTCTCCGAGTAAGCGCGATGCACGCGTAAAGCCGAGCATCGCTATTCCAAGTATAGAACCCATCAATAAATACGTGGTGTGCCTGAGTGTTTGTTACCTGCCAGAACGAATGTCACGAAGAATTTCTAAATGCTGGCCCACACATTTGAGTTGGAGAATGGCCGGCTACGACGTGTTGCGCGAAAGTCGGTTGCCGTAGCAACCTTTTCGTCAGAAACGCACGGATGTAACACAGTCGGTCACTCTAAAACGCTATACCAACCTCAACAACGGTGTCACACGTCATACAAAAGACACGTTGTTCGGCGCAGACACGATGACAGATCCATCTGTGCACACACCTCAGGCATGCTCGAAGCACGATTGCTTTGTGTGCTTTGAACACATCTGCAGACATTTTTCGTGTGACCAACCGTAGCCTCCTATATACTGACAAAGCCTGGCAGATCGCCACGAGAAGCGGCCGCCGAAATGGAAAAGGTGGAGCGGCAGACAGCGGATGAGAGGAGATCCACTTGACTGCCGCCCCGCTGCGGCGAGACGCCGAAACACACTTCTCCCGATCGAGCAAGTTTGTTTCGCGTCCTGGCCGCTGCAACAGCTGTGCGCTGACGTCTAGGTTCCCCGAGAAATGGCTCTCTGATGCTCTGTGCTACCAGATCCTCGCGCTCCAAATCTGCGACCGGGCACTGGCTCCGTCGTCGAACTGCCAGGCTTTGTGAGTATAGAGGAGGTTGTGACAAAACATCTCCGACGTTGGACGGCTCCATAGCTGCTGCAATCATGCTTGAGCATGGCTTTGCGCCAGGCAGCCGCGCGTCTCTACAGAACGGGTCCATCGCGAGTGAGGCCGGCACGCCAGCTGCGCTCGCACGCCCGCTCCCCGAGAGCCCATTAAACTGGCGCAATCCATCAGCCGATAGGAGCTATCGAGGCCTGCATCGCTGTGCGGTAGCCTTCCAGTCGAGCTCGCCCCTATCGCGGGACTCAAAAGAGCTGGATGCAGCGCCTGCGTCTCCGATCCTGAGCCGATTCGTCTTCAGTTCGAAACGCCTTCATACATCATTTCGATCGTGTTGCGTTGATTAGCAAAGTTCGCATCGGAGATGGTGAAGCTGCTGCTGTTGGTGGTGTCCCTTTGTTCTGCAGGGTCGTACGTTCTTGCAGCCGGTTGAATATACCTTGTGCAAAACACGCAGCGGAGGAAACGCAGTCATAATTTGTTGGCACATCCCGGACAGCCGGAGATAAATTTTGAACGGACTGCTCAGCGTCTCGGTGGGACCATTGGTGCCTGGTAACCTTCTTTCTGACTATAGTCACAAACACAATAAGAACGGCAGGGTGTTTTTTTAACGCTTGTTTTTCAGCATGCGCATGTTGCCCTTTACCGCCCTCTCGCTGCGCGTGCACACTCGAGGCTCGCAAGGCGTTGCAGCGTCATGGAATGTTGGAGGGACAACTGAAACTTTTCTCTGCTGTTTTCGTACTGTCAGTGAATGCAGTTGGAGTGCACCGCGGTACTCGCAGAGATAGCTAGGATCTTATGCAATTGCTCTGGGCATCGTGGTTTGCGGTGCATAACAGTGCGACATTAAAAATGTTAGCGAATGTGGTGGTTCGTCTTCTAGATCTACGAACTCGTCTCCGATCACTGGCTCTGTTTCAGGGCGCAGTCTTTGGAGTTCGCGCCATAACTATATGCTCGAATAAATCCCCTCGATTGAAACCCGTCGTTGTAGGCGAGGCAATCTATGCACGAAGGAATAATTAAATACGCAGTCAAAAGGCTGTGGGAAGAAAAATTAAGTTTAATAATAATAATAATCAAGAATCAAGAATAATATTTATTAGGTGTCCAGGAACGACCATGCGGTCTTAGTACTGGCACCCCGAAACTTACACACTACAAAAAATTGAAAAAAAAAAAAACATAAAAACTGAAAGCATTGAGTAAAGTATATGATAGATATAACGCATGCTGACGCAACAATACGATATACATAACAAGAAAAGAACGGAACACAGGGTCCCAACGCAGAGTAGAAGACTACCACAAAAACGAATATACCTTATTAAAGTAATCTATAATAACATCACAATCACGACAGGTTCAGCTAGACTCATACAGAACTCTGAGAGATCTGACAAATTCAGTCACACAAAAAATATCAAGATCACTTGCAATGCCATTATATGCCCGACACATACGGAACATGGGGTCCAGGATACTTAACGTCCGAGGAGAGTAAAAAGATGTTGTCAAACGGGTCGCTGTCCGAGGAACTCGTAAAGATATCTGTGAGAGCAGTTCTGAACAGTCGGCCATGCCATGAAGGACTTTGAAAAGGAAAACCAGGTCTGCCTTTTCTCGACGGTGGTATAAGCTGTTCTTGTGTAGGACGTCCAATACACTGTTATTCTTTTATAGAGATGTTTTATTGCGCAGATATCGATATCGATAAATAAATAAAAATTTGTTTTGCACTCGCTCCAGCCTTAGGAGGGTAGTTTTACAACTATCATTCCATACAGGAGATGCGTGTTCAATTGGAGACCTTGTCAAAGAGCGGTACAGGGTTACAAACTTTGCGGGGTTTTTAAATACTCTAGTCGTTCGACAAACAACACCGAACGCGCGCAAGGCGCAGGTACTTATACGAGCCACATGGCTATCAACTCCCAAGGAGGAGTCGAAAAGCACTCCCAAGTCCCGCACTTCACTAGAACGGCCCAATACGTCTGAGCGAACACTGTAAGAGAAACACGTTGTTTGCGTTTTGCGACTATAGGACATGACCTTGGTTTTCGAGCTGTTTAGTAGGAGACCGTTCAGTAAACACCATTTGCTAAATGAGTTTATGTCCTCTTGTAGAAACTTGCAATCTGAGATAGTTCTAATCTCCCTTAATATCTTAACAGCATCAGCATATTGCAAAAACGAAGAGGTTACAAGCTGCTTACAGACATCCTTCACAAAAATAGAAAAAAGAAGCGGGCCCAGAACTGATCGCTGAGGTACCCCAGACGTGGTCGTGTACGTAAAAGAACACGCGCCGTTCGCACGAGCAACACATGTTCTATTAGACAAAGAATTCTAAAGCCAGTCGTGTAGCCCTCCACAGACACCAATACCACAAAGTTTTGATAAAAGAATGCCATGGTCAACCACATCAAAGGCCTTACTCAGATCAAAGTAGACCACGTCAAGCTGGCCTCTGTGGCACACAACTTTGGCTGCAATGGACATAAATGAAATCAAATTTGTTGTTGTCGAGCGTCCTGATACAAATCCGTGTTGGTTGGAACTTAATACATTTTTTTAAACGAAAGGAACAATATTTTGTGGACTACCATTTCGAAAAGCTTCGAAAATGTAGACAGCAGAGACACTGGCCTGTAGTTTGACGCAGTGGTACGACTTCCAGACTTGTAGACTGGGAATACGACTGACTTCCTTCACATCTCAGGAACCACTCCTGCTCTTAAGGAGTTGTTAAAAATATCATAGAGGATGGGTGTGAAAATTTCGTGAAATGCTTTTACAAGTATTGCTGGAATACCGTTGTGACCTGAGGACATGGTGGGCCTCAGTTTTCTTATGCATTCCTGAACCCCATTCCCTCATCCACAGGCAGGGAGGCCGTTCATACCAGGGGATGGCGGCTGTTGGTACCCACTACAATAATAATAATAATAATAATAATAATAATAATAATAATAATCAATCAATCAATCAATCAATCAATATTTATTTGGTGCCCAGGAACGACCTGACGGTCTTGGTGCTGGCGCACCCCAACTACAAAATAAAACACAAAATATTACACAAGATACGTAACACAAGAAGCGAAACATTTAAATACACACAGGAAAGGGAAGACTTCAATGCATAGCACAAATTGGCAACGCACAGGAGCTCGCGCAACGCGCAGTCGTACATCGCCCAAAGTGGATGGCAGGCATCGATTGAGAAATTAAGAGGAAAAGACTAAGGTTGAACACATTCAAATAGGAATGACTACGAAGATGAACAGTGAATTCCGATCGTAGACACTGCGACGATGAAGCAACAAAAAAAAAAAAAAGTTGGGAACAAACGTTGATCAAAAACTGGATTGACGACGCCACGATGCGGAAGCTTAGAACAAGCAAGAGAATATAAAGTCTATGATTTGTGAGGTCAGCTCACATCGAACTAGAACAATGTTCGAAGCGAGAGGTGAAACGCCTGAAAGCAGGAGTCAAAAATATCTAATTTCTCCGTATGCACGTTGTACAGTTCTGACGACCTAACGAGGGGGCATTGCTTGTTAAGGTTATAGGTCGTATAGAAAGGTGACCTGAGTCTTGCATTCACAAGTGGAATTCTCAAATTCAAAGCAGACAAAAGCGTCGAGGAGTCAATCAGTCCGTGTAAGACCTTGTACAGAAACAAAATGTCAGCCTTTTCGCGGCGCTGGCAAAGGCTCAGTATATTTACTCGCCTCAACTCAGCTTCATAGCCCGAAAGATGCTCGTTCACAGCAAGATACCGGTACTTAAAAATGGAGATAAATTTTTGTTGTACACGCTCTATTCTTGATGAATTCGTAGAACAAATTCCGTTCCACACAACGGACCCATATTCCAGCTGCGAACGGCACAACGCGCAGTAGAGCGTAAGAAAGGCAGAAGGGTTGGAGAATTCTCTGGTCAGGCGGCATGAAACTCCCAACATGCGCAATGACGTGCAGACTACCTTTGTCACATGATGATCGAAACGCAGGCTAGAATCGAATATGACGCCGAGATCTCTGATTTGGGAGACGCGAGACAGTAAATCTCCATGAATACGATAGGGGTAGCATACAAGTTGTGATTTTCGTGAAAGGGTCATAACTTTAGTTTTAGTGCGATTTAAGGAAAGCTTGTTACGTTTACACCAATCGTTGAACGAGTTCGCGTCGTTCTGGAGTTTAATGCAGTCGTCAACAGTTCGTATTTCCCGGTATATTTTGGTGTCGTCTGCGTACTGCAAACAAAAAGAATCAGACACGACATGTTGGACGTCATTGACGAATATGGAAAATAGAAGGGGGCCTAGAATGGACCCTTGAGGTACGCCTGAGATTATCTTGAAGGTTGCGGAAGTAAAGTTATTGACGCGGACATAGCCTTCTCTGTTTAACAAGTAGTTCTTGAACCATGCGAGAACCTGTCCGCAAACACCGTAATAAGAAAGCTTCGACAACAACAATTTGTGGTCGACAAGATCGAAGGCCTTACTTAGGTCAAAGTACACTACATCGAGTTGACCCCTGTTGCAAACAACGTGGGAGGCAGTTGACATAAAAGTGACCAGATTAGTGGTCGTAGACCTGCCGTAAACGAAGCCATGCTGGCTAGGAGCTATTAGGTTTTTAAGTGAAAATGATAAGTGTTTGTGGACGACCATTTCAAAAAGCTTAGACAAGGAAGACAGAAGAGAAATAGGCCTATAATTAGAGATGTCTTCACTTTTACCGGACTTATATACAGGAACAATTACTGCATGTTTCCAGGCTTCTGGAAAAACAGCAGATTTCAAGGAGGTATTAAATATCTTGCAAATTACAGGAATAAATATATCATGATAAGCTTTAATTAAGGCAGATGGTATTCCATCATGACCTGTTGAGAGTTTTGGTTTCATTTTCTTGATACATTCCTCAACAACTTGTTCGTCGGCGGTGACCGTGCTTAGCACATTGTCGGATCCAGCCGCGGGAGGAACATAAGCGCAGGAATCGTCGAATAATACTAATAATCAATCAATCAATCAATATTTATTTGGTGCCCAGGAACGGCCTGACGGTATAATAATAATAATAATAATAATAATAATAATAATAATAATAATAATAATAATAATAATACTAATACTAATACTAATAATAATAATAATAATAATAATAATTTATTTCAAAAGACTAGCATGTCCACGTCACAAGTCAGGTCCGTCAAAGCCATCCAGGGCTTGTATGACTGAACCTATCTGCAGTGGCCACAAAAATAACTATGCCACGTACTAAAGAAATTTGTCAGTTCCAATAACATTTGTGACACTTAAAAAACTTAGACTTAAAAGCACGTATACACACACCTGCACATATGCACAAACACGCAAACCGGTCATTGTCACTATTGAAGAAGGTCTTGATAGATGTTATGTTCTTGGTGTTGTGGATCTTGAAGCAGAAAGACTGGGTGGTGTAAGTCGTATTGGTTTACTCAAACCTAAACCAAATAAAATAAAAATAATAAAATATGGTGTTAAACACTCTTTAAAGAAATGCAAAGAATTGTGAAATAAAATTGTGACGGATTACAGGGCCTCGTTGGTAGATAAAAGATGGCGAAGCGCTTTTTTGAGTTTCTTTTTGGATGTGAAGTTGAAGAAGTCAGAAGGTAAAGAATTGAATATCTGAGGGACATAAAAAGATCGCAGGTTCTTGCCTGCGATCTTTAATAATAATAATAATAATAATAATAATAATAATAATAATAATAATAATAATAATAATAATAATATAATAATAATAATAATAATAATTTAATAATAATTTATAATAATAATTTATAATAATAATAATAATAATTTATAATAATAATAATCAATCAATCAATCAATCAATCAATCTTTATTATACAGTGCCCAGGAACAACCCTGAGGTCTTGGTGCTGGTACACTGGTGGATAAAAAAATATATTATATACATCTCCGCAGAAAAGAAGATACATATTTAAGCACAATACTAGGCAGTGCGCGAGTAATTAGTAGAATAACATAAAAAACGAGGCACGGAACACAAGAACGTAGGACAACAAGTGCACCACCAGAAAGTAGACACGGAACACAAGAACGTAGGACAACAAGTGCACAACCAGAGAGCACGCCATGGAGATGACGAAATTCAGACATAACAGAGCCGTTCAGCAATGCTCATCCAGCACGGGCAAGTTTTTAGTAGAAAGGACAAACGTCCTGTAGCAAGGGTGGAAAATATCAAGTTTTTCAGAGTAATGATTCAAACGCTGTGCCATTCTTACAATTGGGTTCACCGGACTAAACGTTCTAGAAACATAAAAAGATGACTGAAGACGAGTAGGTACACGTGGGACCCTAAGGCACAGTTCAAATAACAGGCTCGGAGAATTGATAAGTCCATGCAGCGTTTTAAACAAAAATAGTAAGTCCGCGTTCTCCCGACGCCGGTGCAAGCTAAGCAAACCAACACGCTCTAACGCAGACTCATATGTTAAACAGTGAACATCTTCCTTTATGTAGCGATGTTTAAAGATAGAAACAAACTTTTTTTGAACACGTTCGATCTCCAAGGAGTGACTTTTAGAAATTCCATTCCAAACAGGTGAGGCGTATTCTAACTGCGACCTGGATAGCGAACAGTATAATGTGATAAAAGCAGTCGGGTTTTCGAACTCCCTGGTTAAGCGAGAGGCAACACCCAACATTCGCAATGACGAGTTAACCAGCCTACCAACGTGATCAGAGAAACGCAAGCCAGAATCAACCATGACTCCGAGATCTTTCATTACACTTACTCGAGACAAAGTCTCTCCTTGAATATTATATGCAAAAGAGATATTGTGAGTTTTCCGAGAGAGCGTCATGACCTTGGTTTTGGACGGGTTCAAGAAAAGGTCGTTTTCAGAGCACCATCGGTAGAAAGAACTTGCATCTTCCTGTAGCTTAGCACAATCATGTTCAGTAACTATTTCTCGATAAATTTTTATATCATCAGCATATTGCAGGAATGACGAATTTAAAACAGCAAAAGAGACGTCATTTACGAAAATTGTGAACAGAAGGGGTCCTAAAACAGATCCCTGAGGAACGCCAGAGCGAGTCCTGTATAACGAAGAGTTCATGTTGTTGACCCGGACATACGCCTCTCTCTCGGACAAGTAACTTTTGAACCAGTCGTGTACTGAGCCACATACTCCATAGGAGGAAAGTTTGGATAAAAGAATAATGTGATTGATTACGTCAAAAGCTTTACTTAAGTCAAAGTAGACAACGTCTAAACTGAATAATAATAATAATAATCATAATAATAATAATCTCGTTCTCCTTGAAGTACCTGTAGGCAGGAACACACAAAAGGGAAACTTGGTTTGAGATAAAGAATAAAGAGCATCTGTGGAGGCATCAGACGGCGTAGAAAAATTTGAAGGGCCTAGGAAAAAGCAGCCGGGCTTTCGCGCGGACACGCCCGATATCGATCATCGGCAGACAGGAGCGCAGGTGCCTCCAACAGGCGGCTTTGAATGTTGCCGATGTCCTCAAGAAACTTCTCGAGAAGGTTAACAATGACACGGTGACACGCGACAACGTCCCCAGCTTCCACCGCTTAACGGAGCATTTCTGGTTGAAAGCAGGAGCGACTAGAAAATAACCGGCGCAGTCGTAGCGCACCCGCACCTTTCGCCAGGGTCTTCCATTGTTCGCGTGCGAGGCTCTCCTTCAAAACTGAGAGTTTGTTGGCTTGACGTTGCTGTGGGGGTGACGGTAAGTATATTCTGCTTATGTTGCTACATGCGTCGTTTCCCTTTGAAATAACGAAGGGAGAACAATACCAACCTGCTTGAAGAAGTATCTTTTTTCTTATTCTTACAACAACAGATGGAGATGTCACCGCTAATTTTTCCAGTGCCCGCTACTCCATACCAGTCGGCATGTAACACAAACAGTCCGCCTGACCCAAAATTCGTGACCAAACGGGTGTTTTTCAGCGGCTACAAGTGGCCTAGACAGCGCGAGCTGCGCCCCATTTTAGGTTGAAGTCAGTTTATTTTTACGTGCAATCATAGTTATACACAGTCCTATAGAGTTCAATAAACTCTTATCGTCACTCATGTTCAGTAGTCCTTTTCAATATCATGATCCACAGGGGAGTTACGAACAGCAGAAATAGTTTTCTTCTGCACTGTCAGGGTTGCTTGGTACCAGTCCTTTGAAGAGTGTGAGGGGACGATTGTCTGTAATTCTAAGCAGCTGCTTCAGTCATTGACATTGCGCAGAAAAACGTTCACACCGAAAGCATCGTTTGTTTCAAAAGTTGGGGGAGGATCGTTTTGCAGTTTTCAATTCGTTCATTTTGATCCGTTACAGAATTGGTACGCATCCTGTCTACGAAACGTTTTTCAAAGATGTGCGTACGCTTCTTCGTGGCCTAAAGTAGACATCTGTGCCAGGAGCCGGTGAGTTAGTGGCTACCAAATAAAGAAAAGAAATGCGTTATGGTCTTTTTTTAGTACTGGGGCCGGGTTCGTGGCCATTGGTATCATTAGGAAAAAAATTAGTTAAATATTTCAATAATTATATAAAAAGCCTTAAATGCATTCTTGAATTTTCCATTTTTTGGGGGCATAATGTTCGAGAGTTGACCCCCCACCTGGATATGGTCTAGCCGTTTACCGGGCTTACAAGCAAAACTAAGCGTGCGACGCCGATCCCTTCGGTTATACCATTTACAAAATTTTAACACCTTTCGTCTGAGAGTTATGTACATTGTCTCTTCTCAAAATTGACTAGAGCCACTAAATGAGCTACGCTTAGAGTATCGACACTCCATTCCCCGATCTGCTAGTAAGCGCCGCCATTTTGGTGCTTAGTGCAGAGCAGACGCAATTGTCAATCGTCACAATAAAAATATTGCGACTTCCTCAGCTTTCGATGCGGTGCTAGGAAGCTCAGGTGATATCGTTTTGTTAAGTCGTGAACTGTTTTAACATGTCTGGAGGTCGAAAAAGCGTGTCCTACGATTGCAGATAAAGCTACAGATAACTGGCTTCTATCATTTAAGCACCAAGATGGCTGGAGTGTCGGCACTATGAATCGTAGCTCTAGAGGGCCGACACTCCAGTTGGTCCAACCTTGACTATCCGGCTCTAACATTGACTATCTGCAAAAGACTAGAATGGGAGCTCCTTCAGTTTAATCGCGCCTCAGCTGCACAGGTGCTCGAGCAGTGGAGGCAATGGTCAAAAGCTGTCTGGTCGTGCTTCCAGCTTTCCTGGTTAGTCGGTAGCGCCTTCTTATGGTCACGGCCAGGATTATCAGTTGCGAACGACAGGCTCGATGGCGTGTGTAAAAAGCACGGTGGAAGCTTGGAGTCTTAGTGTTCTTAAATCAACACCGTCAGAATTGACGGTCTCAAAAATCTTATTTCCATCGATGACACCAGAATGAATCCTACACTCTAAGAAATTCCCGCGCGTCTACTTATCAGGAAAACACTCAAAGACCCAATCTCTGAGATCTACGAAATCAGCCCAGCGAATGAAGAGGCGTAGCATCCGTTTAGACCTCAAAATAAAGTCTGCGCTGTGGCATTACGCAATGCAAGCATGACGCTATGCATTGCGTGATGCCACAGCGCAGACTTCATTTTTAAGTCTGAACGGATATTCTGCCTCATCATTCACTGAGCCGATTTTGTAGATTTCAGAGATTGGCTCTGAGTGTTTTATGGGTAATTATACGCGCAGGCATTTGTTAAAGTGTATTCAAGATGTCCCTAGTATTTGGCCAATCATAGAAGGCCGACCACAATGAGGCTTCTGATCACGCATGTGGCCAATGGCTGCATGCGCACATGTACCGGAGCCAATATCGGATAGATGGTCCAACATTGGTGGTCACCATTTCTTGGCTAGGTGGCGCAAGCTACCGCCCGTTACAAAGAGTATAGGCATTAAAATCCATCCATCCATCCTTGGGCACGAAGCCTGTGATTGGAGCCGAGTCCTCGCCGAACGCTGACGCAGTCCTCGTGTCCAATACATGCTCAGAGCGGGTGTCCAAACAATTCCAAACTCGGATTCCAAACTCGCAGCATCTTCTTGCCGGAGCACACTTTTTAAAAAGGTATATTTCGAGTCAAGAAGACGTGTGCGTGTATATTCGTTATTTTCTATGATCTGATATCAGGCGCCGTGTCCGACCCGAATTGTTCTCGAGTTAGCTGAGTTAGTTGGCTACCACGCACTATAAGACGTACAGTTTATAGGGGATTTGTAGTCGCTGCCATTGCCGCTCAAAATCGATGCAGTACAGGGGCGGATTTAGGGGAGGGGCGGCCGCTCCCCCTAAAGCCCGCGGAGGTAAACGTTTTAATGAAAAAAATTGATATACACCTTTTATAAGTTAAGCCTTTGGTGATATAGCAAAGATTGGGTCAGCAAAATAGATCTGGGCAACCTGTCGGCCGTAACGTCATATCTCAAGAACCCCCCCCCCCCCCCCCCTTCGCGGTCAGCCGAATACCTACCGCTCCCCCCCCCCCTTCCCCCCAAGCCGGGCCCATATTAAATCCACCCCTGTTGCAGTAGGCTCATGTATATGCATACTGGCCTGCATGTATCAGTTATCCTGTCTTTCCCTATCTCGTATGAATTTTCACGCTCTAACTTGAGGCGCCTTTCACGAAATACAATTTGAATTTACGCATACACATTCTTGGACCTCCTTTACCTAACCGTTACTTAAGCTTGATCATAAAAAAAAGTTGTAGAGCATTAACGCTTCGATCATCAGCGCGGAAAGTGAAAATCAATATCGGAGATAACACCTTCACGCAGCCAGAACCTCAATTTCCCCGCAGAACTTCAATCTACAACGTAGACGGAAACGCCAGTACCTCGCTCAGGTGCTCAACCAAGCGGTTGTGGCCCAACACTTAGAGGCAGGTGGTGTCGCTCGTCAAGACAACCTAACGAATTGGAACATCACCCGTAAATCCGCATCTCCTCCTCGTCTTTCTTACACCCTCACCCTCTTCTTCTGCCACGCTCCTCTCTCCCTCTCGTCATCGCTCTCCCGCCCGCTCTCGTTCAGCCGAGAACTCTAACGAGACTTTAGAAGCAAAGAGGAAAGAAAACGTATGCCATCCCCCGTGTGTGCTCCCCTTCGGCTCACGCACGCACGCACGCGCGGGCACGCTCAGGCACGCTAATTGTCTGGCCAAAGAGGCCCGCGCAGCCAAGTAATGGGCCGCGTAAAAGAACGGCAGGTATAGAAACCCTCTTCCCTCGGGTCTCGTCAAATAGCCAGCCGAAAATTGGGCGTGCCGTTGTATAGAAGGTTCGCTGCCGCACACGAGCCGGCAGCAACGCGAGGTGCGCGATTGCTCTCGAAGCATCGGAACGGCACGCAGCAACAACGAGGCTGAAGCTGCACAGTAACGACACCGCCACCCCCGCCGCCTCGCGCATGCGCCGCCGGGAGTAGGGGAGAATCCGCGGGCGTTCCTCATTAGGCCTAATTAAAGCGACTAGGGCGATAGCGGCGAGCGAAGGAAACGTACAACTCGTCGTCGGTGGACCGTGTGCCGATTAAGCTCTTCTGCCGGAGCGCGCTTCTCTGCGGCGAGCTGCACGGTTCGGCTCCTGTGGCACGACCAACTTGGCCGAGTCGTGTTTTGGGAGTAGGCTCTTTTCGGTGAATAGGGGGTTGGTTGGATGCGTGGAAAGCGTTTGTCGAGATGTTGTGTTCAGGTGGGAAGGGGTGTCTAGAGCAGTCTTGTACACGCTACCCCAAAACAAGTAGTCGATTCCAAGTACAATATCTCTTGGCTAAGAGGTATTAAATTACATTACTCGATTGCTTGACAAGAAATGGGCCGTAAAAGTAGCCGTTAGTTTTTCGATTACTTTAGGATTTTCAAAAGGACATAATTTTCTGCTAGTTTGAAACCGGGCCTTTTTCGTACTGTTCATTATTTCCTTAGAATCACAGAATTACAAACTACGTATCTTCTTAACCAACCAAGTTTGGTAAACCATCTTCCTGCGGGGAGACTTGGTCCCAGGATTCCTTAGTACGAAACTTGTACAAACAATTGACGCCATTGTAAAGAGGTAACCGTTCAATCTCGCCATTACTTCTTGATAAATGTAATCAAATGATTACAAAATTACTGTTAAAATAATTGATTACGAGAAATTTGATTCTTCGTAATGAGCAGCGTACAACTCTGGTCTAGAGGTCCTGGTATATATAAAACTTAGTGGATGCCTCGAATTCTGAAGTTGCTAATATCGCAAGTACTTCTCGTTCTTGACGCCGATTATTGGTTGCAGGTGTCGCTCTTTTTTTCGTCGTCGGTCTATTTTTAATTTTGTTTACTACGAACATATTGTAAGGACAGACACGTGCTGGTGAAGACTTGCACTACGCAGGACACGGAGACAAGACTCATAAACGCAGGAATCTTGTCTGTATGTGTGGGTGTGTGCCAAGACCTCGTGTTTCCCTCGTTCCCTCCATGTCGTGTCGGCACTAATCTCACGCTTTTGTTCCTGTTTACTATCAACGCGTTGAGAAAACAGCGACTTCCTTGTGCAGACCAGAGTTTATAACATTTTTGTTAATTACGGTGGCGTGACATTTTGTCTTCTAAATACCTTTTAGAAGAACAAATGAAAAAAAAAAATACTGGTATGGTTATGGTCCTCTTTTCATCTGGGTTTGCTTTCTCTCCGTTTCGTTTCATGTAACGTGTATCCACAGTAAGGAGCCTTGCATGTTCTTTGCTGTAATTTAGTTACATTCCCTTCACTTTTTCGTTCTTTTTTTGTCTCCTCTGAGGCTGATGAAATAGCACGAGACCGCTTCATTGCGAACTTTTATTTGTTTTTATTTTTACGGCCGCAGTCACGTTTTTTCCCTCTTAAATTTATCTTTAATCGCTGACAGGATAAGAATGGCAGGTACAGACAGGGCCTGGCGGCTTTCCCTATGCTGGGCTTCCAGCCGCGCGATCCAAGCTCACAAGACGCCAAAGCTTTATAAGAGGTAGAAGCCTCCTGCTGGAGGTAGTACAACTGAAGGACCTCCCTGTCGTTCTAACCCTGCCAGTGACAATATAAGTTTATTCTTAGTTTAATGCCTACCTGACTTAGTTTAAGCTAAGTCAGGTAGGCGTTTAGAAAGGCAGGGAGAAACAAAGCAACGAGAACCTCGGTCTTACAGAGTGCCCAAACACACACGTTTCCTCTCTTCTACCTCGCATTTCCCGTCTACCGCATACCTACAATGTATAACCGAGGAAATGAAAAAAAAGGAAGCGTCGTTCCAGCAGAGAGCTCGGGATATCATTTTAATTACTTTTTGAACATACGTAGACTGCTACACAAAGCCGAACCAGAAACACATTCGGACACGGAAAGACAAATTACCCGCGTACACGGCGCATTCAAACAGGAAGAGAACTTTTGGGAGGGGCCCGCAGTAGCAAGCAGCTCCCGTTCGAGAAAGGGGGAGACGTTGGTCCAAAGGGAGACAAAGTAAACAAGGCGTCTTGAGAAGGTACGAGGACAGCCAAACGAGCCGAGCCAATCCAAGCCAGTTCATTGGCGAGCGCTGTTTCGGGCGCACGCGCCCACTGCCCAGAGGAAATGCACGATTTCCAATAGATCATCCGGAGGGGGCATCGTGGGCTCCCCGTTTCCTCGTCCGCCCTCGTCACCCCATCAGCGCGTCTTTTCGGCAGTCCGCGCCCGCTAAGTGCAGCGCGCATGCGCAGTTAGGACGGGCTACACAATCCCCCCTCTCCTTCTTTCCCCCACGATCCACTTTTCGCGCAACCGAGTCACGCCGACGTTCCTTTTTGCCTACCATTAATGCCGACCGCTGACGCTATGCGGCGCCACCATCGTCGCCGCTGCGCTGCTTGCCGTTCTATATATATTTTTTCTTTGGCCTTGTGTGCCCATTAAACTGCTGCAGCCTTCTTTTTTGTTGTGGAGCTGGCGAGGGTGGTTTGCGATGAGACTGTGAATTCGTTGAGGAGGGGAGGGATTCACTCGGGTATTTTGGTGCTGCTCGCGCACACGCGTGTGTGGACTACTCGAAATGACGGGAGGGGTGTAGAAAAGCGCCCCGCGCATCTCGGGCGACGAAATTCCGCCGGACGGACCTTTGGGTCTTGCGGTGTGTGGGTGCTTCTTGTGGGAAAGTGCGTGCTTATTGCGTTGTTATTATCTTATGTGTTTGTGTGTGTCTGTGTGCGCGTGCATTAGAGCCGCTTGGGTTCGAGTGTTGTTTTTTGTTTGTTGACACACAAGTATATAAAAGAAAAGAAAGATTAATTTTAGTTACTTTTATTAGTTTCTTTATTTTCGATGTTGTCATTTCGACTGGCTGTATTTCGGGGGAATTTTTTTTTTTTTTTAAGAGAAATATATGATGGAATTTTGAGTAACCTTGAACTTATGAACAGTAATAAAAATTAGAGTAAAAAAAATAAATAAAAGTGGGTTGGCTTGCTCGGAACAAAATTAGCTTATCTATGAGGCAGTATCAATTAAGAAATAGCATTGTCAAGACTAGGGCGAGTGAGCGGCACAGCTTAGCATTGATAATGTATCTTCTAGGGACTCTCCTTGATAAGTCAGCTTTATATCCTTTCGAACGAGCTGGATCAGTTAAGCTAGACAAGAAAAAAGAATTGTGAGGGGGTCGGTCACCACCTCCGAATCTTGAACGAAGTAATGACGTACAGCTGACATCCTTGAAGACGCACTAGAATATCTGTGAGGTGACATTTTGTCCAGTGACGTATTTGGTTCTCTCCTCCTTAACATGATACATGGCTGTGCAGCAGTAAGCTCGACGAACTTAATTCTTCACGTTCAGTTACAGCAACATTTAAGTAAAGAGCATAGCCAAATTCGTAATTTGAATGGGTTATAGGCACACCGCCGTTATATAGATAGTTAAGAACAAAACTCTGGTTCGGATGACATGCTCTCTGCGTCGCATATTTAGATTTTGTTTTCTAGACTGAAGAAATGAAAGCGAAACTTCGCAGCGCTCCCACCGCTCATTTTATTCTTGTAGCGTGAATTCCGATAAAAAAAAAAAAAGTCGCTTTGACTCAATCGTTGCGTGCTGATTTTCCGTCCGCTCATTAAAAAAGCTGACGACAGACCGAACAGGCCAAAGCGGTCTCTACTTCCTGTTTCTGTTAATCTAAAAGAAAAAAAAATATATTTTTTTTTTTTTGCTCGTAGCAATTTTGACAATGATGAATCGATTCCCTAACGTGTAGGGTGCCACTTCGCCGCACGTACATTTTACAAATCCGAGAAAACTCCGTCTTCCACAACGTAGCCCGGGGCGAAGCGAGCAACTTCGGATGAAGTACGTCCAGAAAAAATGAAATAAAATAAGACAAAAAACGAAAAAAACAACAACAACACGAACACCGCGAATGTCGAAACAGGGGCGCCAATTTTGCGCAGCAATCGCACCAATTAGAACACCTATCCATTACACGGCCGAAGAAACGCCGAGCCGAGGATAGCGAGTCGACCATGCATCCAGGACGGAACTTCATCAGAGCGAATCGACGGCGCCCGCCGTTCGCCGCCGCGTCTGATATCTATATTTCGGCCCAAGGATTGCCTGTTTTTTTGGAGCTGAATGACGCGGAAACGGGGCCCCCTGATGCGACTCTTCTCCATTTGGACTCATTGGTAAGAAGCACGATCGAAGAAGAAATTAAGGGCGAACATTCTTGTACGGCTAAATCCTGATTCACATGGTTGGAATTTACTTACGATTTCCCAGTTTCATGAACGCTCATGCTGAAAAAAAAAAAAAAAAAACGTGGTGGAAGTTTTAGAAGTTTTGATGCTCTCCGCCGCACTTGCGAAATCGCAAGTAAAATCGCACCATGCGAATCGGGCTCAGGTATACTCGGTTTCACTTTAAGTGTGAGCGTAGCAGAAGTTACAAGAGCGAGCTCCGGGCTTTCAGCGTCCTTGACAAGCACGCGCGCTTGTGCACTGCAAGCACCATTCATGGCCAGATGCTCGCGCTTGTAGCATCGGCTGCGTCTGGACTTGAGCTGAAACGAGGTATAGGCTTCTGCAGAGTTGTTGAGTCTAGAGTCGCGGGATAGGTGACCGAAGGTGTTAGCGCAACGCTGGTCGGAGCATGTGGAGCCAAAGCTCGCGCTCTGGAACCCAGGGACCTTAAGTTTAATCCCCACCCCTGTCCGTTTCGATATGAATGAGCATCCTACCGGAGTACTGGACGTGTATCACTGCTGCGTGATGCACGTTAAGGACCCCGGACTAGCAGACGTACTGCACTGGCAAAATTTCTAATCCTCGGCGTAATACAGTGTCGCCGTACCTCAAAGGCAGACCGACCTTACGCTGTCTGAACACGAATGTCAAATGTGTTGTTGAGTATTGGCGACGTGAGCGATCGCTAGTGTCGCTGTGGTCGGCCCACCACAATTGGCCGAATGCTGACTATGACATCAGCAAAGGATGCCTTATCGACGTAAATAAGAGGAATGTAAGAACTTCAATTTTGACGGTGTTGGCAGTGTTGCTTTGAGACCGCTGTGATTCCAGGCTTTCAGAATGCTCATCACAAACACCATCGAGCTTGTTGTTCACAAGGTAATGACGTCACGAAAGGTAACTGAACGAGGGCGCCACCGAAACATCTCGCCGCTAATAGAGACAGTACGTAAGGTTTACGCTTCGAAGTGAAGCCGGGGTCAGACTGCACGTAGGTACATCCTACAAAAGACAGTCTGCAGACACGAGTCACCGCAACATCCGTGGTTCGAATGCCGCGTGCCAAGTTTTCTCCTTGAACTCTCTGCCATGCGGTATTCGAAGCACGGACCTCGCTGTGTCTCGCCTTCGAATCCGTATGCAGACTGTCTTCTGTATGATACATAAGCAGTGTGACCCTGGCTTAAAGGGACACTGACACGGTAGGTATTTATGCTCGCCGAGGTTTTTAATTGCACATGACATGTGAGACCCCAACTACCCAGAACACAATTCAGCGGCTCGAAATTCGTTTTCTTTCCACCCGAAAAGCGCCGATCGATAACTGGCCGGTTTGAGTAGCGCTCACTCTCTTCTCCGTGCTCACGTGCCGTTTTCTATGGTTTAGACAAAACCACCAAAGATAATCAAAGTCGTGGATCATTGAAGGCACACACTCAAATAGTAAAAATAGACAAAAATACGATACCTACTTTTTGTGGCCTTTAAGAAACTGCAAATACGTTGATTGAGGAAAAACAAAAGTTGCACAAGCCACGTGATTTCCGGTAACTTTCTCCTACTCTATATTTCTTCTTCCACCTCAGTCCAGTTTAGGTTTCAGTTTCGAGCAGTTGCGTTTTTTTTTTTTTTTTGCTTTATCAAAAATATACGTGACACTGTAGGAAACTATTGATTGGGTATACTTCTGACACCATTTTAAATCGCCTGGCAAAAAATAAAGATAAATATTTGGGGGATCTTAGTGTCCCTTTAAGAATAATCCAGCCATCTTGGGACGTCAAATTATTGTTGCCAGTTATCTGAAGCTTTATCTGAAACCGCATAAAACACTTATTCGGTCCCAAGAATGGTTGATACAGTCGGAAACAGAGCAAAGTGATTACATCCAAAGCTTCCCGGCACTGCATACGAAAACTCGGGAAGTATTTTTGAATCGTAATGACCGCCAACTACGCCCGATCTGCATTCAGGCTCAATATGGCTGCGCCCACAAACAAATCGGGGACGGGAATGCCGATACTCTAAGAGTAGTTTTTTTCAGCGGCTCCCTATTCCCCGACTGTCTTGCCGGCGCTGCTATTTTGTTGCTCGGTGCAGAGGTGGAGGGAGCAATTGTCGACAGACACCATGGAGAAATGCGACTTCTTAAGGTATGATATACGGTGCCAGGATGCTCAGGCAGGATCGTTTTGCTCTGTCGCGGACGTAGCCTCCATATCCCGTATTTTATCTGTAAAAAAAAAAAAACGGTATGAGAGTAAGGGAGGTATAGAGGCCGGGGACAGTTGGAACAAGAACACTTGGAAATGCCCAACATTCCGTTTGCATTGCGAGTAACTCTGAATTGTTGGTCTCATGACGAAGCCCCCGGTAACAATTTCTTTTTTAGTTTGTTCCGAACTCCAGGACTATCTACTTCGAATATTCAGTCGCTAAAAGTTCAATCGAGGAATGTGATCTGTCATTTTTGTCACTTGTTCGAAGGTAATGTTAATTTTCGTCTAATTCAATTCTTACAGCTTGATGTAAGTCTCGTAGCCTTCCCACTCAGCACTATCTGTGCCCCGTAAGTCGTAGAATACTTCGCTGCGTTTGTTGGTGCTTCTGGCTGGCTGATGAAATTGTGACTGTTGTGTCAACGCAGTACCGTACCGCCCTGTCATTTGGAGGCTCTGGACGCTGCTGAGAACGCCAACAATATTCTACCCTATAGATATGTGTTTTGTATTCTCTTCCCCAGTCACCTAATAGGCGTATCCTGTATGGGCGACGAAAAATAATAAAACGTTTCAACCTGTAAATAGTAAAAAAATAGAGGGGAGGCAAAACGAGAGTATGTGACGGTTACGCTTATATCCTAAATGTCTTCTATTGGCGTGTCGACGGCAAAACAATGTTTCTGCCCATACTGGATGTGACGACCATTCAAGATGACGGCGCCCTTGTGAAAATGTCTATACGAGGTGATCAAATATAAGCTCAGTCATTGACCCTGGCATTGACCCTGGCACTGACCTGGCATTGACGAAAAGAACGCAAGTCGGAAAACCAAAGATACTGATACAATTGTCGAAGGGAGGCAGATTGTTTCAAGCTCTACTAGTGTTCTTTGCCAGGGTATAATTTTGTTTCTCGCCACTCTTGGGAGAATCCAACTTGGAATTGCATACCTGCACGCAACCTGATCGGGTGTACGATTCTTGGTTTGTGTGTTCGGGCATAACCCTTTTGTTTGTGTCAAGCGAACGTTGGCATGACAAACGGACATAGATGGAAAAAAGAGAACCATCCGGTTCCACGGTGTCGTGCACAAGTAAGATATATTAGCATCTTCGGCGATGGGCGACCTACTATACTTCGTTTCACCTCAAGGTGGACCAAAGCGGACGTCGCGAGCCTACAAGGTCGCGAGAGTGTCACGTTACCTCCCGGAGAAGCTCAGCGACCTGCAAGGCGAAGGGGTGACGTTTCACGTTCGCAGCGCTAGGGTGGATAGCATCACCAATAGGGTGTCGCTGCGGTCCAGCATAAGGTAAAACGGAGTATAGTGCTTTCGTGCTCTCCAAGATGCACGGTCATGGACTCGCGTTCCTTTGCGTCTGCTTGCTTAACACGCAAGATAGATGCAATTTTCTTCATGTCGCTGATCGTTTTACGTATGGCTAACAGCTCCGACTAACAAGGAGTAGAAAACCTCTTCGCAGTCGCCAAAGAAGCAAACCTAAAAAGCACTGGCACCATTAGCGCAAGTTACCGCAATCGGTAGACTATCAGTTGGTAGCTCGCTTCCTATTCGGAGGGCAATTAATATAAAAAAGTGAAAGCCGTTTACAACTCCCTGTAACGCCGAATTAGAGCGCAGCTCTTGAGGAGGAGGAGGGAAGGGTACTGGGGGGGGGGGGATCAAGTGACCTCGGGAGGGGGGGGGGGGTCGCGTGACCTGGGGGGGGGGTCACGTGACTTGGGGGATCACGTGACGATGACGATGCTGATGACGTCATCAGTGACGTCATCAGTGACGATGCGGATGCCGATGACGTCATCAGTGATGATGGCGATGCGGATGCCGATGACGTCATCAGTGATGTCACTGAGGACGTCATCAGTGACGTCACGCGTCCCATAATGCACCGCGCGGTTACGCCGACGCCGACGCCGCTCAAGCCGGAAACGGGCGCCTAAGAGCTGCACTCTAAAACAAAACGGTGAATGACAGTGCCGCGAGGACAGGTGATCGAATCAGCTCTCACACGTAAAGCCAGCGGACAAGCGCAACAAGACTGGGTTATCTATTTTCGCATTTAAGATAATTCGTTTCACATGATCTTTAAGAAAATGCGAGCTATAAACTCCACTGTTTTCTTCTCTTTTTGTGTTGCTTTTTCGTTTTACTACACCGTAACCGGACCACGCAGCTTTCCAAGAAAACCGTAATTGACTTCCGAGAAAAACAAATAACAAAGAGCCACTCCGTTACAAAGGCAAATCGATCTGCCGCGACCGTATAATAGCACACTTCGCTCGATTAGCCGTGATCCATCTAACGATGCCCACACACACACTGCCGTGCAGCACACAGGTACCAAGCGTTCCCCAACTCGTTGGGAGTGAATTGGAGGACGCCTCGGCATCACGCGCGTAAGAAAGATACAAAAACATAGTCGAAACCATAACTAAAGACAAGCAGACTGAGCAAAAGGGTACAAAAGGAGACCATCGAGTCTTCAGTCAAGGTACGCGACCAGAGCGACAACCCGAAGAAAGGAGAGGTAAGAATCAAGCAGCGAACAACAAACCTGAGCCCATCACGAACGCCCAGAAGCTACGGGTTCTTTGATTCTCCTCGAGGAACGAGAGAGATAGAGGGAAAGATAGAGGAGGTTGGGACAGTTCAGAATGAATGATCTATTTGTTCCGAGAGGGGCGCGAAATAATTACGGGCCCCCCTTCACGAATTAGGAATGCAGCGGCATTGAGGAAGTCGCCTCACCGCCGACCCCGAAAAGTAGACAAGGCCCCAAAGACCAAACACAAAAGACGAAGAAGCATCGACACCCCAAAAACGTGCAGCTAAGGAATAAACAAATAAAAAACAAAAACTGCTCTAGTTTCGGCGTGACTAGAATGCGCACAGCCTGCGTTAGTTGGGGACGCTCGTTCGGGCCAGCTCCATTATTGTGGTTTGGCGTTCATTATACTTCACCTCTTCTTCGTTCTCCAGACCCCTAAGGGGCCTAAGGCTTCGATTGGCTCTTTTGTTGTTGTATTTGTTCCACTCGTTACGCTTATTGTTGGCGGAACCGCCGCGTTGTTTTAATTTCCACACATGGTGTCAACGTTTCTTCGGCGCCGCGCGTCGTGCATAGGCACAAGGCTGTGTTCATTACGACTACATAAAAAAAAAAAATCTAAATATCTATGCATTCGCACGCGTGGCTCAAATATTTTGCAATGAACCAATTACAAGCGCTATCTTGAAGGATGGGCCGTCGGTCGTTTCTTTTAAGGGCCCTGGCGAGAAATTGAGGCAACTGTTTTGTCGTTTTCCACGGTGCCTCGGGGAAAACGTGACAACGCTTCGGGGAGGCTCGAAGCTGATCGTGCCCATTGGTGCAGTGCTCGCTCGCACGAGATGTGATGATTTGGTTGTCGTAAAAAGAAACCGATAGAGGGTTACTCAAAGGTACAATTTGAGCGCCGGCGCGGTAGAGGGGTGGACGTATAAGCTGGCAGACTAAAGTGATCCTAATGGGCGAAGATGCTGCATTGCTTCTCTCACGTTGATTGGAAGGAACGGAACCTTGGTAGGCGTCATCTTGGAATATGCGACGGCTTGCCGGGAGGGCTTCTAGGACTGCTGCAAACTCCACTGCTTTAGGAGGTGATAGGCAGCAAGGGCAACGCTGCCTAGATCAACGAGGCCGTAGCGCTGGATATTTGACGCCACCTGCCGGTGACCAGCTCAGACTGAGCACGAGTACTCCGTCAGTGTTTTGCTGGAACTCATCTGTGCTGAATGAGAGGGGAAACGAGTTCGGGGGGGAGCCGCATGCCGACGCAGCACTCGTGTCTAGTTTGCGCATAGCGCTGGCGTCCGGGAGATGACTCGGAAAATCTGCAAATCCAGCACTACAACCTTGGAGTCGTTCTTATGTGTTGTCAAGGGTGCCTTCATAAAACTGGTGGCTCTTTTACTTCCGTAGATAAGTCTGCCTCTGTCTGTCTCGCTGTCTGTCTCGCTGTGTGTCTCTGTGTGTGTGTGTGTGTGTTCGTTCACGATCACCCCTGCGTTTGTGCGTAGCCTGTGTCGATTCGCGTTTTAGTGTTTATATGTATTTTTCTATGAACAAACACGCGTGCATGGCCGAGTGGGCAGCGCACGTGGCTTCAATGTGGACAAACCGGGTTCGAATCTTGCTGTCTATTTTGCATTTTATCTTTCGTTTCTTTGGGGAAAAGTTGTAGTGGATTCTCGTTAGTCTGCATGTCTTCTGAGGTAAAACCTTAATGAATGAATGAATGAATGAATTTTTTAGATCAGGATGGCTCTCTGCTCTGTTCGGGGAGAAAAAAAAGGGTGTGGTGGGCGATTTCTATCTTCAGGTTCTGCTGATGAGTTGGGCCTCCTTGGCAAGGGCGCACAAAGCGAGCAGTTATTATTTAGTATTGTTCGTGGGGTATATCCAATCTTGGAGAGTTTGGACTCCCGGTGGTTTGTAATTGTTGCGAATGGCTTTCAGAGCCGGACAGGACCAAAGTAGATGGGTTATCTTTGGGGGTTCTTGCCGACACTGCTTGAAAATAAGTTGGTCGAAAGGGATCTGGGTGTTTTTATGCTTCCTGTAATGTTTTATCTCGCAATGATGTCCTCAGTTTGGCCATAGCCGGAGCGAGTTTTGGTAAGGAGGACTTGTGCCCCTCTTGGAATGTGTCTGTATATGGGGTAGTGCTGCCTAAGTATGCTGTGTCAAAGCTTCGTCTTGTTTTTTTTTTTTGCATTATTACTGCTCGTTGCTCTTCCGGGGATGATTTGTATTGGCGGATGGGCATTGATGACTCCGAGGGCTGGTAGAAAAAAGTATCTCTCGCAAGTCAGTTTGTCTCCTCGTTGCTTATGTTCCCGGCGTGGCCTGGTATTCACTGTACTTGGATCTCGATGTTATGGTCCCTACGGTTTTCTTTGCTGAGTTCTGTAGTGAGGTAAAAAGTGGGTTTCCGTCGTGCGGGGTTCCGTAGCCCTTTCAGAGCCTCCAGGCTGTCAGTGCAGATTATAGCGCTAGATGTGGGTTCCATCACTGTCCTTATTCTCAGGGGGACAGTCTGCAACTCGAGCTCAGTAGTAAAGATATTGTGGGCTGCAGAAAAGAAATGTGTGGGTTTTATTCTGAAAGTTTCAGCTACAGCTAGAGCCAGTAGGCTGCCCTGCTCCTGCCATGCTGCGTCTACGTAGATCTTCCGTTCTCCAGGGCATGCCGCAGGAGCTGCTTGTGCATACGTGCTTCTGTGGTGGACGTGTACAATCGTAGTTACTTTCACAGGTATAGGCTTTGTGGTGGTCATGAGTATGTCTTCCCTTGGGAGTACCATAAAGTCAAGCATTTTCGTGTGGAACATGTGGTAGTTGTATGCCGAAAGACGTTCACCCAGTGTGGCGTGAAGACGTCGTGCCTGATCGTTGTTTACCCTGGCTGAGCTAATATCCTCTAGAGCTGGTAGTTGACTTTATCTGCATAGCTCTTCGTGCGTGTGTGATGCGGGAGGCCGGTTATGACTCGCAGGGCTTGTATGTAAAGGCCTTCGAGTTTCTGTAGTTGTACTCAAGTGAGCTGGTAGTGCATAGCTCCGTAACATGCACGTGAAATTAGGAAAGCCCCCACAAGCTTGCGGACAGTGTCCTTTGTTGCTCCTCGGAACATGTTATATACGCGCCCAGTTGCATGTAGGAACTTCCTCCGAACCGGTGCGAGTTGCTTGAGTCACGGGTCCGCTCCTCTTTTGGAACTGATGGGCATCCCCAGTATGCGAATCCAGCCCTCATCAGGTTGGGAAAGTTTCTTTTCTTGTCACGTGAGTGACACCTTGGCCCGTTCCGAGAGAGATCCTCCGATGAGGAGGCATTTTGTTTTTTACCTGTGATGCATGCTTGTAGAGGCTAAAGCTTTCTCGATGATAAAGAATGCGTTCTGGAGTTCTTCACCAGCACGCTCTGTGCTTTCGAAATCATCCTTCTCCGTCCAAAGCGTGATGTCATCCGGATAGAAGGTAAATCGAACGGTAAATTCTTTTTCAAGAGCCGTCGCTATGAATCTCATGACAATAATAAAGAGAATTGTGCACCGATTATCTTTAATAGTATCATGAGATTCATATGAAGTAGGAGTTGGATTCTCGTATTTTATTGGACGATCCAATGAAGTACGAGTACTCCAAGGATCAGTTATCTCATCAGATGATTGATCCTTGGGGTAGGCCTGCCTCGTTGCTGTATTTGCGAGGGCTGTTGTTCCGGTGTGAATGTCGAATGTACGTTGTTGAAGGAAGTTATTGACAAAGTTAAGCATGCGTTTGCCTGGATATTCTTCTCATAAACTATCAAGTATCGTGTCGTACATGACTGTATCGAAAACTTTCTTTAAGTCTACAGCCCCCAGGATGTGGGGTTGCTGTCTTTTTTGCTTACAGAGCACTCGGCGTTGAAGGAAAAAGGCTATCATCTTTTCCTCATTTTGGAACAAAAGCCTGTTTGTGCAAGATGGAAAAAAGTACTATTCATTCAAAATGGTGATTGGGCCTATTTTCGCACATACCTTCCATGAGCTTACAGATGGTGGATGTTAGAGACACGGGTCTCATATTGGTTAATTGTGGTGTTGGGCTGTTTGCCTGTTTTGAGTATCGGGGTGACTATATAATTTTTGATTGCGGAAGGGAGCGTCCCGCTACCCCAGATGGTTTTGATGGCTTCCAATAAGGGTGCCTTGCCTACTTCGGCAAAGATTCGGAGTGTGGACTCGGTAGTGTCATCCTTCCCTAGGGCACTCCTTGTTCGAACCTTCCGCCATTGTGACATTGTGAACAGACATCCAACAGGATGACTCTCATCGACGGTTTCTGGTGTGTAGATAAACTGATCTGGAGAGGAAGGGGGGGGGGGGGGGGTCGCAGGTTGTGGGATTAAAATCCCGGCCGCCTCCTCCTCGATGTCTTCAAGATATTTGTTTTGCGGGAGCGCACAGTAGCAACTATGTCGAACTCCTTGCTTCTGCCCTGGAGTGCCTTATGAGTTAGAAGTGTTCCATAGCCTGGCCAGTCCCGTCCTGTTGTTGAAGGAGGCGCAATGTTCTCTGCACCGTGTTCTCGCGAGGTCTCTTGGATTGTCGCCTTATCAGCATGGTCTTGGGCCAATGCTCGATAGGCTCCTTGTGCATTCGGCCGTTGCTGAGATATTGTATGTGCATTTGCTCTCACTTATCCCAAAGATTAAGATGATGTTTGTACAGTGGCGGGATCTTTTCGGGCAGTTCTAATTCTCTTGTTGATTCGGTAAGTGCAGTCATGATGCTGCCAATGAAAGTTAAGGAGCTCCCTTCTTGTACTCAAAATGCCATTTCCTGACGAAAACAGTCCCAATCCGTGCAGTGAGCCTTTCGTTTTTGTTTTTTCTGACCCGTGTAGAGTGTGATAAAAATGGGATAGTGATCACTCCTCGGTGGGTCTCCCTCACAGCCCCATGCCGTAGTAAGCCCGTGTGACCTCCATGTGAGGTCTGGCGTGGTGCACTGTTGTCGGGAATGTAGGGCCACAAGGGTGGGAATGACAATATTGTTGAGAGGAGTCGAAATCGTTATGCTGGCATGTTGTTCATGTTCAAGGCCTCTAGGTAGGTTGTGCTTGTATTCCCATGTCCTATTAGCTGCATTAAAATCTCCGGCGATCAGCGCGATCAGTATTCTCGTCGCTGGGAAGCAGCGAGCGTAAGCGAGACATTCACACGAAGTTGCCTCTGCGTTGTTGCGCCATGTCTGGGTGTAGGTATGTGGAGACGATAATTTTCTGGAGAATATCTAAATCCACACCTACTGCCACAACCTCATGGGTATTGCTGCAGTATGCTGTGGTGTCTAATTGGCAGTAGCGAATATATTTCTGTATGAAGATAGCTGCTCAGGCAATTGAATCGGGTTTACCGTCATGTATGATGCTGAATTGGAAGTAGTCCTGGTAACCGGCGATTTCTGGTGATGTGTCTCGTGTTTTTGTGAAGCAGGATAGCTATTGGTATCGTGGGTGCTTCAGTGGTTCGAATTCGTTACCTTAATTCAGCTGCGTTAGCGCGGAGGCTGTGGCAGTTCCATTCTGGAAGTCTACTGCCTACCTTCATCGTTGAAGCCATCTGGGGAGTGGGAAGTAGCATGCTGGCGTCGTTCCGTTCTTCTCAGTGTGCTGTCAATTTCCCCTAGCATCTTCGGGATTTCAGTCAGCATATGTTCCATTTTGGTGAATCGTTCGGTGTAGGTGTTGTCTTCCTTCCCTTGTTTATGTACCCTGTTTACTGTATTGTTTAATATCTGTTCAATATGGTAAATCCGTGCTGGTGTGGCTGACGTAGATTGTTGCCTTTCTTGTCTTTGTGTGTTGTCTTCCGTGATGCTTACTGTCCATTCATAGTGGTCCAGTCGTGGTGGAGCCGGGGACTCAAACTGTTGTCATTGGGGTGTTTGATAACGTGGCTCTGATGGCGATTTTTTGCACTCGGCTATGAATGTTCGACGTTGAGCCTCATATTGCTGGGATTTCGTCTCTAATGCTTTCTTTTCTTGAGCGGTTGCCTGTTGGGCCAGTAGTGCCTGGAGCTTTTCTGAAGTGTCGTCGATAACGTTGCGCATGACTGCAATCTTTTATTAGAGTGTAGAACTACGGGACGGGTTAGATGCAGCGGTGACCTTATCATAGTCTCTACGTGTTTTCCAATCCTACTTATTTAGGTTGTGTGACTACTATTGTCCCTGTTAAACTAGGACACACCTCCGGTTGAGGCACTGGGGGTCTGGAGCTTGCCGTATATCGTTACGAGCGACTGCGAGAGCTAGGTTCAACTCTGTCCCTGTTTCGGTAAAAGCGTCGTTGTGGCACTCTAAATAGACACGGACTGTATCTAAAGTAGCGTTAGCACACTCCGCGTAGTATTTTGCCAGCGCTCGGTCCTTCGTCAACACCGACATGGACACCCGCAACGCCAGTTAGTGCATTTTTGTTTTGGCTCAAGTTCGCCGCATTAAACATCTTTTCTTCTGAGGTACGGTATTTGTCGTTTCCTCACTCTTAACCCATGGCAACATTAATGCAAGTGTCAGGGTTTTTTTTTTTTTCTCTCAAGGCAGGTTAAATGTTTGCACTGAAAGAAAAAATAACCTCACGGTTGGAACGCGTTGCATCAATTACTTTTCAGCCACGGCGACAGACGTCTACGAAGCAGCTGTTATTTCTGCATTGTCCCTTTATCACGACGACTCTTGGAAAGACATGGCTGTTGGTCACAGCCTTGGACGCGTTTCTTGACCACGATGCATAAACAAAACAAAAACAACAAAGACGTTCGCGAGCCTTCCCTGCCAGAACACCAAAGGCCGATGGCTTTGGGAAAGCCATCCACACTCGACGTATATTGCTTGTACGCCAAACCCAATTCGACAACAGGAGGACGCCGCCTTCAACTATTGGTGCCGCTCCTAACTTGTAATCACAACGTTGCTGCTCTGCTGAGATGGTGCCCGCCACGGCTGACCATCGGGCGTAAAAATTTCGTGCACGCCCTCTGGGTTGGTAGAAAAACAAAATAGCCCAAGGGCCATAGGGCAACCTGAAACACTTCAGACGAAGCCGAATGGCACTGCGATCGCTGGCCACGGTAGTGTCCTACGCTGAACCGAGCGAACCTTCCAACAGTTGATCTACAGTAAAACATAACGAAACGTGTCCGGAACCTTTCGTCGGGTGTCGGTTGTTTACGAAGCTCAAACCAGCTACCAAGGAAGTACCACGTGGCTGCGTTTTCTGCGAAGGGCATATCCGTCACCTTCCGAGTTTTTTTTTTTTTATTATTACGTTAGCATTAGGCTTTGTTTACGCTTACGAAACATTTTCTTGTCGACTACTGAATTTACTGGGAGGACACAGACGGTGCCATTCACATTTATTGCCACCCGTCACGTTCGCGCGGCTTCGCTTTCTTGCGGATATCAGAACAGACTGCCCCTGGCTCGAATGGTGTTAAATAAAATGATCTCGCAGATTTCCTCTTGGAGTCGCTACCCCGCAGTGCCGGGAAAGTACCCAACATTCTCTCGGCGGTACGAGAAGGCAATCATAAAACACGCCGAAGACACTGAAGACTGCTTACGTGTAGGAATGCAAAAGCATTATAGTCCCGCAGGTCCGGCGGTGATGTCACGCTCCCTCACTGCGCAGGCGCGGCGCCCCCGCCGGCGTCACGGCTTCCGTGACGAGGCATCTGTGTTGCTGCGCTTGTCGTTGTGTTTTATTTCTGACGTATTTTTATGGCCATTTTTCGGGCACAACGCCAACGCCTTTTTGCGTAATGGTACGTAAAAGGCTTTCGCCTTAATAACGAGCAAACGGAGACAGCGTGTGTACTTACCCCTCTCGCCAGTTTTATTCCACAGATCTCTTTCGTGGGCACTGTCTTCGTTGCTCAGTTGCCTGTGTCGAGCAGATTTGAATAATTTCGTCTCGATCAGAATTTCTGCCGACACACCAATTCCAGCGAGACGGCGCCATTTGCACAACCTGGGAAATCCAAAAACTCCGGCGGCAACCCTAACAACTCGGACGACTTGGCCAGGATGTGACGACAGCAAGCGCCATTACCTCAGTGCGTTCCGATCGGCTGCGACGGCGTGAAAACTTTCTCTGCGCCGGAAAAATCAGTCCCGGACCGATAGCTCCCGCGATCAAATATTCAGTCGCCGGCGAGGGGATTCCCCCTCCCCGCGTCAATTTCTCCGCGGGTTCGCCTGCCATTCCGCAATCGTAAACGAGCCATTAGTGCCCTGGTGCATGCACTAACCTTGGACTGGTTTGGAGCACGCTTATATAAAGTGAACATCGCCGCCACGGGATGGCGCCACAGCCCCATTGACTTTGGAAACTGGCTTAGGAAAGACCTTCTGCACAAGTGCCGACCAGAGCCGTATATGTAGAGAGGTTGGCCATTCGTTGGGAAGTATAGGAGGCAAGTTAGGAGGTGCCATTGGCCGAAAGCGTGTTGGGCGTGTTCCATGGCGTTTTCACAAATTCTAAAGCGGCCATCCAGAATCCGGAAATAGTACCCTGCGGTGGTCGCGAGAAACAAACTTAATAAGTGCGTCGTAGTCACTCTCGGTCATTGAAAATATGGTGCACGTGATGTTTCAATCACGGTTATCCAAAATCATGGTGGAAGAGTGCGACTAGTGGAACGAAAGACATAATCCGCACGCCAGGCGCCGAGGACCGGGAGTCTGCCGTCCGAGCGCTCACACTGTCCGAGCAAAACAGAGTTGAGCGGCACATTGGTTTCTTACATCTTTCTGTATGATCATGATCGAAACATCACGTGCACCCTATTTTCAACCATGAAGGGTTACTACATTTAACTCTTGCGCGCTTATGAAACCGATTAAAACTGTTTCTCGCCACCACAGCTAGGGGATTCTTTTCGGCTTCTGGTTGGCCAAGGGAGCATCTCTTTCTGCGTCAGGTGCACTCCCTGGCTCTGCCCGCGCCTCCTATTTACCAAGGTCTCTCTATACACGGCTCTGGTGCCGACAAGTGGCGGCGGAGTGCATATCGTATTTCGAGAGGCTTGGCGATAGGACGCATATCAGCGGACGCCGCACTCGATTGGCTGGTCATAGGGAGCGACGCCATGACGTAACATCTAGGAACCGAAGATCGCCGGCGACGTTCCCCCTCTCCAAATTCCGCGCTGCGCGGCGGGAGGACCCCCTCCCCCCCCCCCCCCCCTTTTCCCGCCCCCGTTCACGCCACTTCGCGGTGACAGTCTGCGGATGATTGATTACAACATATTAACCCACCTTAAGCCACCCGTATACTACGTGACCACTTGGCGAAACGCTGACGCATATTTTCGAGAATCAGCGTGGTGGTAGCAGTGATATTGTTTTTGTTTTGTTTTTTGCGTCTTTTTCAAAAAGATGTCCAGGAAAAAAAAGTTGCGCTATGAAACACCAAATGTCGGAGAAACAACTGAATATACTATAAATATTCGCGTTATTATTTCCTTTCTGTTGCAGATATTAGACGTTTAGAGGCCGATACATATGTCCACCTTTTTCACGTACTTCCTCGAAGCCAGATGCGTTTGCAACACCCTTTCAATGTCCTCCCGGAACCACAATTTTATATATAGGGTATCCCAAGTCACCAGGCTCGATCTAAAATGGACCGTAAAACTCGACGCCTGCACGTAGCGATCTAAACTTTTCGTCGAAGCTGCATTTCACAGGTCAGTTTTTTCTTGTAAAATTACAAAGCGTAGCTCCCTTTCTGTAAAAGATAGCGCCAAGACACCTGCCAGAGGGAACGGCGGGCGGCGGCGCAAGCAACCAAGTCAAATAGCGGGGAGCGCGTTTGGCGCGCGTATTGATAGATGGCGTCGGGAGCAGCGCTGCAAGGTGCAGCCGACCAGCGAAAGAAAGCAGACGACACGCAGAAGAAATTTGTTGGTAGCAAAAGCGACGCCGTTATGCAGACGCGCTTTTTTTTTTCACTTCAGGTTTTGCTTTTTTGTTTGCATTTATTTTTTTAACCACAGGTGCATTACAAAAACATTATTTTAATTTTAATAAACCACGGTGTTCGCGAGCAGTCTCTTCTATTAATACGAGCGTCAAGCGCGCCCCGCCACTCAACTTGGTCGTCTGCGTCGCCGCCCGCCGTTGGCCCTGGAAACTTCATTGGCCCTAGTTTTTTAACAAAAAAAAAACAAAAAACTACGCTTTCTAATTTTGCAGAAAAAAAAACTGACCTGTGAAATACATCTTTGACGAAAAGTTTAGATTGCTAGGTGCAGCCGTCGCTATTTACTATCCATTTTAGATCGAGCCTGGTGACTTGGGACAGCCTATATATTGCACTCACACGTGGAAAGCTGCTTCCATCCGATCAATGAACGCGCAATGGTGTCTTCGCGGGTGTTTCTATTGACACGAGCAGGTGATACGGATAACCACTGGGGACAAGATCGGGTTGCACGTACGCTCGCCCAGAATGTCCGATAGGTTGTACGGTGAGCAAGAAAGATGGCCAAACCCGACCTGGTGCTAATCAATCGTGGCGTCGCGCAGGCACGTAGCCAGGATTTTGTTTTGGGGGGGGGGGGGGGGGGGGCCCGCCCATGACAAAATGCTGTATGAGGGGGAGGGGGGAGAGGAGGTCCCAGCAAAACGAAAGATTTCGGGGGGGGGGGGGGGCCCGGGCCCCATGGCCCCCCCCCCCCTGGATACGTGCCTGGCGTCGCGTGCGACCCTTCAGCAATGTATAGTATTTACCCAAGCGTTCTGTGCGCAACAGCAACGAGCCACACACTTCCCTGCGCACGCAGACTCGGCGCATACGACAGCCAAAACACTCCACGAGGAACAAACCACTCCTTCCACCAGAAACGCTCGAAAAGCCTCAAAACGTAGCGGACCAATCCACAACCCATGTGCCCAATGCCAGCAAGAACCCAAACGTAGAACCAGAAACTATTAAGAAGCATAGCAAACCCAAAAGCTATCCAGAACCGCGTGCACGTATACCCAAGACCCGCGTGGGTACGCACGCCAACACAAACACATATCACGCACATACGCAGCAGCAGTTGCAGCAACAACAGCAGCGTGACTACTAACAGCGAGGAAGGCTCAACGAACAAGAAAGCAACCAATCGCTTTAAGGGGCTAGACTGACGACTAAACTCCGCACACTCGAGCACAGACACAGACGAGACAAGCAACTGCAACCCCCCGACTGAAGCTAATAACCCTTTTACGAGCACACACGAGCAGTGAGCCACACGCATCCTCCCGTTCCGCGAGCAGTAAACAACACCACCACCGAGAAAAATAACATCGGGAAGCAACATCAGCCAGGAACAACGTTAAGAGAAAAAGCAGCACGAGTTACACGGGCGGTAGCCGGGGCCAGCGGCAAGGAGCCAGCCAGCTGACTGACCCGTCCGAACCAAGCCCAAAAGGACGGCGCGCGCTTTTCTGCTCCGGCAGGCACGAGACGACGAGTTGTAGTTGCTCGGCGCGGCGTGTGCCTGCGTGCAAAAAGCACGACGGAGAGAGAGACTCCGCCCGTATTTTCCAACGTCATAATTTATACACCGGTCCGAAGGGCAGCGCGGGCAGGCAGGCAGGCAGGAGGGGGGGGGGGGGGGACTGCTCTTGAATGGAAGTCCCTCCGGACCTCGGCCGCACCAGAAGAAACCTCCACCGCATACCACCAACAAACGCCGAGGAAGAGCGTTCAGAATGCTCGAGTGGTCTGGCAGGAAGGCAGGTATAAGGTATACGAGGGCAGAGTCAGGCGAGCTCGGTGTACCGCCGCCGCCGTGCTCCCAGCCATTACGCAAACCCGGCACAACAACAGGGCGCGGTGTTTGGCGGGGGGGTCAAGTCAGGAAGCTCGTCGGCTGCAGCAGCCCCGTGCAGAAAGAGGAAGAGGCCCAGCGATCGTCTTTCGTTGTTCGAGCGCAGCCGGGCGCGGCCTGCTTGTGCTGCCGAAGCTATACGGTGGCGGTGGCTCCCATCTTGAAGTGGACCAGTCACACCTACCGAGGTAGCGATCACGTAGTTGGGACGTGCCGCCCTGTACGCGGGGATAAGGCACGCACGATGTAGTGCCGCCGCCAACCCTTGTTGTTTCATCCCACGAGGTCTAATAGAAGATGCGAGGGATCATTCGGACGCAAAGTGTGGGGAACACGGCAGTAGATTACCACGTTGAGGAAATTGGTTGATGAATTGCTCGAGTAGGGGCACTCGCGGTATCTGGATGGAACTCTTTTCCCCGATCGAGCTTGCGGGGAATTATGGGGAACATCGATCGTCGGGAGGGTGTGGGCGCATTTTTGATTCGTTTCGGTGCTGATAGGATTGCCGTGTGGATATTTTAGGTTAACTCCTGCTCTTGCTTTTATGCTTCGTTGTGGACTATGGTCTTCTCTTAATGCTGATAGGTATCGAATTGTGAAGTACAGAATGCGGTGCCGCATGCCGAGTTTCTTATGGTGCATGCGGTTCATGTGCTTATGGTCCACTGGGAAACTGGGGCTGACAAAAGTTCACTCTAAAAAAGAAGAGGAGAAATGGAGGGAAAGAAAACTATTTTCTCCTTGTCGTGAACGGAAGGGTAGGAAATTGCTCCCGTTCCTTCATTTCATCGATTCACTTGCAGCGCCGTCTGGTGGCCCTTGAAAAAGGGACGAAAACTTCCTGCTCTATGTTCGTAGCGGCAGCGGTGGTCGAATCGCCGCTGTCGCCCTGAACATCTTCAATGGTGGTGACGGCAGAGACGGCAACTTGAGTGTTTGGCTCTGTTTTTGCATACTTAAAACTCTTAGAATGGTGCGTTGAATTTAGATCGCATTAATACTGATTTTGCTCATTGGTGTTTTACTTTGCGCAGTTCATCGTGTGCATCACAACAATAGACATTATTAGTAGGTCGATCTGGTTCTATTGATGCGCTACAGTATACGATAGAGCGACCCAGCTACTGCGCATGCGCGCTGCTAGCGGATATATTGCGGAGTTGCGGAGGCTAGCAGAGGTATTCTAGTTTAACGAAATAGCGATTCCCGTAGGGCGGCGTGCTATTGCGTGTCTCGCGAGAACCACGCCATTATGTTCCCACTTTGAGATCGCGTTTGTCCGTAGTGGATGAAACAACTCTGCTGCGAGAAGTAGCCGCGGTCAGTTCATTCCAGGACTGCGACAGGTGGCGATTTATCACTGGCTCGCAAAACACGGCCACTTTCGTCGCCACATGACAAGTAAGGCCACGGGAAATGAATCTTCGCATCTTGGTAGTTTTGAGCGTGATCACGTAGCTGCCAAGCTCGCTGTTCTATTCGAGTCGACCCGTCCCTACATTTCTACACCCGTCACCTCCGGGAGAACCGTATACTCATGAAATGAAGCGTGCGTACCGTACAACGAAAGATAATCCACGCGGCGTCTATTTCAGTTCTACGTACAACAGAAAAGCATATCCAGTCGACAAGAACTATCACAGCCTTGCGACGAGCGACTGCGTCCGACATACGTTGTAGTCTGTCACCATCGAGGCCACGACCGGCTTCGGGAAACGTGAAGTTTTCAAGCACCACAGACCCGCACAAGAAATGACGGCGAAACGTCGATTCGGCAAAGAAACCAAGTAACGGATCTTAAAAAAGAGGTCAAATATTCATTCTAGAAGGGTCCACTTGGAAGAAAGGGTCGTACACGGTCATGCAGACATTCCATTCAGGTTGCAAGGCAAAGTGGGGGAGAGAGGTCGCATTCGCGGTCTTGAAGGAACGGATGATTCACCACAGCCGACGGTTCACCGCTGATTTTTTTTTATAGTTTGCGCTGCATCTCCCGCTACATCTCAAGTAGCCCACTCGGGAAAAAAAATCGTCGTGATCTTGTTTTCTTTTATGCGACTGACTTAGTCCATTATTGCGCGGTTCCTCCCGTTTCGCGAAACGAGCGTGGCTGTACACGACCAAGCCGATCCGGCGTCAACAACATAGATTTCAAGCCTGCTTGTCGCAAACGTGCTGGACGTAATGTTAAGGGAAGCAAAGATATAAATAAGCTTACTGGATAATAAATTAATAATATATCGAGGTAGCGACGTGAATAGATTACTAACAATTGCTGTACATACCTAATTTTATGCTAGCTTTAGTGTCCGAAAGAGTCGCTAGTGGCGTTGCGTTAGCTCTCGTAACGCTATATTCTGCAGCCGTTTTTGAACGTTCTACTAAAGCATGCAACCGCGGCTCCGCTACGGTACATATATAGCGGACGTCATAGCGGATGGCGTATAGATTTGCGGGAGGGGCTAAACAACCTACGAAAATCCTCAACACTAACTTTTCAACTTTCGGACTTTCTGACTTTGGGGACCGGTGGCAGAGTGGGCTAGCGCACACCAGCTCTGAGCACGTGGAGCGAACGCTCACGCTGCAGAACCCAGGATCCTGGGTTCTATCCCCAGCCCTGCCCGTTTCGATCTGGATGAGCATCGTACCGGCGTGCGGTCGTGTATCCCTACTGCGTGGTGCACGTTAAAGACCCCAGGCTAGCGGTTGTACTGCACTGGCTAAATTGCTCATCTACATCTGGGAGACTCGTCGCCCGTTGAGGAAGACCAGTTCTAGGCTGTGTAAACATACACACAACCCAATCATTAACTTTCTGACTTGGGCAGCGTAATGTTTTCAAGCTGTTCCATTATATCACCAAAGACAGTCTCATTTTAGTTTCTAATGCGTTGCGGAAGTCATGGTTCGTGTGTGCACGAACCATGACTTCGGGCACTATCTTTTTTTTAGATAAAAGCTCCAGGCAAAAATGTAGAAAATAAAATAAGCTGAAAAAATAGTCCGTGGACCGATCCTCCGGATACCCGTACATGGGGCAGAGTGCAATTTCGACAGATCGACAGCCAAAACGCCGCCGAGCGTGTTGACATTCTAATCCTTCTGGTAATTAATGTAAAAGTAAAACACTAACCAAAAAATAAAACGGAGCCCGACGTTTCAGGGCCAGTTCAGCCCCTTGTTGGACACTTTTTTTTACCCTTAAATAACTAAAAGAAGAAACCAAGATACCAACTGGATGTCCACCAAAAGGTTTACGTTTAATCCTTCTGGTATCTTGGTTTCGTTTTTATGTTGTTTAAGGGTAGAAAAAAAAAAGTGTCCAACGTTGGTGAAACTAATGCCACTAAATAAGCTACGCTTCCGAGTAACCACACTTGCCCATATGGTGCCTTAAAATCAGGGTTGGTAGTTATTTGAAGCTTTATCTGAAATCACAGGAAACGCTTTTCCGTCCTCCACAAATGTTTAAACAGTTCGCGACAAAGCAAAGTAATATTACATGAACTTCCTAACACCTAATCGAATGATGAGGAAGTCGCCCTTTTGAATCAGGACGATCGGCAGTTGCGTCTGCTCTGCACAAGCACCAAAATGGCGGCGCCCACAACAATGTGGTGGAACAGAACGCCGATACTCTGAGCGCAGCTCATTTAGTGGCTCTATAGGTGTAACATGGACGAGTGACGCACGGGCAGACAGAGCGATTTTTACTACCAAAAATACTCAACTCACTAATTTTAGCTCTTTCGGAAACATGTTTGATTGGTTGTAATTGATTACAAAAAATAGTAAATGAATTACAGCCAACGTTACCGCAGAAAATAAAAAGTAAGTCAAGCGTTAAATTTATAATAAAAAGTCACCAGTTACTTGTAACTCGTTACGTACAAGTCTGATCGTAGGGAACAAGTCGTCGCCAGTAACACTAATGCTGGGAAAATTGCCCCGTCTTAAGCCGGGTTAATAAGCCGCGGAGAAGAATGTCTTGACGATAACTGACGGGGAATAACAGAAACGAAGTCCCATCGGGCTTTGTTTTCTCCGCACTGTACTGCGACTACACTCACATGCCTAATAGCAAAATCGTTGAAACGAGCTGGCCTCCACAATTTGCAACTCCAGCCCGTCGCTCGCCCTCTCGCGGATGAACGACGAATCGGAGGAGCGGGGACGGACGTGGAGACGGTTGCAGGGACTGTCGGCCTTGGTGCTGCTATTACCGCATGGTTCCGGTCGGTGTGTTTGTGCGTCGTGCAATTTTGACGAATAAGCGATTGCGTAAAAAAAAAAAAAAAAGAATTGTTGTGCTCTGCTGGGCAGCTTTTAAACATTAGCATGCTCATTTTCTCAACGCACATCAACATCTCCGTCACCTGTTATGCGTTCCTGCTGTGACCGCTTCGTATTTGTAGCCAAACAAATTAATTTATGACGCTGACCGGCGTCAACGAGCAGGCGCGCGGGAAATCTTGGAGAATCTATCCCCTCCTCTTCCGCCATCTTGGAGCTACCGCCCCGCCAACTATGCGGCGTTAAAATTGCATATCAGCCGGTCGTTAAAAAAAATAAAAAGCGAGGAGTTAAGGCTTGTTTATTAACTCACGTAAGAAGATACGTCTTTGAACTAAACTGACAAAATTGACATCCTAATCATAGAAACGAAACGTCACTTTAACGCTGTTTCGCCCGGTTTGTACCTGCCAAGGCAGGTTGGCGACGTTTGCACTGCCACTGGAGAAAACGTAAACAATAACAACAACAACAACATGTTATTCTTAAAAAAGCTGACTCTTCTTTCTTCGGCAAGCCCCAGAACAGGAACCCTAGTTTTAAAATGTGTCTCTCCTTCGCTGCGGCGTCAGCGGGCGACGTCTGAATTTGTGTCTGAAGCCCGAGAAGCTGCCATCCTCGGCACTCGTGCGCGAGTGCCTTGTTGTCTGTCCGCCGTGTTCCTGTCTCTCACGGCGTTGGCTCTTCCGTTAATGTATGCAACGTGATAGACCCTCGTGTGGTTCGCCGTCACAGCGATCTTCCTCGCGCCTTGCTCAAACACGGTAGAGGCCCCGTCGTCCGTGCGTCACGGATTGCTAAAGCAAACATCGCGCGGATGCATATGCCCTTTCGGATGAGCCGACTGAAAGTGTATCTATATACCTGCCCGTTCGGCCGTCAGGTATACGTCCCACGGTACTATGGCATCTTCTTTTTTTTTTAGTTATGTTTTGGCGTTTGGTCGTACTTTCGGGCTAGCCTGACTTTATTAGACTGCACTTTTTGAAACGAGAGTCATTTTGTTGTTGTTACCCGCACAGACTCCGAACAAGTAGGCTCCGAATGAAAAGAAACAAACAGACAAAAAGAAACACGAACGAGCTCTAGTTTGAAGAAACGCCGTATGCAAATTCTTGTTTTATTCATCTTTTTTAATCAACGTCAGTGCCAAGCCCGCTTCAGATGGTAGTTACGGTGTTATTGCAGATTAAGGGTGGTGTGCGTTTCTTTTCAATTTATAGAGCGAAACGAAGCTATCCAATATGTGGTAGTCATCGTGACAGTTATTGGGATATGTTTACGGACTATAATTCGACTGTGGTAACATATGAACGCATTAAAGAAGAATCATCACGCGATCATTTCTTCGTATCTTACGACAGTTATACTGCTAATACTAAGCAATTATATATAAACCAAAGCTTTATTCTCTTCACCAATATTATATTAACTAAATCGTTCTACGATATGGAACCGCAATACAATGGCGAATGTGCATATGGGAATGGAATGTCGATGCTCTATGGCCGTGTTCCAAAATTTACTCGATCTTAGTCTAGGGTGAGGGTTTTGTACCTTGTCGTTCTAAAACCTACCCATGTCCAGCGTTTTTCCGTCTGTGTTGTCACGTGACACGACCCGCCGGAACAACTCGTATCCATTTAAGCAAGGTTTAGAACACAGCCTATGTGTAGCTTATGAATATAGACCATCTCTCACTCCAGGTACGATGGCAGCCGACGTTAAGATCCAATAGAGCCAATTGGCTGATCTCACTAAAGTTCCCTACGCACATTTGCGTTTGAAAGCGTTTGAGTGCGTTTGACTGTGTTACGTCAAGCAGCGAAAGTGAGTGACCGGCGCATCGCGCCGGTCACTCACTTTTGCGTATGAAGCCTGGAGTCCAATTCAAGGAATAGGTTGGCACGACACAGAGGAAGCAGGGATGTCCTGGGCCGGCTTGCTAGAACAGCGTCTCAGCTGAGACTGGGTGAAAGAACGCACTGCAAAGGCTGGGGCGCGCGAGCGTCTTGAGACACAGCTTGAGTCCCGCTTAGCTCGTGCGCTACTTTTTCAGTGTTTTTTTTCACCCAGTCTCAGCTGAGACGCTGTTTCTAGCAAGCCGGCCCTGGTTTCTCTCGGCCACGACGCAGTCAAACGCACTCAAACGCTCTCGAACGCAACTGTGCGTAAGGACCTTTTGCGTTCCACGCGCGCGTGAAGCCGCCGTAACTGTACTTCGGAGGAGGAAGGTGCCAGTGCACGAGGAGACAGCTCGTGTTGTCTCGTGCTCCGTCGGCGGAGACCCGCATCGAGGTTGACGCGCGAGCAGAAAGACTACCCACGATGAATGCCGGCAACAGTAGCGCGGCGAAACCGGCAGGATGTGTTTGCGTTTGCCGTGCAAGTAGTGTCAAATGCGCCAGTGCACGAGGCCCGCGTCACGAGCGGCCCTTGGAAGCAAATGGCGGCGCAGCACTGAAATGACCGGCCCTTGGAAGCGAATGGCGGCCGAGCACCCGCTCGCGGAACGTGTCTTGCGCGCTTCTACAAGAATGATTGGCGGTACTTCTAAGCGTGCATTTTATCGAGGGACTTTAGGCAGGTGAGATCGGTGTATCGAGCAGCGCCAAAGTGCACCCTCACTGCGCTCATTGTATTTCTGGGTATACTAACACCTGCAACACCAATCACGCACAGAAGAAAGCGCTGGATCGCGGCGTATTCGGTGTTGGTTCAGTCGGCGATGAGAAAAACACCGCTTGATTGTCTCCATCGGATCTTCGGCTGTGGTCCAACTTGGGGTGAAACGCAGCATAGTGGCTTTAGGCGTTCCCACGTTGCACGTGATGCGCGAGACGAGTGTTCGCTCGAGGGAGCGTGAGCCTGACGCGCGGCCTTCTTGTTGTTCTTCAGCAGCCCCAGCAGGCGCAGCAGCCCCCGGCGCCCCTGGGCGGCAGCGTGGTGGGCGGCGTGCGCGTCTCGGAGTCCAGTAAGCCCCAGCAGCAGCTCGCGCAGCCCCGGCCCGTGTCGTCGGATGGCAGCGGCGTCCCTTGCCGCGCCCCCTCCGAGCCCCTGGGCCTGCCGGGCTCGCTGCTCGCCTCGCTGAGCGGAGGACTGTGCAGGCAGCCGCCGCAGCACCAGCAGCATCATCCGCCTGCGTCCGCAGCGCAACTCTTCCTGGGAAGCGCCTTCAACGCTATGGAAACGGCCCGAAAGCACTCACTAGCAGACAGGCGAGTGCCCCCACGGTTCTCTCTATACTCTACGCGCCGAGCGAGTGTTCCAAAATACGTCCTTAAAAGCAATAGTACTTAAAACACCGTTTTTGTTTTCAGGATAACGAGGCGACCCGCGCTCGTAACATCCTAACTTCCTCATATAAGCGGAGATAACTTGCTTCACTCAGTGAAGCCTGCACACTAGACAGGCTCAGCAATTGGTATACCAGCACGCATCTCCGACCCTCACTATGACCGCCATTTTGGAAAAGGAGTGGCGCCACCTGTAGACATTTAGAGTCGCGAAAGAGTTACCCCCCCCCCCCCCCCAAACTAACCCAGGTGTTTTTTTTTTTTACTCCCGATCTCAGCCAACGACAGCGTGCCTTTAGCTTCCTCGTCATGCGGCGTTTCCTGGGCGTTCTCTATGTTGCTTTTTGACTTGCGAGCTCCTCCTTGCTTTACGATGCGCCAAGGCGCACTTTGGAACACTTTCCGCCATATCAACGTCTTCCCCAATGTCTCACTCTGAACAACGCGTGTGTTCACTCTCCCGCGAAGCACAAAGGTAGCCGATCACCGCGAATAAAATAATATATTCGAAGAATGAAGGTCAGAGGACAATTAGACCTGTAAATGAGACAATTTGCGAGTGAAGGATCATGCGCACTGTGTTCACGCACATCGAACCTTGAGGTTCGATGTGTATCGGCCAAACCTACGAGTTCTACAGAAACACACTTCTGGCGAAAGACGTGAAAAGTTACGAGCCATAAATGAGGTTTGTGCGTGGCGTCACGAGCAACATATTAAGCTTGTACACTGCTCAATAAAGAAGTAGAATATTTTACCGATGAAGAGTGCAGTTTGAGAGCTATTTCATTTTAAGATGCCCTAACTAAACCAAACGATCTAAACGACTTTTCCAATAAACCTGCAGTCCCACCTCTATATCTTGAGTAATTGACTCGTTTGTTTCTTTATGTTGTTCACGTAATAAAAAAAAAGCCAACCACGTAGGAATGGTGCCGATGCGTGACACACGAAAAAAATCAAGGAGCCCCGCCATTTCTCACCGTCCGGTGGGAAATTGTGACGAGAGAGCGCGAGGACGTCAGAGCGCCGAGTTCTGATGAGAGTGATTAGTGGGTAGTCCTAGAACGAGCTGCCTACGTCTCCACTGCTCTCGTCGAACAGGTTAGAACACGAAACGCTGGCGTTCGGTGTTTGGCTTCAGCATTGGACGGCATTCGACTAGTGCAGTGGAGACATAGGCAGCTCGTTTTAGGACTACCCACTAATCATTTCAATCTGAGATCGGTGTCCTAAAGTTCCCGCGTGTACTCGTCTCTTTCTCTATTCAAGTTTCTCGACAAATAGAGCGGGAACCTGCATTTAATAAAAAAATAAAACACCCACAAAACCATTAATTGTAATTCGGCTGCTGCTTTCGCACCAATATTGTTCTCCAATATTGGTGCTAAACATTCCAAGCAATGTGTCTCTTGCTAAGAAGTAACGATACACACAGTAATCATTTGCGTCAGTCTATAAAACAGCCCCATGGTTTCTCAGCAGCCATGTTCTCGCTTCCCCGCATAGCAGCTCCACTTGCTACTTATCGCGCGTTTGAGCTAGTAAAGTTAGTAGAAAGGTAGTACCGTCAGAAAAAGGAAAAACCGCTGCAGTTACTAGCTTTTTACTAGCGTTTTTTCTAAGAGTGTAGGTTTGCCTACAAGAAGTATAAAAAAAGCGCTCCCCATCCCCCCCCCCCCCCCCAAAAAAAAAAAAAAAAAAATTATATAGGAGTCCCGAGAAACCACAAGAAACTGCTAACTTTCGGGCACATGGCAAGAGTCACTTTTTCCCAGAGTTTACCGAGATAAATACCGTAGTTCAAAATGAGCAAAATAATGAGAAGAGAGACAATAACGTTAGTAGGGAGCGCTCTCCTGCTTGATACAGACCGCTTCCATGCACGGAACTATGGCCACTGCTGTTATCAGCTGTTATCAGTTGTGTTGTTTTGCCATACCTGCCGACGTACACATCCATCGTTACAATCTTTTGTAAAATATTTTGTGGCTGTTCGCAGCTTCAGTGGCCGAATTCACATGCTTGGAAAAAAGCTAATACGTATATTCCCCAGTAAAGTTATTTGACTTTCCTGACGTCGCTTACAGCTTAGTAACCAGTCTCGAAATTTAGAACCTTATATCCCACATTTCCTCTTAATTCTTGTCGATAGGTCACTGGGTCTTATGTGCCAGACTTGGAAAACAAATATTGCATCAAAACACAAAAGCGGTTCAAACCGTATTTCAATGTTTGCCACCGTAGTATCTCAACGGTGTCGCACGCGTTATTCTCACTCACAACAATTTTGTAGAGGGTAAGCTAAGATGACTACCCCATGCTTAACTTACGGGGGAATTGTGTTATTTACGAATGATATATGGAAACTAAATAACACCTTAAACGCCAGCGAAAAAAAAAAAAAACATTACCTGAAGATTAATACAAATTTAGCCACCCGCAAAATGGCTATTATTTTCTGCTGAACAACTCAGAAACCCGCTAAATTTAGCGGGAAAACCGATAAGTTGGCAAAACTGCGAACACACCATAAAACCGAAACGTTGTCCCACACTTCCATTAAGTGTGCGACATCGTCGCTTATGCGGTTTGACAGATGTCTGAACGGAGATAAAAGAAATATGAACCCATTAAAACTAACTAGTAAGGAGTATTAAGAAGTGGCTGTGATCTGAGGCCCTATTTTGAAGTAAGAGAACAAATCACGAGAACTGGCGCGCACACGCACACCGCCATACGCTCATCATTCCAATTCAAATCAGCATTTATTCAGATCAGAGTTCCGAGCGCCAGTAAATAGAGCACTGAAGTGCCAGTCGACTGCTTGTGTGCTGAGTGACATCCCTTCCAAGGATCGAATCGCAGCCATCCATTGGTTTGCTGCACGGCGGAAATCGCCACACGCCTTTTTTCAAGTTTTTTTTTTTTTTAAATTAAGCATTTAAATATTAAGACAATCTTTGTTACATCTCCTACAAATTGCAAAAGCAATTGCAAAAAAAAAAAACAAGAAAAAAGATTATCTTTAAGTAGCACTTTGGGTCCTCAGCGCAGGTTCAGTCTGATGAAACTGGGACCAGGAGCACGCGCCAACTCATTAAGTGTTCGTGCGTAAAACTCTGAACAGCTGGAATAGGAACCAGAATAAGATAATGAGGGCGCAATGAACTGCGACCACACCTCGTAAGTCGTTCGTTCAATTTGGTCGGAGCGAACGACACACAGCAAATCGTGCGCTTAGTGGGAAACGGTCCAAATTAAATGAGTGGACTGGGATCGGCAAATCAGCGCGGTCTTTTCTGCCCCACCTTATTGAACGAAATTGAAGCGGCCAAGCTTACACTCAATATTGAAAAAAAAAAGCGCTGAAGGTGGCTGACTTCCAGAAGGGAGTGAGTGCAAGAAGCATCGACCTTTCATAGTCTCGATCGACTAGGAACAATTACCGAGATGCAAAACACGATAGGAACACAAACGAATGCATGTGCCCACAATAGACGAACGTCCGCTTGGTCATTCGCACGTTTGTGGTTGGAGAGCTTCAGGAAAGGCGGTGGCAAAGAGAATCGTGCGCAAAGACACATCGATGTTTATGTGTGCCTTCGTCCCCCCCCCCCCCCCCCCCTCTCTCCCTACCCCCCCCCCCCCCCCCCCACACACACACACAAAGAATAAACGAAAACAAAAGTACTCCCGTTTGGGCTGTGGTAAGTGGTAATTGATTAATGCTGCAGTGCACACAATGCTATTGACACCGATGCGCACATAACCCATATTTAAAGTAAGAATACAACAAAAAAGAAAACAAAAACGAGGTTCTTCATCAGTGTTTGCTTCTCTCGAATTTAATAATATCTGCGTCGATCAGTTACCAAGATAAGATTATTATGTTTACATTTTTTTTTTAACTGCATGATACGAATTAAGTTAAGCACCAGTGTAATTGAAAGGTGAAGTAAGCTAACTGCGCAAGGACGGTCATTCGCTTCGGCAAATAAGGTGCCTGGATGTTTGCCACGTTCATGGTGAAGGCATACTATTTTGTTGTATTGACAAGAGCTTGTGCAATTGAACATATAGCTGAGTTTAACGTAGGTGCGTAAACTCTCATTAAAGAAATATACTTTAATTCACCTGAAATCAAAGCGCTGCCAACGCCAGGAGGCGATGGTGACATTATAGGAACGCTGAAACTACAACGTGATAACCCTCCTAATCTTTTTGGTTCCTTTTCCATCATCGGCAGCCAACGCTGGGAAAGCTCAGTTACCTTGCACTGCTCGTAGTTGCGTCCGTGTACATAATTGTTGTCTGCACTCTGATTGATGGCGAAAAAAATTACTTATAGACCATTTTATTAATCGCCTTCTGCGAGCTGCTATCTTTGTCTATTGTTCTGTAGAACACGTCCCAAGCATGCGCAATAGCCGCCGGGTATACTACGCCCACAACCCAGCGGCTAAATATTTTTCGCCTGATTAATAAGCGCTGAATCGGTATAACAAACTCGCAGTGGGAGACGTTGAAGCACAGGCACTTGAAAGACAAAAAAAGAGGTATAACTTAATCGGCCGGTAATGTGACTGAGATGTTATCACTGAGGGAAATTGTGTCATCACTCTGCGCAAGTTCCTGCGTATGAAGGAACTCTATTCGCAACTCCGAAAACCTGCAGATGGCAGGGCGGTAGCTCCAAGCTGGAGGAAGAGACGGAGATAGATTCTCCAGGATTTTCCGTCCGCCTGCACGTTGACGCTGGTCAGTGTGCTAAGAATAATTTATTTGGCTACAAATACGAAGCGGTCAGGGCAGGAACACATAACAGGTGACGGAGATGTTGATGTGCGTTGAGAAAATGAGCACGATAATATATAAAAGTTGCGCAGCGGAAACACAACAATTTATTTTACAGCGAAGCTGTTTATGGCTAGGGTTCCGTGCATTTTTCGTGTTCGTCAACAAAAACTCAGGCCATGTCTACGTCCGCACCGCCCTCTCTTTGTAGTGGTTCCAAGCGCTTGCGTGCCTAGTTTTCTTTCCTTCCCCGGGGTGGCGGTCCCGTCGCGCTTGTCTAGCTTTCTCCGGATCCTCGGGGCGGCGATAGTCCTCGACGTGTCTGTGCCTACCTTTCGTCACGATGACCACTGATCAAGGCAATACATGTTTTCGTACCTTTGTTCAAACTTCTGTGTTGCGTCTGTGTCGTGTGCTAAACAGCTTTGCTGCTCATCCACCTTCACAGAGTGGAATGGCTCATTTTTTTTTAACGCAATCACTCGTTCCGTCAAGATTGCATGACGCACAAACACAACGACCAGACTCATGCGTCAACAGCACCACCAAGGCCGATAGCCGCTGGACATGCAAACATATTTGAAACTATATATATATATATGCGCTCTATTATTTATTGAATATGTGCTTTTTCTAATTGCTCAGCCGTGTTGGCGTTCGGCTAATTGGGCGGCTGGACCTGACCAGAACCCGACGCGTAGGAGATGCGTGGTTTATTCTTTTCACGCTTGGTGCTTCGTTCTTCCGCGTTCTTATTTTATCATCGGCGACGGAGCAATACCAACACCGCCTAGAAGACAAGGCCGTAATGCTGACATTTTTGCGTTACCAGCGCAACACTGGACACAGATTAGAAACGAGTGCTGCGTCAGCGCTCGGCTTCGCGTCAAGTTTGAGCCGAACGTTGACGCAATAATAATAATAATAATAATAATAATAATAATAATAATAATAATAATAATAATAATAATAATAATAAATTTATTTGCGCAGGATGTATTCGGGATGACACTAGGCAGGTTCGTCGAAGCCAGCAGGGGCTTGTAGGACTGAACCTAAGTAGCAGTGGTAAATAAGGGAGTTTCGGAAAATAATAAAATAAAGCAGGAAATTAATAATTTATATTAATAATAATGAGTTTATTTCCATCGAACGTTGATGGTGGCGATCAAGGAAAAAAGCTGTATTGCACAGCTTGACAAGTCCTTGACCGCCTACAAGGCAGAGTAGCAGCAACTCAACACACAAACCAAAACTTTCACAAATTTTGATAACCGCAATTTAACGAAGCGTGTTTCGGTCTCTATATTTTATCATCGGCTATAACAGAAAAATGACCTTTTTGCAGACAGAAGTTAGAAGACCCCAAAATGTTTGGTTCACACCAGACTTGTGCCTATCTCAAATACTCTACTCAAGATACTGTATCTTAAATACTTTTTGGAGTATCTTGGTATCTTGCAAATACCTTTGATAGAGAGTATTTAATACTCTATCTTAATTACAATTCCGAGTATCTTGTACTCATTATCTTAAATACATTTTGACATTCCGCCATTTTCCGAGTTTTTCGGTATGAAGTGGGGTGGGCGTGGCACGAGGAAACGTGAACATTTTTTCGAGCAACCGAATCCTGTTTCTAGCTCCGATTAGCTACGGTGACTTAGATTGAGCTCGTGAAAATATCGCTTTCTTGCCGACTGTGACTCATATTTCAGCCGAAAGTTCGTACAATGAAGGTTCTCCCCTCGCCTCCCCAAAGGAGCCTTTTGTTTCCCCCAAAAAAATCCTCAAACCAAAGGTGTGGTTTTACGGAAGTAAAGAAGCCACCCGGAGGCGAAAGCAGACCGGGAAACGACCTACGAGAACAATGCAGACTTGAGTGTCAAGAAATAACAAATAGAAGAAAATGAGAAGTGGACACACACAAAAAAGAAGACATTTTTGTTTTGCTTTTTGTATATTTGACCCCGCTAGGGCAAAACGTCAAGGTTATTTTTTTTTTTTTTTTGTGTTGTCAGTCCGGCGCTGATTGCTCTCGCGAACACTGTCTGTAAGCGAACATTGATAAGCAGAGAACAGGACAGGAAACTAACTGCGAGCAGGGTGACGTGCCGTGGCTATTATGTGGGTTCTCTTTGTCACCCATTCACCCATATCCGTGTCTGAAGTTCGTTTATAGTGAACTCCCCGTATAGGGAATATGGATTGTAGAAACGATGCGTCTAAGTTGCGCCGCAGGATGTGTTATTCAGCGATGTCACTATCGGCGAGGCGCTCTATCCCGTTTGTTGCCCCCACACCTCAGTGTTTACCCAACACAAGGCCTGTGCACGTGCTTACAGGCCTTGTGGGAATGTCCATGACGTTAGGTGCCGGATCTGTCCCAAAAGCAGTCTTCAGAGGATGCGAGCTTGACCCACTTCGGCTTTTGTGCTTAGCTGAGGACCGTGCATGCTGCATCGTTCATGCAGGCCGGAATGGTCTGATCTTCTCCCCAATAGCCAAAGCGACCTCTTTCTTGTTGTCCCAGAAATGTTTTGTAACATCTATCAGTGATACTGCCACGCGCGTCGCCCAGCGAGCGCGTGGCCGGATGGTTACCGCGCTTGGCTCTCGCGCGGAGGCTCCGGGTTCGATACCAGAAAGCGGACTTCTCTTTTATTTATTCCTTCAACTTGACATTCTGGTAAGTTCGAGAACTTTTTTCGTCTGATTGCGTTACGAAAGTTCTACGTGCCGAACTTTCTACGCCGAATTTTCCAGAAACACACGCGGGTACAAAAGGTGCTCCGAGTGGCGGTCCGGAGTCAGCCTCGCCCCAGCGGTCGATCTTGCTGTTTCGCTGACATCGACGCCTGCGACGCTAGCCTTTCTCTCTTTTGTTTTGGGAACAAGTTCGCCCCATTAAACGTTTAGTTTCTTCAGTTATTCGCCGCGTCATCATTTATCATTCGTGACAATATTTTGCTCTTATAGTCGGACTGCATAAAATAGCCCTACGATACTTTTTTTTTCGTTTTCTGTTATTGCGTGCTAATAAACCATTCTGGTAACCCAGGTTTGCGTAGCTAAATAACTGCCGTTGTCAATGACGTCGATACAAATTAAGCAGTGCGGAAGTATCTTCAAAAGTAACTGAAATACATTTCTAAGTATCTGTACTCTACTCAAGATACTTTACAGTGAAAGTAACTTGAGTAGTATTTTAAATACTTTATGATGCAGGTATTTAGTAACTTAACTTAAATACTTTTATCGAGTATTTTGTCCAACACTGGTTCACACTCAGATTCATTTGTGGAGAAAATTTGTCTAATTTCTGTAAGGGACAATGCACTGAATTCTAATCCTTCATCTTCGAGTAAGCTAAGTATTTTTGAGATAGTATGTTCGAGCATTTGTGTGCCATAGTTCGTTCTTGCAGTGACCACCTCCCAACATTCGGCACGACGGGTAGAATACGCGTGAATATTTTCAGTGAGGTGTCCAAGGTTTATTAAAAAGTTTGTACCCCTAATTTGTTCCAGTGTTAGACTAGTGACAAGTCTGTAGCTAAAGAGACCGTCTTTATTGATAACGCGAAACTTCTTAATTAAACTAACCGTGTGGAAGTCAAATGGAACGTCTTCTATAGCCTTTAACGCTTTTTTTTTTTTTTGCAACCAGTGCATTTTTTCTAGATTCGTCGACGTTGTTGTACCCCAGACTATATTAAAATAATTTAGGTGGGAGTAAAATAACGAATTATATATTAATGAGTTTAACCTGGCTGGCAACATCGCGCCCAATCAGTGACCAGGGTTGGCCTTCGTTGATGACGACCTCTCTATCAGCACTAGGGCGTTATTATCTAGGAGTTGTTGGCAATACTCCCGGGACCAACGTTACTGGAGCAAGCTCAGTTTCGCAGCTCCCTATAGACCATTCCATTTAGCGCTCTCTGGGCGGCACCATTTTGTTCGACCGCAGCGCCCTCTCCATACATCCGGGAAATTCAACGGGTTAGGAGGGGTAAAACGAGAGAGAGGGCACGCGCCCGACTCCGCAAGCAGATGACAAACCGGGAGGTTGCCGTTCTCCATCTTTGAGCTGTATCGGCGGGCTGTACGGAACATCGAACTCTCGCTCGTGGCTGCCGTTGTGAAGTGGTTCGCGTTCTTAGAATAGTTATGTCTTCTCCAAACTCATCCTACAGCTCTCTGTTTTTTTCTATTTCTGTAAATGATCAACTAGCATATCTTTTTTACGTTACGTAAATAGCAGTTGAGTCAGCCGGCAGTACTACCCTCAGCTACTGCGTGTATTGCGGAGCAGAGCACGTTTTTATTTATTATTTCAGACTTCCACTCATGGTCGCTAAAGGCCTACACCAGTACGAACTTTGGATAGTAATAGTAAAAAAAGGTACAGCAACCGGATTTACTTTTCGCCAGAGAGACCGGCCAATCTGACACAGTTTTCCCTATTTTTTTTTTTTATTTGCGCGCAGGTAACAGCGCAATTGAACCCTGTGAGTCTTCTTTTTATCTAGCATAGTATTACACGATAACTGGCATACCAAAATCTGCGCATCTGCGCTTAAAAGTTCCAAAATGACGCGATTTTAAACACAGTTTGCACGCCAGCCGGACGCGAGCTACAGCCCACTCCGCGGAGCAGACGACATCCGGGGTGAGAGGGGGAGTGCATTTTTTTTTCTCTTTTACCCTCTCTGCTATGACCCTAATGGAACGGTGTGGCGGTCATGAGAACTAGCGGCGCTGCAGTCGGATCTTACTTCCCTGTCTCGCGCGTCGTCGGCTACCACCAACGTTACTAAAACACTCAGTTGGGAAACTCGTCGTCGAAAACCTGGGCCGCTGGCGTCCACCGAGACCGAGCTAAATGCGACAACAGCGCCACTCTTTGTCATTTGTCTGTACTGTGGTCACCTCGAGCTTTTAGAAAGCCTTTTTTTTTTGCGAAAAAACAAACGGAAAAGACTCTTTTTTCAGTAACTTTTATTGGAGTTCAGTACAAAGTGAAGGGCGCATGATGTTTTTAAAAGATTTAGTTTGCAAGGTTTTGTGGCACAATTAATATTGTTTTTATACAACCATGCCTCAGCGGTGCGTTCAGGTGGCGCGTCCCGTCCTAGGTGCATTTTAACTTCGGCAGAAAGGACGCGGCGCGTCCACAGAGGAGACGGGGGTGGCGTTCCTGTACCTCTTCCACAGTATCTGTTCTGGCCCCAAAATGGCCGATTAAAGCCAAAATAGAAGTGACGTGCGGTTCCTCGAATGGCCGCTGCGGGAAAAATGGTGGCGTAGTGTTCGTCATTAGCTCGGTGCTGGAGGACAGATCGGAGACACTTTTTGAAGGCAGTCTCTATGGCAGTTTCCCAACTGAGTGGTTTAATAACGTTGACTACCACCGCGTTGAGAGCTTCCTTTTCTTTTTCTTTTCTTCCTTTTTTTACGTCTATCTGTATAATAAGCAAAAAAAAAAAAAGATGATGATAAAGATGAAGTGTAGTACACCACGGAGTTGAGAGTCAGCGCAGTGTGAGAGTTCTTTCTTTGAGTGTTTGAATTTTTTTTTTTTTTCTGTGCGCGTCTGTTTCATTGTTCTGTGAAGTGTTAGTTTTAATCACCAACTCGCCCAAGCTCAACGATTGCTATTCAAACTTGGCAGGCTAGACAATCCGGAAGTAAGACTCGACTGCAGTGCTGGTGTTCTCGTGACCGCCACTGAGCCTACGTCGCAGGCGGAGCTGTGAAACTGAGCTTAGTCTAGCAACGTTGCCCGGGACTAGCCCCGTCCTCCCTTTTTTAAAGGGACACTGACAAGCTATTTATGCTCGCTGATGTTTTTATTCGAAGATGACCTATAAGAGTCCATCTACTCAGAACGTAATTTGCTCCTCGAACTTTGTTTTCTTTCCGCCAGAAAACAGCCGGTCGAGACTTAGCCGGTTTCATTCGCGCTCACTCTTTTTTCTGTTATCACGTGACATTCAAACTATGTGTACCAAATATATTCGAAGTCGTGGGTCATCTAAGGTACGCGTGCGATACTAAAAATAAAAACGAATACGTACCCCAATTTTGTGGCGTCCAAAAAGCTGGAAACAGGTTAATCGAACAAAAAAAAAAATGAAAGCCGTTCACAACTACCTGTAACGCCGAATTAGAGCGCAGCTCTTGAGGAGGAGGGGAAGGCACGGGGGGGGGGTCACGTGACGTCGGGGGGTCACGTGGCCTGGGGGTCACGTGACCTCGAGGGGGGGGGAAGGGGGCGGAGAAAATTTTCCGCTAAATTTAGCGGGGAAAATTTTCCGCTAGATTTAGCGGGAAAAATTTTCCGCTAAATTTAGCAGGGAAAATATTCCGCTAAATTTAGCAGGGAAATTATCCGCTAGATTTAGCGGGAAAAATTTTCCACTAAATTTAGCGGGAAAAATGTTCCGCTAGATTTAGCGGGGAAAATTTCCCGCTAGATTTAGCGGGAAAATTTTTCCGCTAAATTTAGCGGAGAAAATGTTCCGCTAAATTTAGCGGGGAAATTTACCCATCATGCACCGCGCGGTTACACCGACGGCGACGGCGACGGCGACGGCGACGCCGACGCCGCTCAAGCCGGAAACGGGCGCCTAAGAGCTGCGCTCTAAAATGTTGCAAAAATCACAGGAAGTACATGTACACGTCATTCTCAAGATGGCGACGCACCGCGTGCTGGACGACGCGATGGCGGCGCGCGATGGAACAACGCAGCGACGGCCGTGGTGCCGCTACTTAGGAGTCTGTCCTTGGTGCTGCCTGCCAGTCGATATTCAAGCGCAGAACCGTCTAGCGGATGGGATATGAATGCGAAACAGTCGCACGACAAATGGTGCGCGCAACTTCGTCATCGTCGCCGTCTGCTTCACTCGCCGGGGAAGTGGAGGAAAAAAAAAATGCGCGGTCGTGTGTAGCCACGTGACTTCCGGCCATGAGTTTTTGTGCTCGTGTTCTGGTTTCGGTTTCGAGTAGTTCAGTTTTTTTATTTTTTTTTGTCTGCATTAAAATATATACTTGGCTGTAGCGAAATATTCATTGGGCAGCCTCTTGCCACCATATTAAATCGCTTGGGGAAAACAAAAACACTTATTTTTGGGAAGTGTCAGTGTCCTTTTAAGCTACCAGCGACGATTCCATTCTCGTCGACATCTTCGTTACAGCTCCGGATTCGCGATTTCGAGGAGGAACACTTGGCGCTGCCACAAAACGACGCGCACAGCGAAGGAAGGAGCTGGAAGGCAATAGGCGACACCGAGAGAAAGAAAAAAAGTAATAGCCATCACCCAACCCCTACTGCAAGCGTGGTAGCAAGCAAGCAGGCAGGCAGGCAAGGATGCGGTAGCACCGGGTGCAGAATCCCCGGCTAGGAACGGGAACACGATAGCGAGCCACCGGCACGATCCATCATCAGTGGGGCTGCCCGGTCGAAAGGACGGACGAGCGAAGTGCACTTCAAGAACGAGAGAAAAAAAAAAAGAGAAAAAAAAGAAGGAGTGGCAGAGCGGTGTCGCGGATAGCCGCCGTTGCGTCCACCGTGAGTCGTATAATCCAACTCATTAAGAGAGCGGTTTTATAAAGAGAAAGAAAAGGACGCCACACGCATGCACGATCTGCCCATCCCGAATCTCTTTCTGGAAAAAAATTCACCCGAGTTACGCATCTTCAAATCTGGGCAGAGGGAAAACAAGCCCAAAATATAAACGGAACGCAGTACAAAGACAAACAAAATGGGGTAGTTCGTTATTTTAACGACTGCTCTCGTAACGGAGGCAGAACAAGAAAAACAAGGACGATGCTTAGAAGCGGAACAAGAGAGGTGAGGAACAGGATCGGGAACGAGAAGGCACACTCGCGCGAGCCTCAAAATACAGGAAAACGACAAGCCCAGGCGTGTCGCTGTTCCTGTCTTGGATGTATCCTACGGTGAAGTAGAAGAGTAGTTATCATTTGGTTACGGCGGGGTCGCTGTCATCGTCGCCTTTGAGTCCGCGTGCTCGTGTTCATGCGTGCATGAAAGAGGCGTTGCGGCCATTCGCGGCCTAAGGCCGAGACGCACGGTGCATAAAGCGACGCAAAGAGGCTGCAGCGGGAAAGGTCATCGATAAAGGAGGTGTGGCGGCTGGACAGTTCGGACCCGCAGAAACGAAAACTTGGCGGTTCGAGCAGTTACTATACGGGCAGTGAGCGTATCGCGCAATGGGCTCGCAGATTTTTCGTGGAAACTTTTGCTTTCGTTTCGAAATCGCCTGGCAAAGCCTATCCCCCCCCCCCCCCCCTTCCCCCCGAAAATTACGGTGCGCCGAGAGACCTTCGGCGGTCCAGGATGGTATACGCGACTCTGGCGGTCGGTGCTTGGTTCCTTTTCCTAACTGCCTGAATGTAATCCATTCATAGCTCTAAGAACGAACGAAGGTATCTGGTGATTAAAAAGAAGGCGGCGTCTCTTTTTCCCGTGGAAGCGGTGGAATAGTGGAATATAACGGTCGTCAATCACTTTGAGTTGGGAAGTGAATGTTAAATATTAACTAAGACACCAGCAAGTATTGCTTTCGTTTTTTTTTTTAATAGTGAGCCGAAGTCTGCTTTAATAAACCCAGGGCCAGGATTGCGCGATACATTCCGTTTTTAACACGATTGGGAGATCCCACATGGTTTTTAAACTTTAATGCCGTCATTATACAAAAGCCAGGCACCATGGATCCTATGTTCATGAGACTTTGTAAAGGTTGTTGGGCTTCGGTGCATTAGTGCATAAGAAAATTACGGTTTTACAGGGGCAATACTGTAATCAGTGAATAATATTCCGTAGAAATATTTACGGAAATGGCGAACTTGTCATATTCGTACGTGCTATGAGTTTCAGGCTATCACGGTCCTGGACAATATTACGTCACGTCCTTATAAAAATATTAAAAAAAAATTGCAAGTTTTTTTGTTTTTTTTTTTAAATAGCGTTTTCAGGATTTATTTTAGACAGATATGTCGGGTCCAGGAATAGAAAGTATGCTTTCCTGAGTTCTCGTTAGTATTTATAAATATCATAATAATGCCGTCTATTACTTTTTTTAGAGGGAACATTACGACTAAACAAGTTGTTGGGTTGAAATACATTTCTTTTTTACAGATTTATGCTGAGAATTTTTAAGAAAGCGGTCAAAGGGCGAATGTTGCAGAATGTTGGGGATAGGGAGAAAAACCCCTGGCGGTTCCTCGTCTACCTTTGCATCGACCTTGGCCAGAGCGAACGCAAGCGTCACCAGATTTCTCCCTCGTCCGTGGATATCTGGCTCCTCGCCATGCCGACCTGAGACCAGTGCGTATGTGAAACCGAAGCCGGAATTTCGTTTCCTCCCAGCTCGTGCTTTTTCTCGCTCTAGTCGCCATCGGCGTCGCTGAGATCCAGCGACCGGGAGTCCGAAGTTCGGAGGAATCTTTCCCAGATTCCGTTTCTCAGGAGTTCCCGTGCTCCGCACGTTTCCCATCTTATTATAGACGAGAGCGGGTCGTCGCCGTCGGCGGCGGCGGCGTAGATGCAATTGCAGCTTCGGGTTGCGTTCGGCGCCGTGTCCTAGCTGCCGCCGCTGCCATGGTAATCCTTTTCTTCCGTTCGCGCGCTCGTGCGCCAACCTGTTCTCAAAGACCTGCCTCCATCCGCAGGAAAGATCGAAAGAGAAGCCACAAACACGTCTGCGGATTCAGATTCCGGGACTGCCTCTATCGTCGGATTTTGTTTTTTTTATTTCTGTTAAGCTATTTTTTTATTCTTTTCTTTTTTGGGCCATTAATTTTGCTCACTTGATTTTTACGTTTTTTCCCAGCAATGTACGGAGATAGAAGCTGCTTGTCGTATATCCTCGTGTGAACGACGAAACCCTGTAATGCCCGCCTGGTATCGCGAAATTTCCCCCGCTGTTCTTAGTCGTTTTCATCCTTTATACTTGCATTTTTCTCTCTATCTCTCTCTCTTTCTCTAACGCAACTTGTTTTTGTTACCATCTTCAACGACCCTTTCAATAGTTTTTCCTTTGCGTTCCCACTTTTGTGTGGAGAAACTGAAATTATTTCTGCGAGAGTAATAACGGCTGAATATTTGAGCATTCGGCAGGTCCTGCACAAAAACGGGTGTTCTAACTCGTTCGTGTATCAGCAGGTACGCAATCTCGTGCTGCGGAGCGGTTCGAAAACTCCTTACTTGTTCATTAACTAAAAAGGAAAAACATAAAAAAAGAGACATTGGGCGTTCGGATATATGGACACCCGTTAAAACTACTACAAACAAGGTCTCGCATACAGCGCGTCCCGGTTGATAGCCCGCCCCCTCATTAATCCTAACTTACGCTAATTTAATTGACCGCATTGTGTAATGCACCGAAGCCTCGGGGAAAAGAAAAGCCACCCACTTTTTCGAACGAACCTATGTAGTAGTGGTGCTCTTAAGGTACATTTATACTCCAACGTAACGTCGTCGGGCGCCGCGTAGCGCTGCGCGCGCAGGTACTTATTGGTTGCAGATATCGAGTTCCTGGTTGCCGGCCAATAAAAGGCGCGCGTTCTGCGCTACGCTGCGTTCAGTGCGCTCAACGTCGGAGTATAAACAGCCCTTTACTCTGGCTAATCGCTACACTGTATACTATGGGCGCTCTGTTTGCTTTCTCAGCATTTCGTATCGTGCAAGTGATGTCAGCGCGTCTTGATTGCTCAAGTGAAGCACGTGCCCATAAACGGTCGTAATCGTCTCTGCAACAATTATCATTACTACCCCTCAATTACGCCCGAGGCCGCTGTCTCTTTGTGGGTTCACTCGGATCGTCACTGCCCGCCATTCTTTCTATGAAACGGAAATGTTGGGACGGTAACACTACGAGGCCTATATAGACCAACACGCGGCATGACGTCACGTACGTTGCGGTGGCGCTGCTGTTGGCACGGAGCATGTGCAAACGCTCCAACTAACGCGAATCTGGTTTCTGCGCAAGTGCAGTGCCCACACCTTATGTTGGCCAACGCCGCTTGTTTCTACATAGGTCCATTACTTTCTCATTTTACCTCGTCGAAGGAATATCAGCCATTGGACTGTTAAAATACAGCCTTTATTTCCCCCCACCAGGTGTGGGCACTGCGCCTGCGCAGAAACCAGACTGTCGTGAGATGAAGCGCCTGCGCTCGAGCAGTGCCGACAGCAGCGCCGCCACGGCGGCTTGACGTCAGTAAGTTCAGTCGGTCTACACGAGTATCGAGAAAACCGTCGGCATATATATCACCTTTCCAGTGCTTATCACGGAGGGGAAAAATGCTGAGTCACTGGACCGTGGACGCCCCGCGCGGCGCGCATACTCCGCGGGAGAGATGTGTGGTTTCGGATAATCCATGCGGTGTTGGCAGGAGTCAATTATTCTTAATGATCTAAACAAACTTGGCGTCTTGGCGCATACAACTCGCTCTCGCTTCCTCGCGCGTACACGTGGCCGCTCTTCGACCTTCACCTTGCGGAAAGAAATAATGTGCCGAGTCGGGGGCGATGAAGATATCAACCCACGCCTCGTACACCCTGAACAATCATTGGAGCGTCACGGTTCGATGGTTCGCGAGTTTCCTTCGACCGCGGAGCCGCCGGTATAATTTCTGACCGTCCTTCGAAAGACCCGTACAACTCGGCGAGAAGATAAGGCACAATTTCTCAGGAATAATCGAGCCAAGTCATCGAATCGAAGCGGGCATGTGGTGAGAAGAACCAACCGCATCATTGCAACGCCGCCCGCCAAGCAGAAATAAAAAGAAGAAAAGAATAATATACGCTCATCGTTCCTCCCGTTTCTCTGGGGATCTCCCACGATTTACGCGAAAGATTAATCGACGGCGCATGCGTGAAAGCGTGAAACACGACGTCGACGCGCGCGTGGCCACGCGGAGGTGGCGATTATTTGGCGGCTGCATGCGTCAATGAGGCGGCGTGACTTCTCGGCCTGCCCTTTCGATACTCTCCGCATCGGCAAAACGCGGAAAAAAGCAGACGACGTGGCGCCCCCTTCCAGCCAATGAGGGCGAAGGAGCGAACCATGTGACCGCTCTTCAGTCTTTGCGGGAAGCGCGCGGTTCGACGATAGGTTGTCACGTGTCTCGCTCCAACGTTGTCGATGGCTTGCTGCGAGCGCACCTTCCGCGCGATTTGTTCAAGTTACGCTACAACGGAGCGCCACGGCGAACCGTCAGCAACCCTCTCCGCGATGCCGGTTGGCTGGGTGTTTGCTGGATTCGTAGTGCGCGGCCTCTGAGGCCCGGGGGACTGCCGTGATCAGGGAGGGCAGCGCTCCTTGTTTGTCGGTTCACATTCACCGGGTGTTGGAACGTGCTGCCCGAACAACTGCCTCTATTAGGGGCGAAGCCATGTCCGTATGTCCGTCGCCGTAGGCCGGCGTCGGGTGCTCGTGCTTCTGCTCGTGAGATCACGTGCTCACGAGCACGTGAGCACATGCTCACATGCTCGTGTAGGGCAAAAAAAAAAAGAAAATTGGAGAAAAAAAGATGAAAAAAATTATGAAAAAAGAAAAAGAAGAAAAAAAAAGAGTAGGGGGTTCTGAGATGCCATCCCATCTGTCTGCTTAAAAAAAGAAAAAGAAGAAAACCACACATTCTCCTACTGACATGAATGAAAAGGCTCGGCATGCTGCGGCTCGGCGTCTACGCAGACAAGCACCACCAGAGCTTCGCCCCAAGCAACATCATTCACCACGTGGAGATGCGGTCAATTTCTTTTACTTTTATTTGGATGATTCTTAGAAGCAGTGTTGGGCAACACACCAATTTTGTGCTGATGTGTTTTTGAAGGTGACCGCAGTCACTGAGACGACATAATAAAAAAAAGCGCACAAAGTACTGCACAATAGGAGAGAGACACATATAGGGCACACAAGCGCTGGGATGCTCTGTTTTTCATTTTGTCCTCTCAACACCGACTAGCCCAACTCACCACATTGCTCCAAGAGTCACTGAGAGTTCTTGCCACGAACAGCGCGTCAATAAATCCCAGCAGAGGTGGACTTAAGATGTCGAAGCGGGACGAGGTTATACTCCACGTACTGCTGCTGTAGCCACCGCTTAACCAGTGCCGAGCATACTATTAAATGGTCTCTCCGCAGCCACTGCTATTGCGTCCGAGAAGAAGAACACCGAAGAACGAGTCACCCAGTGTGAGCCGGCTGCGCCCTGCGTTTCTTAACTGTCGATGAATCTAGCTTAGTTACTTTCTTCCCGGCTCTATGGCACATCGGCCGAACAGCTAACCTGGCGAAGTAAAATAGGACAGTTGTTCTTGAGGGTTGTATGGTGCAACAAATAAAAAAAAAAACTATCCTGTGCAAAACAATAAAATAAAAATAAAACCTTTTTTTTCATTGTGCTACAAAATGGTAATTTGAAAAGCCATGCAGTACTAGATCTGATAAATAAAACCTGTGCTAGTAAGAAAGATGAGATGCGGTCAAATAGTTGATTGTGATTAGAAGTTTAGTGGAGCAGTAGCAACGAATGAGTTTAGTGGCGCATGGTAAGCGTATTCGCAGCATACTAAATAGTGAAATAATCCAATACTAAAAGTGTTATAACTGGTGTATAAATCCAGTTTGTTTAGGAACATCTAAAACACGGCTGAGTGATACTAAAGGTTTATCGCCGAGCAAAAAACAGGGGGTGAAATGGAATGTGATCTCTAAAAAGTTTCAGAAAATATGATCCACGTAGTAATAGATGATGAGATGTACAATGTTATAAAATGTGTAAGATAGTAAAATGCTCCCCACAATGGTCGCATCTATAGTGTAGCATCTTCACCACGGAGCGGAAGGACTGATGTGTCAAACGTGAGTGACCTATTCTCAGACGGCACAGAACCTCCATGCGACGTTCCCTGTTAAAGGAGCTCTCGGTATACCATTCCAAGTGCCATGCGTGAAGAATAATTGTTTTCGTGGACCTGGCGTCGACAGTCGACCGCGCCTCCAGCCAGAAGTCGCTGGCAGTCCGCTTCGTCCAGCCAGAAGTCGCTGGCTGGACGAAGCGGACGAAGCGACGGTGACGGACGACGGGCGTGGGACCTCTACACTTCAGAACTATCGTTCGCGCTACCGGCGGATCTGTCTAGCTTCGAAAGAGAAATTTTTAGCGGATCAAAACTATTAGGATTTATTCCGTACGATACGCCCGACCGCCAAGCGGAGTCGCACGAGGACGTCGTTGAGTCGTCGGCCCTTCTCCTGGCTGAAGACATCGCTCCAGCACGCAAAATTCGGGCACCATGTGCTCAACTTTCGCGTTTTTTTTTTTTTTTTGTGCGACGTGCACGTTTTTTGTCGGCTTCCTACGCCGGAAAAACGAAGAGAAAAAAACTTTTTCTCCATATTTCAATTTTAGATTCAGTGTCCCTTTAAGAGTGAACGAAGTATACCAGTGCTGCTGTCAGCACTGGTAGAGTTGCAGGAACAGCACTGTTTCCACGCAACGATGGCCCTTGCCGTCTAAGAAGGTGACAAAGAAGGAAATGGAGTGTAGAAGAGAGGAGAAAGAGTTGGAGACAAATGTGAAAGAAGGAAGAAAAGGGAAGAGGCGACTAACTGAATCATTCTGGCCAGGCCTTGCCAGAACACCCGTCTATGAGAAGCAGGGGCCGAAGTGGTGTGCCGCCTGGCTTGGGGGCCCCAAAAGGTGCAAACCTACCCCGGGCTTAGCTCAACCACCGGGATGCCCTTTTCTTCGGACACGGGCACGCCACGCACAGCCGGGCGTGGGTGGGTGAACCCACATGGCTCGAGGTCCGTAGTGACGCCACTCACCAAACACCGACTAATGCAGGTGCTCCCTGTGGGTAAAATAGGACAGTGATAAGGTCCTTACCTTCTACCAAAGAAAAAATAAAAGGAACTTGACAGCCCTTGCTCGAACGTCGAGTCAGGTCGAGAACATAAAATGTTACCATTAAAGACGCTGGAACCTTGCGGAGCTAGGGCGCGAGTGTTAACGGCGCTGCGGGCGACGTAGCTGGAGCGGGAGGCATGTTCACACGCGACGCGCAAGCGTGTTTCCTGAAGAGGCGCCGCGGCGCTGCAGATATGCGAAATCAATCGCAGTTTTCCACCTTTGACGCGGCCTACCGTTTTCTAAATGCTTTTTAGAGCGTGTCGCTCAAATGCTTTCTTCATTTTTTTTTTTTTGGTGCCGACAGTTGATGAAATTACGGTAAGAAAACGTAAGGAGGGGGATTGCGCCAGGTATTTGAGTTCTGGAATGGTAGCCGTAACCCTTCTTCGTGTTTGTGTCTATGTTTATACATTCTGAACTTAGTCTGCCTCAACGGGTGAATTGACTCTCAGCTGCAGATGAACAATTTCGCCAGTGCAGTACAACCGCTAGCCTAGGGTCTTTAACTTGCACCACGCAGTAGTGATTACACGACCACACGCCGGGACGATGCTCATCCAGATCGAAAAGGGCAGGGGTGGGGACTGAACCCACGATCTCTGGGTTCTGCAGCGCGAGCTTTCGCTCTACATACGCTGAGCTGGTGTGCGCCAGGCTTGGGAAGTAATCCGTTACAAGTAACGGATCGCTTGTAACCAGTTACTTTTTATAGTTATTTTGTAATTGCCGCGTTACTTTTTTGCGGCTAGCAATTTGTAATGTAATTTCGGTTACAAACCTTGGTAACGGATTACTTGAGTTACTGATTACTTTTTTAAAAATATGAAAGTACAACAAACTGGAGCAACATGAGCGGGCAGTCAGCAGCATAAAGATGGCAGGTTCTACAAAATAGAAAACATCGTGAAAAAAATAACCGAAAAGATAACACAATTTTTTGGATGACCGCTCACTAGAACCACTAAAGAGACGTGAAAGGCATATACAAATATGCGAAATACAAAGATAAAGACAACGCCGAGTAGGCGTTGTCTTCTTGATCTGCTAGCGGCGGTAGACACCGCTACTGAACATGCGCACCGCTAGCTTCGTCAGCAGAATTCCAGGGGTCATTTCCGGTCGCCGTAAGCTAGCGGGATGGTGGATGTGGTTGCAGCTTTCGCTCCCTTGTCAGCTTACAGGTGGACGGAGTGCACCTACACTCTTTCTGTTAAAGGGATTGTCCGGTGATATCCGGAAGTTACTAAGTTTTTGCACTGGTCACGTTGAGTCTGCTAAAATATAGTTAGATGTGATATTTATTTCATTAAAAAGCACCTCAATATTAGTTAAATTCAATATGCACATACGTACGCAACTGCACGCCGAATTTCGCAATTATGCATGCATGGCTGGTCATGTCATGACATCGCATCAGGCATGGTAATGTCAGAGTCGCGGGCGTTGACGTTTTCCCGGTTTTGATCAGCATGGTAGATGGTGCGCACAAAGATCATCGTCAATGAATTGAGCTTCCATCAATACCGTAAACCTTGTCTTAGAACGAAGTTATTTTACTTAGACAGCAGTCAAGAGCTGCGGTGGCTCTCTCAGTCTGATGTTATGTCAGAACTTCCGGCGTTGCCAACGAAAACGCCGTGTGTTTTACGGGTGTAGTCTGGGCAGTGGGGCTCCATTTAAAATTAATTTACTCGTGCGACGGAGGAAGAAGAATACGGATATCGTGCGGAATATATTTCTAAAAGCAACGATCGTTTAGTTGTTTTCTGAAACACAAATATTTACCGGATAATATTTTTAAATACGATGTTTTATTAGGCGGTGAACTGGGCCAGTTGGTTGACGTTATACATGATGGGGAAAACAGCTCAGAAAACGCGGATTACGAAGAAGAAAAGACACGACCGGGCAATGCAGTACTCACAATGTTTGAATGATAAACTAAGAGAACATTCGTAATTCGCTCCGAGCCACGGTCGGGGTGGCTTTTGAAAATTCATTGCAGAGATTGCAAATGTCGGCCCGATTTCGGCAGAGTCGCCATTCTGGGCACACACAGGGACAGGATAACGAGTGAGATTATAGAGGCCTTCCACATTTCGTGTCACGGGCGTTCATCTGTTAATGAACCTTCATCGGCGGTGTCAGCAAAAGAGTTGTCCTTCATGCGGGAAGAAATGAGACGCGTAGTGAACGGGTAGAAATGTAGATTAATGACACGCTTCACGGTTGGCGAGTGTGCAATCTCCGGTAATCTTTTAATATACTGTGTATGTTCTTTCTGTCTCTGTTTCCTCCATTAAAGTTCTTCAGTGGCGAGTACAATATTGTCCTGTCGAGTTCGTTCTTCTTCGTAGTCCGCGTTTTCTGAGCTGTTTTCCATATCATGTATATTGTTTCTATTGTTTTCTCGATAAGTACACGGAAAAAGTAACATGACAGTAATTTGTAACGTAAAGTACTGTGTTACTTTTCAGCGAACTTTATTTGTAACGGGAATACATTACATTTGAGGCTCGGTTATTTGTAATTGTAATCCATTACAGCTTTCAAGTAACGAGCACAAGTCTGGTGTGCGCTAGCCCACTCGGCGACCGATTCCTCTCGTAACCCTCCTTACTCACATGGTGACTGCGAACTGAATTGTTTCCGAACCTCGACAGTACGTTGCGAATCTCAGAGCCTTGAACACCGCGTTTAGACTACGGCAGCTCGCACCAAAGAAAGACGCGACAAAGACAATGAGGAAAGAGAGAGAGAAAAAGAAGGGGGGGGGGGACCTGTACGTAACACCACATTCCTCAATTACATCTCTGTCACTCGAAAAAGAGTATGTCAAAAGCACACAGAAAACGACGGGCTCCTCCCTGCGAAACAATGCGGGTGGGAGACAAGGCGAGCTAAGAAATAAGTTTAGTAAGGATACAAATATATATAAAAAGAAATACAAAAAGATGTACGGTGGCAAACAGTCTGAAGGCATCCGCGAGAAGATTGTCACCTTTCTTCCTAGCGCTCTTTCTTCCTTCTGTTTTCACTGTCGTTCCGTTCTCCTTGCGGCGCTTCCTTTCCGTTTTCGGTGTGGAGAGACACGGTGTTCCTGCCATGGGGAGCCGAGACAAAGCCCTATCAAGAAGGAAGAAAGACACACGGCCGGCTGAAAGCCAAGCCGAAAAAATCAATCGAAGGAGTGTGGAAGATGGCGGTCGTCTGGAGGAGCGGGAAGAGGGGAGGAGTGGATACCATCCTGAGCACGTACTGAAAAGACGAAGAAAAAACAAACGGCCGAACGACTCAAGTAGAAACCGTTCTCTCCAGAGACGTGGTGAATTTTTTTCGAACCTCGAGGTTTGATTGGTTCGGCGACATCTTCAAGCTTCAAGCGAAAAGTTCGACGAGATTCTATTTAGGAACATTAATGTTGCCCGACCTCTTCACAAACATGTATTTTTGGAAAAAAATAATTTATAAAGTGGTTTATCTTATATTTAAGAATGATAACAATTTTCTATACATTATAAATGTAAACATATTCACTTTTTTATGTTTTGGTTAGGTGTGTGCGAATAGCGATTCGATTGTAATAGCGCTGTTTTGTTCATAGCCTCCCCAGTGTAAGGGAAAGCCAAATATACCGCGGTTCACTTTGCACTGTTGAAGCTATATGAATGACACTGCGCAATTCAATTCGAAACATTATTCGCACACCGCTGGTTTAAGTTAGTCAGTTAATGTGAAACGATGAAACACTATACCCAACAAATATTGCTCTTTTCTTCCGCCAGGTGGCTTCATCTATTTTTCACATTTTCGCGCACGCGCATAGAAGTTGAACTGTAATCGAACCTTTCCCGAATAGGAATTTCGGCAACCTCGAACGAAGACAACTTCGTGACATATCTGGTTCTCCGTGCTTCTTTCGCTCTTCAAGTGCACAGGAAAAAAAACAGTCGGTTCGATCGTAGGAGGTGGCGAAAGTAAATGGGCTCAAGACAGACGCAAGGTTCGTAACAGCCGTAATTTCGGCGGGGCCAAAGGTGGAACGCAAAAAGGGGAAGAGCGTGGGCGAGAGCGGAGGGGATTTCGTTCTTTAAGATGGCGCGTCGTTGAGCAAATGAAGAGGGACGCTTGCAGGATGGAGCGAGGTGGGCGCTAAACGCCAGAAACAACGGAAAAACAATTTGGAAAGTACCACTCTGCCAGAAATGTTAAGCTGGGTGAAAGCGAGACGATAATTTTGAAGCAGGGTGTATAGTAAGATGAATTGAAATTAAAAGTGAGGGACTAAAAGCTCATTTTATTTTTTTTTTTGTGGAAGACGCCGTGTCATTTTAGACGCATTCTTTATTTTCAATTGCAGTATTTGACTGCTTAACGAAGCGGATAATATCTCGAACTACTAGACAAATAAAACAATAAAGCACACTATAAATAGCGAGAGCGTTTGTTTGGAAAAGCATGGAATATGTGAAGCTGCTTGGGGATGCTGATTTGCTACATTGTTGGAAATTGAAACAAATGGGGTGACAGCAGACAAAATAGAAAGAAGAAAAGATAACCAAGCATGTACTCGTTGACAGTCCTGACACCTGAGCCACTCACTTTCCTTCCTTTGGATTATTAAGACGCGTTTAAATATAATACAAAACAACAATAGCCTCCCGAAATACATAGTTCAGGAACGTTCCATGTCCTTTTAAAAGTAACCCGTACTAAAAAAAAAAAAAAACGAATTAATAATAGTGACAGCTTTGCTGTTAGTTTATATCAATACGCGTTGTTTAATCTCCTACTGTAGCGTACAACTCGGGCAAGAGACTTAACTCTGTTTCGCGTGCATTTCAAAGGCCTTCAGACCGCAAGCGTTTAGATAAAGGCAGTGCCTGCCCACGGGCACGCGCGGGGAGTTCTTTGAATAGGCCTATTCATAAATTACGCAAACATCAAGGAGAATGCTGGGAATGTAGTAATGTGCTGAGCTATGCGAGTTGGCACTGGTTGAACACGATAAAAATAGCGCACAAAAAGAATATGACAGGGACAGAAACGGAACAAAATGGTGTGTGCATGTTTTTACAGGCGGAAGTTAGTCTGCCTTAGTGGGAGTCTTGTGTCTCAGCTGTAAATGAGCACTTCAGCCAGGGCGGTACAAACGCTAGGAATGCACGACCGCACGCCGGTACGGTGCTCATCCAGATCGAAATGGGCAGGGATGGGGATAGAACCCAGTATCCCTGGGTTGTACAGCGCGAGCTTTCGCTCCACGTGCTCCGAGCTGGTGTGCGCTATACTTCGTTTCAGCTTCCGTCCGAGCGCAGCAAAAGCTACGTGTGGCCGGAGCCAGTCACATGACGGCAATAGGTCACGCGATCTCGCCTGCACTTTTGTATCACTCCGCTGCGCCGCTGGTTGTCGCGCCGCCCGCGCTCGCCGAGTATTTCGTCTGCTACGGGTGTATCAACGGTTTCGTCTGCTACAGGTTTAAAAAGTGCCCTTTCACGTTCTGAAATTTAGTTACAGGGGATGTCAGTACGTAGGGTGGCCGCTGGCGTCTGCGTCCGATATTTCCATCTGTCCTGCATTTCGGCATTGTTTCGAGGTGTAAGTACACTTGCAAGGTCCCCGGACCCGGCCGTTGATGTTTCCTTGTATTGTCTGGATATACCAGCGCTCGAGGCGCAGTACTCTCCACCAGCTTCTCGGCGTTCAATGTGATCGGCAGGTAAATGGGTGCCTTAATTTCGCCGCGTATCAGTGAAATGTAGCGGCCCGGACGCTTTTCTTGTTTACAACGCATTCGCGGCACGACGCGGCCGGAGTCTCCTGCTGAATTTGAAAGTAGACATTCATCACGACCTCTCGCGCCTGACGCCCAAACGTGCCTTTGCGAAAGGACGTTTTGAAGCGACTCGATGAGAAAAGCAGCGAGGCACAAGATTCGGCCATTACGGGAACGAAATCACACAGAAAGACCGAGCGCTGCAGCCGTATTGCCAGCGGATGTACGTGTTTTCACCAAACCACATGCATTTACATATGTTAATAAAACCCTAAACTTCAGATATTTAACTTTTTAGTTGCAAATCATTCTCAGCAGTACACATGTGGAATATTGTGCAATGTTTACGCACAAAACAGTTATTTAAAAAGAATTACTCTTGCGGACTACTTTGTGGTGCGTAGGAATGCTCTTCTCGAAATTGCGAACCGTCCCTCAGCCTTCGGCTGCGCTCGGACGGAAGCTGAAACGAAGTATAGACAACTCGGTCACCGATCCCCTGGAACGGAACACAGAAGACGGACAAGCGCCAACTCACAATGGATGAGCATCGTACCGGCGTGCGATCATGTATTACTACTACGTGATGCACGTTAAAGACCCCAGGCTAGTGGTTGTACTGCGCTGGCTAAATTTCTCATCTACAGCTGGGAGACAAGTCGCCCGTTGAGGCAGACTAATTTCTAAGCTATATAAACATACACACATCCCAATTTGTTTTTGTTTTGTTTTAAATCGCCACTCAAATGTATTGTGCGCTGAAAAGAAGAAAGAAGCAGGAACGTGCGGCAGTCTCGAGGAAAAGAACACTGGTACCAGGGGCCCAGCAAGGACTTCAGTCAAACGCGTTCAATCCCCACCCCTGCCCGTTTCGGTCTGGATGAGCATCGTACCGGCGAGCGGTCGTGTATCACTACTGCGTGGTGCACGTTAAAGACCCCAGGCTAGCGGTTGTACTGCACTGGCTAAATTGCTCATCTACAGCGAGTGACTCGTCGCAAATTTAAATGGCTGACCAACTACACGCTGTATAAATATCCCCACAACCCAATTTTTTTTTTTTTTTCAGTTAAACGCCTTTACCAGCTTTAAAAATAGGAAGTGGACACGAACGTGCGGAAGGCTCGGAAAAAAGAAATCACCGGCTCGAGGTGCGCGGCAAGGAGTTTAATCATACTCGCTGCTCTTTAAAAAAAAAAAAAAGGTTCCTTATCAGTTAAGGAAATATAAGGCTGCCTGACAGAGCGGTTTCGCAAACAGGAGATTATAAACGATTCAAATATTTATTTAGCGGGTTTGTTTCTGTATCGACCTAATACACTAGTTGGAATTAATTGAGATGCACGAGAGAAGGTTGTACCTTGCAATGGTAGGTGACCCCCCACTGAAGACGGTAGAGAGAGATTATGCTCCCTAAGCCGATTTTCCAAACACCTTCCAGTTTGACCGACGTAAGATCTACAACAGGAAAGGGGGAGAGGCATGTTTTATTAAGCATGCTTATTTTGAAAAGTTTTCTGCTTTAGCTCGAACCTTGGGACAAATTTGGCTCATTTTTTGAGGGGCAGAGAGCTCTAAGGGGACATCATACCGATTGACCACCTGCTTGAGATTATGGTTAATTTTATATAAGTACGATATAACTACCACCCGTTTTTTGTTGACATTTCACCTTGATTTTTTTCGGCCCCTTGAACTTTTTTAATCAGGGATTCCACCACTTCTGCTACAACCTGGATGGATAACCGTATGGTTTTAGTCTTTCAATTTCAGCGGACGGCTGAACCCAATTACTGCCATAAGCTTTCACATTAAAAGCTTCCATGGCGACACGACCTCCGGTTTTCACATCGCCGCATAGAAGCTACCGCGAAACCAATGTAGATACCGCACGACTTTGCGACGTAAACCCGGGTAGGTGATTGAACAGAAATGTCGAAGCGAGGAGTTGGTGTCCCTGTATCGCTAGCAACGAACGCTGCTACAAGCCTGTAGCTCTCAAGCGGTGGCAGGGCCTCTGACGAGCAAAATAAAATATTTCTCGGTCGCGTTTCGGTTGTGCGTCATTACGCTCTTCGACGTTGCTCGCGGACGCGAAGCTGGCAGATTTTCGTTGGCGAATAAAAATTTGTGAAATAATATAAGAACAAAGAAAGCTACAAGGAAAGCATTCTAATCGCTTTGGGTAAACACAGAAAGCGCGAACTACTTTTTTTTTTACAGCGGAGCTGTTAAGGGCTAGTTTCCCCAGTTTCGTGGTGTCCGTGGACAAATAAATCTCGACACAACCCTCTCGACAGCTACCACCATCTATGATTAACGGTGGCAATCAGACAACCGACATGCCGGTTGTCTGGTTGCCGCCGTCGCTCATAGATGGCGGCACATAGTAAAGCTCGGCTGCTCTTCCTTCATCACCAGAGTGGAAAGGCTGAAAGTTTATTGTTATTGTTGTTTTGTTTATTTAGACCTTCTTTAGTTCTTTCAGGCGCTTTTTTATGCAAACAGATGCCGACAAACGCTTGTAAACGACCGTGACTTCTGCATGATCAAACGCTGGAGTGTCTCTTTGTGCTTTATGCAACCATTAGATGGTCTCGCCTTACAGAATAATATACATGCGCCTCTAGTGGCGTTCACCGCTCAATTCTCGGCTTTCATAGACAGTAGATACATTTATGTGATTAGAATATGTTAAAGCGAATGTACAGGCTGTCCGCAAAACAAATTTACAGGTTTTTTGTTTTGTTTTTTCACCGCAAAACTAAATTGCGCATCGCCAAACGCTCATTCTCCGCCCGAAGGTAGCGTTAGAGGTCCGAACCAGATTCCAAAGTTTCAGCGCGAACCGATATTTTATTCAAAAGTTATCAGTGATTTTGTGTAAATGTCAATGGGAAAATGGAGTTCTATGGCGTCAGAAACTTGGAGTTCTATGGCGCCAGAAGCCGAAAAGGGACGAAAATGGGCCCTATTTACCCATCGAAGTTTTTAGAAAATCACATAACTTTTGAATAACATATCGTTTCGTGCTGAAACTTTGACATCTGGTTCGGACATCTAGTTGTGCCTTTCGCCGAAAAATGAGCATTCGGCCATGCATAAAAAAGTTTTCGTTCAAAAAAAAAAAAAGCTGGAAATTTTTTTGGGGGACACCCTGTATATAAAAAAACAGCATGGTACTTTACCTATTGCTCATCTCCCTATCGGTAAGCAGTAGAAACATAAAAATCGTGGCGCAACATAAAAAAAGAAGTTTTTATTTTCAGCATGTAAGGAGCAATAGTATTGGCGACGTGAGCGATCGAAAGCGTCGCTGTGGTCGACCCACCACAACTGGCCGAATGCTGACTATGACGTCAGCAAAGGATGTCTCATCGACGGAAATAAGGGGAATGTAAGAACTCCAATTTTGACGGTGTTGGCAGTGTTGCTTTGAGAGCGCTATGACTTCAGGCTTTCACCATGCCCATTACAAACACCATCGAACTTGTTGTTTACAAGGTAATTACGTCACGAAAGGTAACCGAACGAGGGCGCCACCGAAACATCTCGCCGCTAATAGCTTTCGGATAACCTTTTTGTTATTATTTGTTTAGTGCACGTTCATAGTGGGACATTGATCTAAAAAAATAACATAAAAAATTACAATCTTGAACGATTAATCGGTTACGAAATTAAACAGTTAATCGACTAATTTTTGTGCTCTATACTTCAAAGCGAGTGCGTTTTTTTTTTTTCGAATTCTAGTCTCAGCTCGCGATCGAAACTCCGCACATACCCCTCGGCATCCGTTGATTCGCCGATTCCGTAAAGCCCTCGGTCTGAAGGCTCTGAAAACGCGCATGAAACAGGGCTATTAGGTTTTGCGCAGTTCGTAGCCGAAGTCATGTTTCATGGGTGGAAGTTCTCCCCATATACGGCTACCGACATGTAACACCTGCAGTGTTTACTTCGAATTTCGCCGTATTAAAGATTTTAAAACTGAAATTATTGATTTCGGAATTCCTTGCACTTTCCAAAATATGGCTTGCAAAATTTCAACAGATCAAATTCCTAGATTCCGACACAGCAGATGTGCGTCGCCCTCTTATTCCAAAAAATGACAACCATTTAGGTCGTTTAATGCTTAGCTGGACATACTTTTATGCCTTTATACATGCTGATAACGTGAATCAAGAGGCATTAAAGTTCTGTGGGTTATTCGTTAAACTCATATTTTTCGGGTATATATATATGCCCCATATTTAATTTTTATTCGTGCATTTTTTCTTTATTTTGTCGGTTCTGTGTCCGAAAAACGCACATATTCAAGTCGAAGCACACTCCGAAGTGTAGGAACAGAGGAGGAACTAGTGCAGGGCACTAAAAACGACAACGAAACAGCTAAGGCATAAACGACTGGTGACAACATCATAATCATCCACCCCGTATAACTGGCCCCTGTCGCTCTTCATTGAGACACCGCACATCAGTGTTCCGCAGCCGTCGCTTCCTCCTGGCGCGAGAGCGCTGTGATTTCTTGCGCGGCTGCCCCGTGCTTAGGGCGGCTTAGCCTAAAGTCGGGAACAAAAGTAGCGTTCACGTATCAATCATGTCGAGGAAACAACGCCGCCGAACGGCAATTAGCGTAACGGGGCCTTGTCGTAATTATTGTTCGCCTGGACGAGGAAACTGGACTGCGGCCCTCGTGCGCGCTCACGTACAGCCTGCGGGGATTTTTGCAGATCTTTGTACCCGGTACCGTGAGTTTCAAAGTGCCACAAAGGGACCTAGCCTATCTGGTCCTAGGGTTACTGGCCTTCCCGTTTCGATCTGGATGAGCTTCGAACCGGCGTGCGGTCGTGTATCACTACTGCCTGATGCTCGTTAAAGACCCCAGGTTACACTCTAAAAAAAGGGTGTCATGGGGTACACCCGTAGGGGGTGTAAGTGCTTGTCACATATACTACACCCTTTGGGGGAACACTTGCACACCCCAAATATGGGAGTACGTGTACACCCGTTTGTGTGGTGCACATGTACACCTTTTTCTACAGAAATCTCGCACGAAGGGAACACAGGTGCACCCCATTCAATGGTGTACGGCTACACCTCTTTCTACACCCAATGAAATGAAAGGGAACACAGATGCACCCCGTTCGAAGGTGTACCATTGCACCTCTTCATAAACCCGCCTCACTCAAAGAGAACACAGATGCACCCCACTCAATAGTGTACCATTACTCCCCTTTCTACACCTGCTGCTCTCAAAGGGAACACAGGAGCACCCCATTCAATAGTGTACTGTTGCACCTCTACCTACATCCACTGAATACGAAGAGAACACAGATGCACCCGATTCAAAGGTGCATGGTCAGACCACTTTATGCACCCGCTTCATAACTAACTTCATAAACCTATCAACTTCACTTCATAACTAACTTCATAAACCCATCAAGGAAACCCTTAAAAAATGTATGCGCCCCGGTGATAGCAAAAAGGCAGGTAAACGGACACACGGGATTGTTTTCAAATCTCATAGAAGTTTATTAGACAGCTTATTCCGTAAACAAGTACAAACTTGCAAGCAATCCGTGATATGTGAAGAGGTACGAAGAAGCTGTTACACAACTGAGAAGATTACTGAGCAAACAAGAAACGGAAGTGAGTCTTAGGCAGTGTCTATTCTCCAAGCAGCCGCAGAATTATTTCCACGAAATTCCACCCGCAGTCGCCATTCATTCATCGAACGACGTTTCATCGACGGCTGTACCCGCGAAGTGACGTGTACGGGGGGGGACAGGTTGGTTAACATTTTTGTAATAAGCCGCCGCAGACTGTCGGGACGAAGCGGCGTGAACGGGTGAGCTGAGTTCGGTGAGCACGCGCCTCAGAGATACACGCGCGACAAAATGTCCCTACAGCGTGCATTTCGCGTAACGAGTGACGATGAAACGTGTCTACAGAACGTGTACCAGCGAAAACGTGTTTTCACAGAACGCCAGGAGATTAAGAAGGTCAGTATTCTACATGCAGTTGTCACATGATTGTAGTCAGCTAATGGCAGGCGACTGCCGATAGAATTTCGGGGAAAGTATTCTCCCGGCTGCTAGAAAATAGACACTGCCTAATTCTAGAGGTAATCCGGAACGGAACGGTCAATTGTTGCAAAGGAGTAGGTTGCAGAGCACTTACGATGAAAATACCGGACTCGAAACATGTAATCCGAAATATATGTCGACACGGGCACTGCAGCACAGCACAAACACAAAAACAAAAAGATAGGGGTCCGTGAAGATTCAACACGATGTGGAAAAAACAGTAATTTGCCGAACCGAACACAAAACGCATCACATGAATTCCTTGGGCTTTTTTGAAGAAATCGCTTGTTGCCGATATAGACCTTTGCAGAAATCGCCTCCTGCGTGCTGCCATCTCTGTCTGCTGGGCTGTTGAACGCCTTCCAAGCATGCGCTGTTGATCTGCTGTGCGGTATATCGGACGCTGCGCATGCGTCCACAGCTCAGTGACTCAGCATTTTTTGCCCGGTCGCTTCGTTTGAGACTGCCGCTGGAAAGGTCTATACGCGTAGGACTTTTCAAACACTGAACAACGAATACGTTGTCGCGGACGAAATCTACGGCAGCCCCGCTGGTCGCAGCACAGCACACAAGAAACTAGGCCGAGAATCAGACATTCCGAGGTCGGGAAAAGCTACTACGTCATCCGTGAAACCTTTACCACATGATCACGCTCCTACCGTCACCCGCGCCCAGACAGAGGAGTCGAGGGATGAAAAACCTCCGGTTCATTGGTCCGGCAACTGCGCACCTTCTTCCATGCTTTCAGCTTAGCGAGAGAAAGAAAAAGAAAAATAGCAACTCCTTCAAGGCCAAAAGGGGGGCGCGCTCGCAAAGGCTTATCTTCAGGGGCAACCCAACAATGAACACAACGAAAGGATTTGTCACTTATATCCTCTTGAAAGTTCGACCAAAAGTTAATAGTGCAGTGGATGCTACCCGTGGCCTTGCTACCCGTGCCGTGCTCTGCCTTATCTCTAGCTTGGAGACTGTAGTCACGTGATCCTACCCGGAGACCCGATTGGCCTAAAACAAGCATAGCGTCTACTCTACTGTCAATACCGAATGTATAGGATAGCTCCATACTTCCTAAGAAACTGCCCAACCCAAAAAGTGACCCCCAAGAGGGAATCCAAGCACAAGCTGATGGGGTCCCATGGCTGGCGTGGGGGTGCACTGATACACCTAGAGGTTTTTAAGGGAGAGGAGGATGCTCATTGTCGGTGTACAAGTGCACTGGTTGGGTAACGCAGGGTGCATCTTTCAGGAAAAGGGTGCATGTGCGCCCGATGCACCCAACTACACCCTTTTTTTCTTAGAGTGTAGCAGGCACACTGTACTGGCTAAATGTCTCATCTACAGCATAAACCAATCTCACCGTACCTTAAAAGACAGATTGAGCTTACGTTGTCCAAATACGAACGTTTTATTAGCATTGCCTTTTGCAGATCTTTCTTTAAAAATGTCGAGATTTGCTTATATCATGGAAATGATTCAACTTGATATCGCTCCGAAGGACTAAGTTTCCAGTGCAGAGCTAACGGGAAGATTTTTCATGCCTTTAGCTCTGGAACTCTGGAACTGGGCTGGAAAAGTCCAGCGAACAAACCAAGGCGCCATTTACCATCACCATCGCCATCACCTTTGTTGGCATTACGGTAAAGATGACGCTATTTTCTCAAAAAGTATGCGAGCTTCTTCATCTGGGAACGTGCTCCCAAGTCTTGGCGTTTCCTGGACGTTGTAGGCATATATGAGCACCGATATATTTCTTTAGTGCGTGTGATTGTTTTATCACTTTACCTTGTAGTCAGGCTTAAGGCCCGTTCACACTCTTGCGACCGAGTAAGACCGAGAGAGACCAGACCGGTTTTTAAGCTTCTTGCGACGTCTTAGGACCGGATGCGCTGCAGCGGAGCTGGTCCTAAGACGTCGCAGGAGGCTTAAAAACCGGTCTGGTCTCTCTTGGTCTTACTCGGTCGCAAGAGTGTGAACGGGCCTTTATTTACATACTCTTTGGAATCATCAACTCCAACGTTAAGCTTGTTGCTCCACCTAAGGTTCAACGGGCCAGCCACTGTCTGTGCCGTGTATTGTGTGCGTGTTCGCCACGCATAGCGAACACGACCTCTGGCCCAGGCAATGACGGGCTTATGTAACCGGAGACGCCGGCGGGGGAGAGCGAGCCACGGAGAAGAACGTGACGCCTGCGCGAGAGAACAGACTGGGCGCGGTCGCAGACCGAACAAGACGCTTCTCTACCGAATGTAATCTACCAGTTAAATAAATATTTATCCTGCATTATCCCAAATTACCGGTACATCACACTCTGTATGTTACCTTTCCGACTTGTCGAATCGTTAAAATTTGTCTCTCATGAATCAACTCGAAACCCTTTCGTGCGTTACTTGGGCGGCAATACCCTCCACTCATAGTGTGCAGCCAATAAAAAAATGACAGCCGTTTACAACTCCCTGTAACGCCGAATTAGAGCGCAGCTCTTGAGGAGGAGGGGAAGGCACGGGGGGGGGGGGGGGTCACGTGACCTCGGGGGGGGGGGGGGGGGGCGGAGAAAATTTTCCGCTAAATTTAGCGGGGAAAATTTTCCGCTAAACTTAGCGGGGAAACGTTTCCCCTAGATTTAGCGGGAAAAATTTTCCGCTAAAATTAGCGGGGAAAAATTTGCGCTAAATTTAGCGGGGAAAATTTTCCGCTAGATTTAGCGGGAAAATTTTCCGCTAAATTTAGCGGGAAAATTCACCCATGATGCACCGCGCGGTTACGCCGACGGCGACGGCGACGCCGACGCCGCTCAAGCCGGAAACGGGCGCCTAAGAGCTGCGCTCTAAAACCTTCGTGGAAAGAAGATAACACGGAAGAAAGAATCATGAGCCCCGGCGTCGTTTTTGAAAAAAAACAAAAAAAGAATGATCGCGGGCTTGGAGTCGATTCCCGCAAACTGCGTTGTTTACTTTCTTTCTTCAGTAAACCTCTTTATGTCCATTGCTCACAGTTATTTTCAAGGGTTTCTAGCATCATTGCAGAGGTTGTGCAAAACATAGCAAAACATGCATTAGGCAAAAAAAAAAATTCCTCTCGTTTGTATGAGAGTAGAACAGTCTCCTATGGCTTTGAGGTATATGGAAATGATGAGTTAAAAGGGCAGGTGTGATTATCGCACGGACCAGACCGGTCCTGAAATTTATGCCCATGCAGCGCAGCATAATCGGTATATCGCCATTTTGCGACTATCGCGACCCCTATGAGCCAGCTTGAACTCAAGGGCCACAATTTCTCTGTAGAGGCATTGCTCAGCAGCAATTGAAAACACGACATGTTTCATTTTTCTAATATTTTTTCCGTGCTCCGTTTTATTTAAAGCCCAATTTTCAAAGAATAACCTGGTCTTTGCCTGGCGCTCATTCCACCTTACCGATTGTACCATGGTGTTAGGGACACACGAAGTATGAATTGTATAACCGCTCTTAGCCGCTGAAAGATACAGGCCTCGCCTTCTCGCCCACCATAATATGACAATGCATGTTTTATAGTCAGTAACTAGAGGGCCTCACATCTACCTACAAGCTAATCATAACTTTAGTATACACATCGCTGCAATATAGAATATTCCGTATCGGGCAATGCACTGCTATATCTTGCCTCAGTTGCTTGACAAGGGAAATCACATTTCATCGGTGACACAATCCCAGTAGTAGCTATACTCTAAAAAAAAAAAAACCGTGCGTCTACTTTCCCGCACAACACTCGGAAACCTAATCACCGCAACTCACAAAGGCAGCTCAGTGAATGACGATGCGGAATCATATATTTAGACCAAAAAACGCCGTCTGAGTTGTGACATTAAAGGGGCAGTGCAATGATTTTAATGTTGAAATAATTGGCAGTTTGCATTTTTTATATTGTTCATGCAAGCCCAAGTGACCGAAAACGCGTAACCTTTTCCCTGAAAAAATTCTATTCTGTTGCGTAACCGCAAAGCAAAAAACGAATTATTTGCCGATCTGCAGCCACCTGTCGGGGTTACGGGAACTAAAATGACACCGTCTCTGGGGGATGTGCGGAAGTAAAAAAACCTGTCCCCCTCCGCTGCTACACTCGCCGTCAGCTCCGTGGCGAACCGTCCTTTGTGTCGATAGCTTGCCGCAACCTTCGACGAGGCTAATCCTTTAAAAGTCGATAATCGCGGGGGAAGCGGCTGGGGTCTCTGAAGAGAGGACCCAAGGGGAAAGCAGGGGATCCCCCAGAGTACGTCACTCGAAAGTCGACGTGGAGAGTTGAGAGGCACTTTGACCTTCGATTTGTTTCATTTTTTTTTTTTTAATATGAACTAGCGCTCGCAAGAAATACGGTTTTCTACGTTTCGTTCCATAGGTGACGCAGATTAATTTCCGCAGCTAATTGGCCAAAGTCTGAAAATTGTTGCATAGCCCCTTTAAGCAATGCAAAACGTCACGCTTGTATTTCTTAATGTCACAACTCAGACTGCGTTTTTTGGTCTAAACATACTGTTTCGGCATCGTCATTCACTGAGCAGCCTCCGTAAGTTGCGATGATTGGCTCTGCGAGTGTTGTGCGGGAATGTACATATGCACGGGCTTTTTTAGAGTGGTAAGCGTACAGCTTTGGACCACGCTGGTTAAGTATGCCTTCTTTACTTTCTCTGCCTCGTTGCCGTTAAGAAACACAAAGTATACATTAGCCGCACGCACGCCATAGTAACACGCAGAAAATCGGCTTGGCATCGTCACTTGCTTGCATGGTCAGGGGTTCCTAATTTATCGCACCATAAACGGTTGGTAGTCTCACTCCAAAAGTACATAGTCCGAAATTTGAATGCGCGACCGATGTTGGCGCCAAATGGCCAAATGTCTGGCTTAGGCATTTGCATCGGTCTAGTCGACAGCAACCAAAACGACAGCACACGGATGCAACCATGACTCGCGACATTTACTGGCGTGGTTGCGTATAGACATCTCCGAAAAAAGCTGTCCGATCGCTGCCATTTTGCGACTCTCGCGACCCGTATCAGTCAGAAGTTTTTGCCACCCGCCTGGGCTGTGGAAACCCGGTCAGCGCGACTACCCACCTGCCTTGTGCGTTCGGAGTTTGCCGGGTTTTCTTGCGAGTTTTCACTTTACGTGCCTATTCAGGATGCTCACCCTCTTTGTGTTATCTTCCACTGTGAGAACCAGGGAATACCAGGGCATGTAGCCCGACCGGCCTTCGCGAGGAACAAAGAAAGCGAATGTAGAACAGTCCGCGACGCGGGCCGTTCGGCGTTCTTTGATGATTATCTCCGGTGAGATAATCTCCTGAAAGCCTTCGAGGTCTTCGCGAAACATAGCTGGCCGGGTGGGGGGTAGGAGATGAAACAGACACGTCCGTCGTCACGGACTCATCAAAAACAGCTTTTATTTGTCAGTTTTTGTTCCCAAATATGGCGGAACTCTTTCTCAAAGGCCTTGAGAAATTCTATGCGCCGTAAAATACACATGGTGTGTTTGGAGATTTGTGTTTGTTCTTTGTCCCCCTTCTCTAGGGATTATTAACGTTGCGTCTGATTCTGTGCTTCTGTGCTGTGCAAAAAACAAGCTCTCGTCAAAACGTGACCTGTAATAAGTTCGGATTCCGTCCAATCGTCGTAAAGGGATTGTCGTCTGCACTGCAGAATGGACATGTTGTGCTATTTGAGATCCTCATCAAATGAATTCTTTTCGGATAACGCGGCAACGTGGGGTACGTAAACATGTTGTTCAATCGATGAGACTTGTAGACTTTTATGGTGTGAGCTGGGATATTCTTGCCTTTCGGACATATTGTGCGGTCGCAACTTTCGACAGTTAAGACCTTTGTTGATCGACACGGCTGAGTGTACGGGCGGCGTGAAAAATCTGCGTAAAATGAAACAACCATTCCACTTTCGCTCGCTCTGTCGTCACAGGACTCACTAAAAATAGCTTTCATTCGTTAGTTTTTATTCTCAAAGCTGGTAGAAATCTTTCTCAAGGGCCTCGAAAAATACTTTTTGCCATAAATAAATAAAAAAGGAAACGCAGAAATTTAGCGGTTAACAGTGTCCAGAACTACGCCTACCCATGCTGCCTCAGCCCACTGAAAAGACAACCCACAGACCAGCTCAATCGGGCGACATTGACATGCACCCTCAAAACCAGGGATGCACGCTGTAAATTTCCTGGTTCGAGACTGCCACTGGAAAGGTCGTGCCTTTGTCCAGATATGCCTCGTTGATACGGATAGTTGTATGAACTTGCGAACTGATTTTGTTGTTTCTGTTTGTCTTTATTTAGTCATAACTTAAATTGTCATGGGTACTTTTAGTTCTTGCCAACTTCCAGTGACGTAACAACTGTGGCATGGTGACTCCAGCACCACATTTGTTATGCGTGTTTTGTAAATATTGACGCAATATTTTGCGGAAATACTTTGTAAGTTGCATGTTTAGTTGCTAAAATAGTGAGGTGATTATAAATTCAGGAAAATATATTTTGCTCATGACCACTTTAATGCTTTATGCGAGTGCTGCGCTTCGCTGTACCTTTCATGTTCGGATGAAATCCACCTGTATAGATGAGGCTGCGCAAACCCTTAATACGAAGGTGGCGGAGTGTTACATTTAACTACGGATAGTTCCTCATTGGAATAGGTACCGACAGATAGAGAAAAAGAGGTGTGAACTTCGATCATACTTTCTTCGAGGTCCACGCCTGCCAGCTGATAGGCTGCTGACTTTCAAAGTATAAGGAATGATATACCATACTCGACACATAAATAGCAACATTTCAAACCTCACTTTCGTACCTTAACTTGACATGCTGCAGCTAAAGCGAGACACTAAAAATAAGCGCCACCGACGAATGAGGTCGGGATACACAACGTGCAGCAGTCGATAGATCACGAACGTTATGCCGTGTGGGATGGGCTCTTCTCGGGATCGACACAATCTCGTGTACGTTTTTATGTCAGGTTGTTTTCTTTCTGGCCTGTCAGTTTTACGAACGCCCGCCTTAACTGACTGGTTAGCATGTCTCTCTTCCTAACTGGTTGTTCTGGGGCGTATGTTACCAGGGACTCCAGCCGCGTGCCTTTTTGTTCGAATTGGGAGCCGGTTTAAGTCGATTCGCGTAATCGAAGTTTGATGCGTCTGCATAAACTTCTTGTTGAAAAGGTGGCATGATCGTTTTTTTAACGAAGAATCTGTTGTAAGTTGGCTCGTAGCAGATGCATCTAACGCAGGCTCCTGTGCCGGTTCATGTATCACGTTCCCCTGGAGTGTCGCACAAATATTTACCAGTATAAAAAAACACTCGAGAATGCGTGAAAGCACCCAGTTTATTATTTTTTTGACGGGCTTTACTTCGCAAAATTGTCCAAAATATAAGTGGAAATAAAGTCGTTCACAGTATGATAAGAATATAGTCTGAGTGTAGCTATTTTTGCTTTATATAGGTATAAAATTAGTGTACTTTTCTTGCGTTGCTTTTTACCGGTAGATAGCCAATCCGTTGTTTTTTTGTATCCTACCCTGCTTGAAGGTATTGGTGCAGACGCATTTTACCATGTTAAACTTTGCATCTTATTATTGCTGGAGCTATACAGCTCCGTTTCTACATAGATGTATGCTCGACAAAGCGGCAACTAGAGACTGTGCGACAATCTTCAGTTTGTTGTGACTTTAGACGCTTCTTCGGACATTATCCGGCATTCGCAGACATACAGCAATTTCTCTTTTACTTTCTCCGAGTCACGGACCGATACGAAAGCTTCCATCGATCACTCCATCACCGCGTGCATACAACGACGACAAAACAAGCAATAATAGCACGTAACAAAGTGAATGAACGATGGCCGATGCGTTCACGTACTCCACGTCTTGCCGATATCCTCTTGGCGGCGGTCGGCCGTTCGATAGCGTCTGGATCGTCAGTTGCGCTGCCGAGGAATAAAGTAAGCGCCACTTTATTATTTTTTTTTTTTGGAAGGTCGCAGAGTTACGAGAAAGAAAGCAACACTTCGATAGGAGTGATGGGGTGTCGGCGTTGTAGCGACGCGGGAGGGAGCGGCACCTTTCGTCTGGACATCTGACGCGTTAAGACGATGATACTTGTGGCTGACGGTGGCGTATGCTTTCGTAGGCACGGAAGATTTAGCTTCCGTCTTGTTGCCAGGCGGGAGTCGTTCACGGGCGTACAGCTAAAATGCGCCTTTGTTTTGGTTTGTTGGCTGTTTGAGTCCAGAAGCCTATCGATGCAACCGTTCTAGGTATACTGCTCGCAGTTTAGCTATATGAGTCATGCAGAACACCGAAAACTTTCTTAACATGGCTGGAACTGGAATGCTATAATAATGTATAGGGAAGTCAAAAATGTAAAAACAAAACTAACTAATGCAGATGGTTGAGCGTGTTGGTATCTAATTTACGATAACGAAAGACTGAGATTGAAGACAAACAGACAACACAGGCTTTCGACTTTCTGTTCGTCTTCAATGTCCCTCTTTCGTTATCGTAAAATAACTGAAGAAGGGACGAACAAGACCCTTTGCCACAAACTGGACACAAGCACAGCAAAAGCGCAGCTTTCGGAGCTTGAATTCATCTGCGCCCCTACGATTGCACACGTTTGCATAGAAGTTTTTTTTTTTTTTTTCTTTTTAGCCTCGCAAGCAGGCGCGAGTGGTGCTCTACTCTCAACACCGGACGGACTTTGCGGCGCGGGGGACTGAGGAAATTGAGGTGGTACGCCGCAGTATGCAAAAAGCTATTCGTCTGGACCGCATTGCGCCCCAGTCGGCACAATATCGTCGCGTGCTGAAATGCCGAAACTTCTGGTCTATAGTTGGTGACAGGTTAGAGGGGCCTTGCAACGATATTCGCCTGGAATATTTTTCACTTTACACGCGCCTTGCGTGTAAGGGCGAGGTCTTGTCGTGACGTCACGAACGGAAAGGGCTTCTGGCCTGTGCCATTTTCAGCGCTCGGTTGCGCGACTGGTGCTTTGGTCGCTTGCCGAAGCGACGAACAGGCGCGTGCTGGGCAGTGATTTTGTAAAGGTCGGCACGGTGTATAATCTTTCAAACGACGAGCTTGCACGTTTCTTGACGGAGGAAAACGATGGCGATTAGGATAGTGTGCCCACCAAGACACCTTCCGCGTCAGATACTAGCGTCTCCTGTCGTTCCTTTGGTGCATGTACGCTGTCTTAATCTCTCGTTCTTCCTTCGACGTCAAGAGGCCACGTCCAAACGAGAGGACTCGAAGATAAGATCTGCGCGCGCTCTTTGCGAAACCCAGCACCCATTTTGGCCCGCCAGGCATCGAAGAACGGCGTTCCCGTGGAGGGGTGGTACTCCATGATGTAGCAGCGGCAGCAGCGACATCTGCCACGCGACGGAATGAATAGATAGACACGCGGGCTGGCGACTGCGGGGCACATTAACGAGTCCCGCGCCACGGAAGCAAACAGGAGGGCCTGCAATTAGAAAAAAAACGGGCGCGGCGGCAAATTGGTCCGGTGCCGCTGATGAGCATCTTGGGGAAGCAGGGACAGAGTTTCGAGAAAACCCTGCGCCCCTCCTTGTTTTGGTCCTCCACCGAGGCTCTTGTACCGTAGTAATAAGACATAATGACGAAAAAAAATAAGATGCCTTTTATGTTTTAACTGAGATCGAGTGACTCGACATTACAAACGATCAATAAAAATATTGAAATAAAAAAAGATATAATAGGATTCGATCTTCTGGTGCATCTTTACGATGATGAGGCGTACGCTGAGGTGCATTAAAATTCTGTGGTTGAACATGGGCTTTTTATTAGTGCTTGTGTTTGCGTATTTTTTTATATGCGGTTGAACATGGGCTTTTTATTAGTGCTTGTGTTTGCGTGTTTTTTATATTTGAGAAAGAGGTGATATTGTCGTTTCTTGTGTCCTTCGGGCGTCTCGAACAAAATACTTTTTTTTATACCTTCAATAGCTGCAGTACCTTGAACTTAAGGACCAAATCAATAACATTCCATACAATGAGAGAGAATTTGATAGATATAAATAGACGCGTGCTTTTTTTCAATAATTATTTAAAGCCGACATTGTTAGAAATTTGCATATTAACTTTATTATATTGATTTATTTATATATTACTGTACTTAAGGTCCCAGAGGTCATTAAAAAGCGGAGTAGGTAACAAAACACATCGAAATACACACACACACAAAATAGCTAAGTGTGGTCACGGGACACTCGAGCAAAAAGAAATATAAACGGCAGTTTTCTACACCTTCCCCTCTGATGATGTTTTAGGTACGTAGGAGTCGTGTAATATGCTGAGGTTGGACAATGAGAGATGCCAATTTTGAATTGATGATTGATCCGTAAAGAAATTCCAGAATCAGTTTTTCTTTTGGGACAGGATTAGTCTAATATATATGTATTTATATTCTATATTATACTACCCTGCCCGAGAGTCGAAGATGATAGCTGTACCACGTGACCCTTCAAACGCGTGGATAGAACCCATTCCACAGCTTAAAATAAGCAGAATGAGGCGAGGCCCTGGCATCTTATTATCGCAGCCATTAGGATTGGAGCATTGGCCGAGAAGCAGGCCGAATTACGAATCAGGAAGCAAAAAGCGTAAACACGATAATCCACAGCCTCTGTTCCTTAAGTTGTAAGTGACTCTCATATTCTCGATGCTCGTCCATGGGCTCTGCGCTCGTCAAACGTAAAGTTGGAGCTGAAAGTTCGCCGAGCGCACCGGTAGTACTTCGGCGAAAAAAGCGCGGCGTCATCATCATCCCGAGAGCTCAGCCGGCGCTCTTTGTAAACTTCGGCCCAACTTTGAGCTTGACGAGTCTAGGGGCGCAGGTAAGCGTGATAAACGTAACGCCGCTCACAATAACGTTTCTTCGCAGCACCCAGTCGCAACCTCGAGTCACTTCTACCAGCGCACATTTACGTGGCGTCCTCCTCTCGTAAAAATCGCGGCGAAAGTAACCTCGCCGAGTCTCGCTGTGGCCTGTCCGCGCATAAATTCAACGTCCAGTCCGGGAAATCTGGCACCCGAATCTCCGCACAGGTCCTTCGAGAAGTCGAACCGTTTACGCCCTGCTGCTCGGCTCCTGGCCACGGCTGCATCCGTTCACCCGTAAGGTGACAGTGCAGCGATAGCTGCGTACTCACTGGACCAATGAACCGCTCCCATCTCATCGCCTAACCCCGCTCTTTGCGCGTGATTGTGGGGCGGGAGAGCGGTCACGGGGAGAAAGATGGACGGTCAGCTGATCCTGCGACCACGTAGCCTCCACCGTACTATCAGCGTAGGGGTGAACGGGGGTAGAGCAGTGCCCTTGACGAACGCGCCTTCGATGCTTCGCTGAGTCCGACCAATCGCCGAGGGTCGGACCCCAAACGTTCTTTCTGCAGCCGGACGGCCAAGTGAACACGCGACGTTTCTTTCTTTGCTTGAGGTCGCTGTCGACCCAAGAAAATAAAGGGAAAACTTGAAAAAAAAAGGGGAAAATAAGAAAAAAAGCTTTGAACTGAAAGGAAGGGCGTTTGCGCTTGGCGGGTTTCTACGTTCTGAGGGAGAAGGACACAGGGTGGAGGATGCTCCCCGTTCCTCGCAATAGAATCTGTCTCCGTCAAAGGGCACGCGATCGAGCCTACGCGTGCAGAAACTGCGGTTGGCTACGGATTGAGGGTGTTCCAGAGATCTGACTCACTGTTGGTGCGGTCACTGAGCGGAGTCCCGCGTACATAGTCTACTATGCGGCAGTTGATGACACGTTTACTGCCGTACCGTGAAACTGGTTACGTGTTCACTGTGGTACAGTTATTTGCTAGAGACCGTTGAAAGACCAAGAATAAAGTCTGTTCTTCCCACAACACTTAACCCATCCAAAACTAAAAGTAACCGCTTCATTCATCGGACCCTCTAGAAACGGTCGTCCCTATCACGGGGTTATGTAGGTTAATATTTCGGCACATCGGTAGTTTTAACACCAAGTTTCCGTATCTCTCTATATATGCACTGGAAAATATCAGCTATTTACGTTAAGTTCTTATACGCAGTTGTTTTTCTTGCGCATTGAAAAGCACGTCAATAGAGCAAAAGCTGATCTCTCTAGACAGCCTTGTCCCTTGAGTAGGATAAAGTCCGTCCGCCATGGTCACCTTCACTATGGCTGCGCAGGGCGGAGCGTCCGAAGCCAGCAACAGCCGACGGAATTTTCCGGATACCGTCTGATAAAGTCATTGCGACAACGCTAGCCAAAGCGGACACTTCTTAGGGAGTTGTCGTAGACCGCGTTTCCTCTAAGCCCTCTGCAATGAAGAAGCCGCTACTGCGCCTGCGCGCCGATGGCATTGAGGGATTGTAGAGTTCCGGGTGTCGTAGCGTGTTGCGGAGAGCGTTGCGGGACGGCGGAAACGATCTACGGAAACTTCTTCTTATCTCTTAGTGATGGCGGTTGTCGACGACGACGATGGAGTGCTCTTCATGTCGCTGGCCTGTAACAAGGCGGGCCGCCGGCAAGATCTCTCTGACTTTGCGCGATATGGTAGCCTTGCCAAACACTCTGCGGTTCCGACGAGGCTTGCCGTAAGCTCGAGCCTGAGGTTTATAGTCCATTTTCCCCTAGCGGAGCGGGGCGGGGCAAACCGAGGGGTGACTACCGTAGAATACCGTGCATCCGCCCACACCACACTAAGCGGCCATTCCCAAACTCGTAGGATGTGAGAAAATAGACACAGTACATTTATATGTAAAATTGATGACCGGAGAAGGGCCCATCCCCCATTTTTTTTGCGATTATCTCCAAAGATTGAGGGGGTGCTTGCCCGGTATTTTTAGTGCGCAGTGCGTTCTGATTGGAAGCCTACGCTTTTCCCTGTAACTTTAGCGGGCGGTATATAGAAAAAGGCGTCAGTCCGTGGCGGCTTATACCCTGCCTTTGCGTGTGCTTTCATTTAGCAGATGCTTCCTTGCCATGGTTACGGTTATCATAGCGGGCGAACTTTATTGTGGGGAAGGACACGGCTGTGTTGCGAAGTCGTGTGCGTGCTTGGGTTCTTTTGCCGTGCTTATTAAGGGGCGAAACCTGAGCAAAAATAGCTTGAATTATGATTTTAACCCAGATTACAGTATTTATTTTTTTCCAGCACCTAACCCTCCGACGAGTTTACGGGACTTTTTTTGGCCATTTGGCGGTCAGTATTTTTGCCTAGAGCATGAGCCCAAAATTATGAAACTACCAGGAAGAAATATCGGAAACTATGCGCTTGCTTTTTGCTTTTGTAAATGCTTTGTTTTAAGTTTTATTTTGGGGAGGGGGTTTATTACTTATGCGCTAGTTTTATTTGAAGTTTTTAATATCATTAACCTAATGTCAATAACGCCATCTATGGCGGTCTCTTTTGGATTCCGTAATTTCTCTCACCTTGTTCCGTGGACTTCCTCCTTGTATGGTGAGAAACATCAATGAACGGAAGCAGAAAAGAAGAAGGACAAGAACAGCACAAAATAAAGGACAGGTATTTGAGGCTCGTTAAATACGTAAAAATCTTCTGATAGCGCTTTTGATCTTCGACCATACAACAGCGCATTAAATCTAAAAAAACAAAAGCTACTTCATTGCGTTTTGAGGGTGCCTTGACAGAAATGGGCGCCGGATACCCCTCGCTACAAACTAATATTTTGACGTCCGTCAGATATCCTCTTTATAGTCTATCGATCATTGATTTCCTATTTCGATTCGCGAATCGATTTGCATAGCCGCTTTTCAGATTCGAACCGGTCAGCCAATCTCCATAAACGAGGATCATGCAAACATGCAAAACAAACCCCTCAACTTATACGGTCACAGAACAAGAAAATTATGAAAAGCAGCGACAAGGACGGAGCGGGTTGTCGAAATCAAAATTTGAGTAGGTCCGGGACGTCTCCTGAAAGGTTGGAGCAAGCGCCCTGTTGCCCGTCACAGCGATAACTTCGCAATGGTCGTCTTTCGCTCTTTTGCTGCCGTGTCGAGGTGATGAGATATTAGGAAACCATTTACACCAAGCCAACGTGCTCGGGAAGTCTGTAAGGGAGGGGCTGTTATCTTCCCCTTTGTGCCGTTCGTCTTTATACGGCCGACCAATTTCAAAACGCCCGTATTTTATCGTCGCTCCGCTCACTTTTTTTTCGTTGATTTGTTTGCTGACACGCGCGCAACTTCCATCGCCTTCTATCAGCAACGGCCGTCTGCAGTTAAAGGAAGCGCATTTCTGACCCCGCTGCAAACCTCGTCCGATTTACCGAATTAATTTGTGTTTCTATGTTTGTTCGTGCGTGTGTGTGTGTAAGGTACTGCGCGTTTCTCCCATCTCAGATCGCTGCAGCATCTTCGTCGTGTTAGTGGCGTGTAGACCTCTTTTTTTTCCCTCCCCTTCTCGTCTCTCAAAACCCAACACTCAAAACTAGAACCCCCGTTTCCTTTTTGTTGTTTTGTTTTTGGTTTCTTTGCAGTCTACATTTCCTCGTCTTCTTCGAGCGCTTCTGAAAGCAACCAGAAGTGGGAGCTCCAAACACACAAACAAACAAAATGGTGAGAAGACCTGGTTTGGTCGGGACGGCTCAAGCGCTCGCGTCTCGAGGACTTGTGCGCCTTCTCGGCGGTTAGCGATGGTCATCGACGCTGCGTAACCCTCCTCGAGTTCGTCAGCCTGTCCTCTGACCCGGAGAGGGGAGAGCGCGTTTTCGGCAGGCGGGTCATTTCGAAAGGAACCCTCCCCCAACTGTCCCGACCAAGATTACCGCCGTCAGCGATAAACAGCGCGACTCACACGCGGGCCTACCAACGCGCGCGCCAACACGCGAGCCACAGAACTCAGCAAAATAAGTTCCGAGCGCGAAATAAAAGAGCCATTCGTCCTTCACCCTCCGAGATATTGATTTATTGCGGGTTGTCCGTCTTCGAAACGCCTAAGCAGGCTGCGAGAAAAGAAAAAGAAGATATGGATAGGGAAAGAGAATGAAAGAGGTGCGATGCAAAAAGCCAAGCATACAAAAAACAAACAAAACAAAAAAACGCAGGAAGATGGATTGAGAAAAAACAAATAGAAACGAATCGAAGATATACCAAAACGGAAACTGCAAAAATTGAATCGCGAGGTTGTGTATCTTTCAAAATAAAGAGAGAGAGAGAAGGAGAAGGGGGATGGTAGAACGCCATTAATGTTAATGTTCTATCAACGTCACTCGCGTTCCGATAGTCGTGGAGCTCTAGCGAGCCTGCCTCTTGATCTCGAGCTTCTCTCGTACGAGTCCCTTTCAGCTTATGATGAACCGCAGAGGACGCTGCGAGCCGTCGAAGGCCATCCAATGCGGTGTGAGTGTCACTTGACCTCCTGGAGGGGCGCAGCGACCTGCTGCGAGGCGCCTAGTCACGCGACATGTTCGCAGAGCTGAACTGGCGAGTGCAGCGTCCGCTGCGGTCCATCGTTAGGTGAAGCGGAGAACGAGGGAGCCGAGCGATTTAAGCCCTCGAATAAATGACAAAGAGAGCGACGACTGAGTGCATGAAGAAGGCCGAAGTTCCGCGTCGAAGAAACGAAGAAAAAAAAAATGAGATCGAGCGGGCGTCGAGCGTGTCGACTGATACTGGCGTCGGCGTGGGCACCGAAGTCGACTCACGCGCTCGATGCGCAGCGTCCCATCGTGACGGCCTCAAGTGCTACTGCGATGCGTCGTGTGTTGTTGCTCTCTTGCCGCGTGGTGCGTTGATCTGTCTACTTTGTTGGTATTTGGGGAGTGGGAGATCTACGAGGGTTGCGCCGCTGAAGCGGAAGGTTATTCCTTCCTCCCTTAGGTGCGCCGAACTTTGTTCGTTGGCCCTCTCACTCGTTATTAGGGCGGCAACGAGCGAATTCCTCGGTGGATTTGGTCGGCCCTACCAATAGAAGAGGGGGGGGGGGGGGGGCTGTTTTCTGCTCCGGTAATTCTAACCGCGAGATTTTTTTTTTTCTTCTTAAACTTACCGGGTTTTGAGAACATCCATCCACCTATGGTTACAAGGAGGTAGTTCTTTTAAACGCAACCCGGCCAAATAGTTCTACAGCGTGCATCAGGGGTGCTATGTTGCGCTTTTTGGACTCCCAGGAGACTTGGAAGAAGGAAGTGACGTCAACGACTAGAGCAAACGCAGATTGGATGTTGACAGAAGAAAACAAAATCAACATCCAATCTGCATTTGCTGCGTTGTTGACGTCACTTCCTTCTCCCTATACTTCGTCTCACCTTAGTATGGACTATTGTTAGGCGCGCGTGCTAAAAGCGCGAGTTAGTCGCTTTGAATGAAGCCGCTGCGGCTGCACGAGCGCTCGTGCAGCAAGTGCTCTAGTCAAGGCAGTCAAGGCTGGGCGCTCGCGCTAGCACAGCCTTCGCGGTTAGTCCATGCTAGGGTGAGACGAAGTATAGTCTCCTGGGAGTCCAAAAAGCGCAACATAGCCCCCCTGGTCGGGCACGAGATATCTTCTCCCAATGGAACCAATGATGCTATCTCTTTCTTCTCTTTTTAGATCGGTGATAACGCTCGAGCGCTCGATTACCATCGGCACAAAAAGAATGACCGCGCGGAAGTCTAGAAAAATCCGAACAGATATCCGTTATAAGCGAGAGCAACGCGGCTGGATCGAGATATATGCTGGCGGTGAAAGAGTATAATTGCGAAGGATCCAAAATAAGGCACGATAATAATGGTGGGGCAAAGTATGCGTGTAACTATACTTCGTTTCACCTAATGTTGTACCGCAGAGAAGGCTAGAAGCGCGAGGTCATAGTGTTGGCAGCTGTTCTTAATTCACGAGAGCTTGTGCCGCCGAGATGTGCCCCTGGGCAAGGAGCTCGCGCTTGTAGCCTTTACTGCGGTACATCATAAGGTGAAACAGAGTATAAGGAGTATTCACTGGGCGCAATATTTGTGGGTGACGTCTAGAGCGCATGCTCTGAACGAGCCCACATTAATAGGCTGCAAAGACCGGCAATCTTGAGGGTGCGAAATGCACGTTACAAGAGAACTGTGGAAGCTCGCCATCAGCACGCGCTCAGCAGTCGTGCGCACAGCTATGGCCGCCAGTGAATACTTCCTATAGAAGTGTCACGAGCGTTTGCCGAACATCGGCGTTCGACTGGTTCGGCGTGTCATCGTAATCTTTTGCAAAGTTTGACAACATTCAACACCCTAAGCAGCGGTGCACGACTCAAACAAAAAAAAAAGAAGAAGAAAAAGAAAGAATAAGAGCACCATTTGCGTTTTTAGATACATTTAAGACAGCCGGTTTAAAATTATAGAAACTAATTACACCAAGGTTCGCACGGTATAAGAACATAACTATAGGCGTTTTAATGATCCGCTCAGTTCGTTAAGGTCCTCGCTGAGGAGCTCGTTTTTAATCTACGCGCATGCGAGTAATAACCTAAATTGGAGTGTGAAGTTTGAAAGAGCCGAACCTGGTGCAACTTGAACCCCGGCTGGTTCACGGCATTGTTAGAGACGCGGGGCCCGGTGACGCCTAAGCATCCGAATTATTATCCTCTCGCAGTCAATACGATTGCGGCATAACCGATAAGAACTTGGAAGAACGAGCCACGACGCGATGTGCCTGCGGGAATATAATAAGGCACACCCTGGGTTTCTTAAACGGTCAGCGACTGTCACCACGAGTGAAGGCTTTTCATCCTGGACTGGATGTTTCTCACCGCTCTTCGGGCCTAAAAAGATAAATGAACGAACGAAATCGGTACTTCGAAACATTCCGCGAAGGTGTCTTTTGGTGGCGTATTTATCCTACTCAAATTTATGAATCTGCATTTCGGAAAGATATATTTATCCTAAATACTTTTTTTTTTTTTTTTATGCGTAGGGAGAAAAAGGTATAAGCCGTCTTGTTGAGCCATCGACTCGGAGATGCTACCACACACGTTTGATTCTGCTGAATCTGCTTTCGGGTGTTCATTTCATGGAAGGTTTCACGTTTTCGATTTATTTTCTGCCATCTGCGAGGAGCCGCGTCAACCGGATGGGTTTTACCGTTTTTTTTTTTTTTTTTCTGCGGATGGAGAAAAGCCAGATTTTTACCATTATATCTTTTTTTGAAACCCATACACGTGAAATTTGAGTATCATAAATTTACCACTTAAAGACACCTTCGTGGAAAGTTTCGTTGCACTCCGTTATACGCCTTACTTATTTATATTTTTCTTACGCCGGAATACCGCTCTGACACACCCTGTAGTTTATTTTGTGGAGTATTCGATGACAGCGGATGCCAAGTACGGTCCTGAAATTTATTGTTCTCGTTCTTGTTCCTTGCAGCGCAAGCCCCGAACCGAAACGCGAGAGCCGACTCACGTCCATCATCGACCAGTTGCTCATCAACAAAACAAAGGACTACCTCCAGCAGTGTAGCGACCTCACCAAGAACATCAACAATCACAATATCGACACTTCCCAGTCACCTGCGCTTGAACCAGGTAAGCTCTCCGCTGTGGCGTGGCTTCGGAAACGGCAAACCATGAGAGACGTTCGCGAAATCGACGGCAAGTAGCGGCTGAAATTAAAACCTGTCGCGGCAGGTTTGCTCGCCAGTTTTTTCGAGCGATTCAAATACTCATAACGCCTGGTGGTCTAATAACAATGTCGTAACACTTAATAACAAAAAAAAAAAACGCGATGAAAGTTGTTAAGTGGTCCAAGAAGTGCAAGCCGCGTATTTGGGTAATGTCTACTTGTTATACTCCATCTCGCGGGGGGATCGGTGGCCGAGTTCGCTAGCACACGCCGTGTAGAAGCTCGTGGAGTGAATGCTCGCGCTGCAGAACCCAGGGATCCTGGGTTCAATCCCCACCCCTGCCCGTTTCGATCTGGATGAGTATCGTACCGGCGTGCGGTCGTCTATCACTACTGCGTGATGCACGGTAAAGACCCCAGGCTAGCGGTTGTACTGCACTGGCTAAATTGCTCATCTACAGCTGGGAGACTCGTCGCCCGTTGAGGCAGACCAAGTTCTAGGCTGTATAAACATACACACAACCCAATTTTTTACCGCGGACAGTTGTGAAATAGAATATAGATAATTGCGAGCATGGAACCTCACCGGTGCCCCACGCGTGGAAGCATGTGCAGCTAGCGCGTGAACGTAGCTTTGGCAATCTTGCGATCGAGCAGACATGGCGACGACCAAATGTCCCGCTTGCAATCGTCTATAAACTGTGCTTCGTAACGTGATACTGTTTTCCTATTAGCGAAATCCACACGCATAATCGGTTCAGCCCAAAGATACGCGAATGATAGCGAACAAGAACCGCTAGACAAGAAATCTGGTAGACAAGTGACCGTCCCTGGAGAAATGAGCCTTTTTATTTCCGAAAAGCTCCGCAGTTGCGCGCTGTCTTCTGCCTAGTGACTGATCCACGACCGGCTTTGGTCGTGGACTGATCATCGCACGTTCTCTGGCGCAAGAGGAAACCCATTTTTTTTAGAAAGAAGAATCGGAACAGCGATTCCTAATGCGTCTTCTGGGCGTTTGCATATTCCGGCTGCCAAAACTACATTGCCTTTTTAGTCGTCCGAAGAGTCAATGTAGATACGAAAAGGGGATTCAATGTAGATACGAAATGAAGCGCTGCTCGTGGTGGATAGACTTTAAGAAACTAGACGTCATTTGACGATGTTCAAGGACACGATGGGCATTAACGCTCCTGCTGCATTCACCCCCCCCCCCCCCCCAAAAAAAAAAAAAAAAAAAAAAAAAAACCTGACATTTTTATGTAAAAGTATGTAGTAGGTCTGTATGACTCTTGTTGCATTCTCTGGTTTAAACTAGTTCTTGAACTCGAATCTTGGTTCTAGTCACTGAACTCTCTGACAAATCGAGAGATCGCAGAGATTATGTGGACGAAAGTCGTCGTTGTGAGATGCCCGATTGAGTGTTTTCTCTCATAATGTGCGTGAGTGCGCGTCACAGAGTGATTATTCTGCTGCGTTTGATGTCTCGACCGATGGGATATTTTTGAGTAGACGCGTAATAGAATAGAATAGAATAGAATAGACGCGTACGAACCTCGGAGAATCAATGTTATAAGGCAACGCTTATAAAAATAGGTTCTTCTCGCAAGTTTGTGCTTATAAAATAATCAAACAAGCACGCCAGTAGCCTTTTTTTTTTTTTCAAAAAAAGACGGAAGATGAACAATTCAAAAACTGGAAGACAAAAATAAAATCCGGAAAGAAAACTGAGCTCGGAGAATTAAGAAAGCGAGCAAGTACCACACAAAGATACGATTATTTGGGATATAACGTTTTGTGCTGTACCAAATTAAGCAATCTAGGTAAAATTTTGTCTATCAAATCAATTAGCAAAAGTTGCAATATCCTCGCGATTGTGTAGCTGTTACGTGTTAGCATCTGTGGATTTTTCGTAAAGAAAATGAGCAACTCATTTGTTGATTTTCTGTGTTCAGAATATGATTAAAGTGAAATCACTTTTTCCTACCTGAAGCGTTTCCCGAAGGCAAGTTACGCATAGAGTCACTCACTTTTGCGTCGAACCCGTGCAATCTAAGAGGAAAGGTCGATCACGAAAAACATTAGTAAAAAAAAAGAAACGGCGATGAGTGGTGTGGAAATTGGACTGCGGTGAAAGGCTGCGCCGTTTACGAATTCCTACCCTATTCCTAATAGGTCTTTGTTGAAGGTCGCGGAGTGTCGAGGCAAGGTCGTAGATTCCATTCCCGATCGCGATTAGTTACACTTGTTTTTTGTCTTTGAAATGTGTTGGCTATTCAATTTTTGTGTGTTTTTCAGTGCATAGCCATAAAGCATGTGCGCGATCGACCTCGACCTATTTTAATAAATATGTTTTTGAAATTAAAATATACGAACGAACGTAGCGTGGCACTATAAAAGAAGACTGATGCCAGCATTGTCGCATCTCGTACATCCAAATTCTTTGTGTGCGGCGTATCAGCCGGGACGTTCCTAACTTAGAGCTCGCGTGGAGCGGAAACTCGCACTGGAGAACTTCGGGGTCGTGGGTTCGATTCCCACTTCTGCCGGTTTCGGTATAGGCGGGCATTGTCGGGGCGTTTGGTGTGCAATCGAGACTGAGTGATGCACGGCAACGGCTTCAGGTTAGCAGTCGCACATTTGAGGCAGGCTAACTTCCTTCTGGCTGAACCACAATACAGCAAGGTTTACCTATGTCTAATTTATGCTGTTCGTTGGCAATAGCTAAAGCCAAAAACTTTCAGCCTTTCGACTCGGGTGAAGAAGGAAGACCAGCGAAGCTGTACTATGGTGGGAATGAATTAATGGCCGGCCGGAAGTCGGCAAACCAGAGTGGAAAGGCTCGAAAGGTTGCCGCCATCTATGAGCGACGGCGGCAACCACACAACCGACAAGCCGGTTGTCTGGTTGCCACCGTCGCTCATAGATGGCAGTAGCTCTCCAGAGTTATGTGTCATTATTTGTCTATGGTCGGTGACAGTCAAATATCAAGTGGAAGCTCTTCCCACCCCTTTCCCCTTCAGCAGAGCGAACGCTTCAGAGAAGGCGATGTCGCCGACTATAGTTATGTACCTTTATGATTAGTCACTTGGCACTGCTATTCTGTTATCGAAGGTTTGGAAGGTTTTATGTTCCATCTATCGTTAAAAACTTCGAGCAGAACCAACTATGTCGTTGTCTAATTAAGCGATTAGTTGCAGACGCAATTTAGAGCCGCGACAGGCCACGCGTCAATTTTCTCGCTAAATTTAGCTGGTAAACTGAATTGATGTTGAGGTCACATGACAACAAGTGATGTGACATCATTTTCCCCGCTAAATTTAGCGGGGCAAATGAATTAGTGTTGAAATCATCCGACGTCAATTTTCCCGCTATATCTAGCGGGGATTCTAAATTTGTGCGCAGGTCACGTGGCATCATGTTACGTCGTTTCCTCGTCAAAATTTAGCGGGAAAACTGAACTTTTGTTGAGGTCACGTGACGTCAATATTCCCGCCAAACATACCGGGGAAACTGAATTCGTTTATGGATAACGTGACATCAAATCATGTGACGTAAATTTTCCCGTTATATTTTGCGGGGAAAATAACCGTCCAGAAACATACCTCCAAGTGGCTCGCTTTAAAATTGTTTTAAATATGAAACTGGTGATATGGATAGTCCTACAGACCGTTTCACTGAAAGAAGGCGAGGGATGATGAGGAGAGGGCTACGAACCCGCTTTCCTCCTCGCTGAGCCGCGAAGCGAGAGGTATCCCCGGATGTGCGCCTTGGACCTAGGCTGTGTCCGACGGTCACTTGCTTCCCCCTCAGTTTCCGTCTTTGCTACTGGGTTCGATGACAACCCCTACCCGGTCATCGGGGTACCATTGCTCGATTGCAGGCTGCGCGAACAACCAGCGAAAGCGGGAAATAATATCGGGTGACCTCTATAGCGCGCACGCAATCCGGCAAGGCGAGTGCGGCTGCAATGTTTTCGAGTTTTATCGTTTCCCACATGACCGGGACCTCCGACGGCAGTGGGTTGCTTCAACAAACGGAAAAGTCTTTAGCTCTTTGCCAAATTCTCGAGTGTGCTCGCAACATTTCGCGACTGGAGCGCGCTCCTAGTTCGATGCTGTACCGTCGTTCAACATGGGTTCAACTTCCTTCGAAATTCGCGGTTTCAGTTTGTAAAGTTTGTCTTTGTATTCTTTGCAGGTCGTACTCCCGCGATGACGTCTGCAAAAAAAAAAAAACAAACTGCGAGACGCCGCTGAACACGATCATGATTCGCGATTCATAAATAGCTGTTTCGTAGTTGAAGACTCGTTCCCGTTAACGAGCGTGGGTTTTCTTATCGCTTTCTTTAAATCACGATATCCTCCTGCACAACAGAAGAGAATTTTGTTAACCGTCACAACGCGAGTGCATGCTCGTTATTTTATAGATAAGTGCGCAACGTGGTTGGTAATAAACATCAACTTCGATTGCCACCAAATGCTGAACCGCTGATAGACCCACGCTTGCGATGGGCCTATTTCGACGTTTCTGTACTCGAGTTTCGACGAAAAACACTTTCGTCGACATGGGATCCTCAATTAAATGTTTTACGCGTATAAACATCAATGCATAGCATGCCGAAGCTGTCCACGATCACTTCCTCGGTGCTCTTATTTTGCTCGTGTTGGTTTCCTTGTTGTGGTGAACACGGAACGACAGAAGCTTTCTCGGTGGGCTGCACTTACTACCACGAAATAACTTTAAGGAATCCGCAAATTTATTCGCTGTTAACTTATTCCACAGTCTTGAGTACTCACCTCTAATTTCGATCGCTGGCGCGTTCGCTGGCGCCGCGTTCGCTGCCGCTGCGACACGCGTTTCCGCACCGGCGGAAGCCATGTTCCCGAGCACGAAATGGCACAAAGTGTTTAAAAACGTGAACCCATCCAACAAGAAAGAAGTCCTACCATGCGGCAGATATTACTAGCGTTTTACCGCACCCAATACATCAGCGGCGTCCAAAGGAGCGCTTTCACTAACGCTCGAGAGATGGCGCTAGGGCATTCACGATGGCGCTGCCCGCGATAAAACAACGTATAGATCGGTGTGCTAGCCACCATTGATAGTTAAACTGCCATGTCCATCCCACAGGAAATAAGTATTATTTTATTACTCAAGATGAAGCGGCGATGAAAGTTGAATAATAAATTGTTTAAACTGTTACGGAATACTGAAACTGCCGCGCTTCGGGTAATTAAGTATCCGAGTTAAAAGCGTTTCACGGAAAATCGTATTTCGAACAAGTTTATTTTTTGTGTTTTCGGTCCTTTCTTTATTAATTTGTTTTCAGGCATCAAGAGTGTTTTATAACTAGAAATAAATGCGGAAACAATTGAAACGATTGGCCAAAGCATACGTTTGCTCGAAATGGAAAAAATAAAAAAATATATTAAAGATAAATTGATGCTCTGTCTAAGTGCCCTTGCTCGAATAGTTGTTTTTTCGGCAGATTGATACTTTAGACCCATGTTGCGGATAAAAAAAACAGGACGCGGGATGGCCAAAAAAACGTGCTTTTCGTGTAAGTCTCGTCAAATTATGAGGCGCTGGAGAAATTCAGCCTTCTGCGTTAAGTCCTTATTTCGAACTCTTTTTGTTCGCCTTCCGCCCATTGAAAAGCATGCGGGAAGGGCCTTCGAACGCACCTGGTATCGCTGCGCCGCAGCGTTCTTCCGCACGTCTGCTTTCCTCGCCGTCACCATGGAAGCACGCACGGTACCGCCGCGTGAAGCCAGCAACAGCTGACGCCGGTGCTCGATCGCCGGCGATCGAGCACCGGCGGAGGCGGTTGATCTGACATACCGCGTTCGGCTTTGGCTATAGCAGACGGCGTTCGTAAAATGGCGTCAACTGTTGCTGGCTTCACGCGGCGGTACCGTGCGTGCTTCCATTCATTCGGCGTTCGTTGCCATGGTGACGGCGAGGAAAGCAGACGTGCGGAAGAACGCTGCGGCGCAGCGATACCAGGTGCGTTCGAAGGCCCTTCCCGCATGCTTTTCAATGGGCGGAAGGCGAACAAAAAGAGTTCGAAATAAGGACTTAACGCAGAAGGCTGAATTTCTCCAGCGCCTCATAATTTGACGAGCCTTACACGAAAAGCACGTTTTTTTGGCCATCCCGCGTCCTGTTTTTTTTATCCGCAACATGGGTCTAAAGTATCAATCTGCCGTTTTTTCTACTTCTTATCGAACCTGGCAAATTAAGCGCTCTTTCTCTCTCTCCTCGATGACACTGTTCGGTGCACGGAAGATGCCAAGTACTTTCGCTCTCACGGTGGATGTTTAGCTGATGAATTGCAGAAAGTTCATACGAAACAACACTCTGTTGACAGAGTGTTGCTTTGTACCTACACCAGGTGTGGGCAGTTCACGTGCGGGGAAACCAGAATCGCATCAAGTCAAGCGCCTGCGCAACTTTATATTCTGCCGAATAATTCAGACAGAAAGCGAGCGAGTGATAATATCCACATCGAACTTTTCGTCGATTCGCCACATTCACATTTGTTCCAGTTCTTCTTTGTTTTCGAGTATCTCCCGGAGGCTTCCTCTGTACCTTAAAGTCGGAGGTTGAAATAGTCGAGAAAAGAAAGACTCAATCCCTACTAAATTCCGGTCATACTGCATTTAAATAGATAACAAAAAAAAATTTTTTTTTTTCGCCGTTTTTTTTTAAAGGTATTCAGTTTCCGTTTTCTCGATGCAAGATGAAATGGCGGCTTCCTTCGTTCCTCCTAAGAGGAACGCGTTTCAGAAACGTCACTCCTTGGAACGCGGTTCTGTACAATACTGGGTTTCTCCACCTCGAACGGAGCCGTCTTCCGGTGATTTGAGGCGCGCGTGTCGGATCCAGTGACTCATTAACAGACGTGGCAGGTTGGAAAGGAGGGCACGACAGCGCGGGGCCTCTTCTTCCTCAGAAACAGACTTGTACACGTTACTGAAAGTCACTGTAAAAAGTAACCGATTACAATTACAATTACCGCCTCAGAGAATTAATCGAAAAATTACTGTAAAGTAATCGATTACTTCCCACGTCACTTTTCATTCAACTTTTTTTATTACGGTAGCATAATACTTGGGGTCTCGCGCTCAGTTGTTCCGAAAAAAAAAAAAGAAAACCTCTTGACCATTTTTGCTTAGAGCTGAGTGAGCGACGCGAACACACCCAATCCCTCTCGTAAAAAATAAATAAATAAAAAAGGCGGTTTAAATACATTACTCAGAAGAGGCTGGATGAGGTCATTTTCATACCCGGACGTAATTTCCGTTGTACCCCCCCCCCAAAAAAAAAAAAAAATGTACCCAGATAATGAAGCATTGTGAAGTGTCCCACTAATCCTAGAGGTCCCATGCTTAGTGGTTTTGAAAAAAAAAAAAAAATATTGACCGTTGCCCAGAGCTGAGTGACCCAAGCACATCTAACCCCCCCCCCCCTTTTTTTTGCCCCCAAAAGAAAAAAAAAGAAATTGAGAAAATTTGTATTGAGTAACTTTGTAATTGATTACAGCAAGAAAGGAATTCAATTACAAGGGTCGTTACTTCTCAAATGAAGTAATTGAAGCATTACAAAATTACAGTAAAAAGTAATCGATTACAAGTAATCCATTACTTGTAACGCGTTACGTACAAGTCTGCTTAGAACCTAGTGAAAAATGAAAGTGATACAAACTAATCTTACGTTTAACGTCATGATTCTCGATGAAGCTGCACGTATGAATGTTATAGCACGAAATATTGCGTTCCCGCTTTATTCAGCAGAAAGCGGGCCCGTTGGTTGCGATTGAACGTTACTAAAGGTATAAACACAAGGACGAACATAGCAACAACGCCCCCCACCCCCCCAAACCTCCAATTTTTTTTATTTTTTTTAGTATTGTTATAGTACTTACAGGATGAGAAGAGCAGGCCGTTTTATGCTTTCTGGTCCCACTGCTGATGCCTGTTGTAGGTGGTAGAGGATCCGCGTACATAGGCTGGATCGGCGTGTAGAGCGCACGAACGCACAAGCGTTCGTTGCTTTGACTGTACAGCCTCAGCAAGGGTAAAGTATATGCGCATGAAGTGCTTTAAAGGGTACTAAAATCGTGAAGAAAACTGGAAGTGTTATAAATAAGCATCGATATCTGAACGCCTTCGGCTTAGCTAAATAAAAAAAACGCATCTGGATGTACAATTTCACGGTTGTGTCACACCTATATCAACGTACTGGAAGCCAAACAAAAAATGTTACGGCGAAAGCAGTTTTGCATTTAATCTAATTGTGCGGAATGCTTATACGGCGAAATGTAGTCTGTGTGCTTTGTCCCCGTGTCATAACCTCGAGCACGTTGGAACTGAGAGTTTCTAAGGTTCCAGCAGACCGCGTCTTACCAAACAGTCCTTCACGCTTGCACCCTAACATCTACAATTTAGTAAAAAAAAAAGTAAAGTCACGCAGAAGTGCTTGGACGTTTCAAGCATAGTCCCTCAATCGTATGCAAGTGCGGTCAACGTGGTAGCCTTCCACGCCTCAAGAACAAGGTCGCCAGCGGGCATCGGTCAGGGCTCTCGGCTTGACCAGCAGAGTAGTTGCTCGCTTCGCTCTGGCAGGCCATTTCCGCGATGGTATATGGAGGTTTCAAAATTCAAGCGGGGCGTTCGCTGAGAAACTCAGGCACGAGCAGAAACCCGGGAGAAAAGGCCGCCATTGGGGCCAGCGCGCGTCACTTGGCATGCGCGGCGGCGTGTGCGCCTTGTGAGAACAGTGCGGAAGGTCACTCACGAAGCCGTAAACACTTCCCGAGACAGGTGGCAGTTTTTCTGCGTTCCGATCAGCGGGCGTATCCGGCTGCAACGCTTCGAGAGACAATAGGGTTACCTGTCCGCGTTCGCCCCGCGTAAGCGCCGATAACAATATACGCCCAGTAAGGGTAACGCTGACAGCCGTGCGATGATGGCCGGGTATTGACGACAATCGACGAGGGAGGGGGGAGGCCTCCATTTTCGATCGGCTCGTTTTAAGGGAGGCTGTCTGCACTCCATCGAAATGTCGATGGGCGCGACCTCAGATCTGTTTGCCGCTCGCTCATCAAACTGCTTGTTGTGTTCGGCCAACGCGCCAGCGGAATAACGCCCTCTGCACTGAGCTACGTTAAGGTGGAACGACCACCCTTTAGGGTGCCACGATGGCCCGAATAATTCTGCAAACGTGAGTATTTTATAATTATGTATTTATTTTTACTTTCATACTTTCAGGGATCGAAGACATTAGGAAAAGACAGGTCTAACACAGATGCAATCATTGGCAACATTCTTAAAGTTGGTAGTTTCAAAGGCCACGCACCAGTGAGCAGTCTTTGATGTTTACTTGTGCGCGAATATAGGTATTTTATATAGACATATGTGAACGTGTTGAGAGTCATATGGACGCGCGTTCACTTTAGTTTAAAGGGACACACAGTAAATTTAAAGTCTGCGGTTGGTGATATATTGTTTTCTGGGTTGGTGTTTGTTTAAAGCTGTTATACTGTTAGGAGTCTGACACTGGCTTCAAAACAGATGCAACTAATGAAAGGGATAAAAGAAGTACTCGCCTCTCCGAGCAGCTGATCATCACTGGATAGAATTCTGCTTTATCAACCAAGCAATCAAAGACCCCGAGTTAAAAGACAGAGCTAGCACGAGTCCCTCTGTACACAAACCCGGTATTTGCGGGATTGGTGCACTTGCCTAAAGGCCCGGAAACTGAATGCTAACTGCACGGATACACAGTCGAAGTGTGAACACCAAGAAAAGATAACTTGGGCAACTTAGTGCCGAGTTGTTTCAGTGACGCCCATTTAGGTGTACTTTACGTGATGTCTCTGACGTTGTCACGTGACGTCCCTCTACGTGACGCTGCGCCGCGATCGAGTAGATCAAGTACTTTTGGCCCGCGCCCGAGGAGCCTTATGCCGACGGCGTCTCCGCTTGCCAGACCTAGAAAAAAAAGATACATAAAAATATTGTGAGGCAATTGTGTTGCATACGTGAAACATTATAGCATCACGTGACATCAGGTCGCGTGACGTCAATTTCTCTGCTAAAGTTAGCGGGGAAACTGAATTGGTGCGTAGGTCATGGGACGTTATTTTTCCCTTTAAATTCAACGGGGAAATTGACGTCACGTGTGACGTCACGTGACCTATAAATTAATTCACCTTCCCCGCTAAATTTGGCGGCGAAACTGAATTGGTGTACAGGTCACGTGACGTCATGTGACATCACAGACCACGGCTTCATGAAATGCAGCTTGACGAAATCCGGAGCAACGAGCCAATAACGTTTTATGATAAAAGCAAAAAAGTTTCCCGTTGCCATGGCACCCGGGCGCACGCCCTTTCCGCTGGGCAAGTTTGCTCCGACCTCGATGGACGCTGACTTGATCGCCGCGCCAGGGATCTCTCTGCTTCAACGCGTTCAGAAAACTGTTCTTACCGCCGTTGAAGCACGAAACTAAGGTCAAGGCGGACAAAGTTGTGTCTAAGCGACGTAAGTGGCGTACGTGCCAAGTTCTAAATGACGCGACATACCCAGAAAATGAATTTGAAAAAAGAAGCATGTCTTCCATAGAGAAACCGGGTCCGCGACAGGCTATCAAGCCGCTTATTGAAGAGCCACCTGGTGTCGCCGCTTGCAGCAAAAGTGGGGACAGGACATTATCTGGCAGCTGCGATGCGCCCGGTGTCCATCCATGCCTATATATCTTATAACGTGATACCAGGACACGGGCAAGGTGAGGACAGCGCGCTCCTCGCGACGTGCCGATAATGTTCGCTTTTCCCTCTCTCTCTTTCTCTCTCTCACTATGGTTTCAAGCGGCGCCGGCAGATGACTCGTCGACCCGTAGGCACGGTGTAAAGGCCGGTTCAGACACTTGCGTTTGAGTGCGTTTGACTTCGTTGCGTCGAGAACCGAAAGCGAGTCACCGGCACATCTGTGCTTCGTATGAAGCGTGTAATCCAATTCAAGGAATCATCTTGGCACGCGATATAAGCCGCAGGGATGTCCTGGTTTCTCTCTGCCGCAACGCAGTCAAACGCAGTCAAACGCAACTGTCTGAACCAGGCTTTAGACGCTGGAGGCAGGCAGCAGTGCACAAGACGGCTCGTGTCGTCTCATGCTCCACACGCGCAGAGCTCCTCTAGCGAGGTTGTCGCACGTGCAGAAAGACCGCGGTGTACCGGGGTGTTGTGGCAACGAGATAATTGTTTTCGCTCTCACACAGCTTCGCCGTTTCGCCGCCGGCGACACTGTCAGCCGCGGGCACGGTGGCCGCGAAATGATGCTGTCTTTCGGATGCCCGTCGAACGAACGCTATCTGATTCCTCGCGCCGCGCGTTCAGCCCCGCCGTGTCCTCACCTGAAGAGTGTATCTTACACCGTGTACCAGGACTTGCCTCGCCATGACGTCAGGCGTCGTTACTCTGGCTACTTCTCATCAGTTACGAGCGACAGGTTGGATGGTCCGTGTAAAAATTACGGTTGAAGCTTGAAGGCATCGCATTCCTAAACCAACACCGTCATCATTGACAGTCGGACATTACTCTTTCATTCGACGAAAGAGGTTCCTCTTAAGACGTCATTGTGAGTGCTTGACCAGTAGTGGAAAGCTGACCAGAGCAATGCTTTTGATCGCGCACGTCATCATATTACTTCATCTTCTGATTCGCTTTTTTGGGGCAAAAATTCCAAAGCTTTCATCAAACTGTGTCATCAAACCAAATTTTTTTAACATTGTTTAGTTATTGAAGGGAACCTAGAAATACTAAATAAGCTATACTTCAGGGTAATTACACTTCACCAATCTTTGTGTTTCAAATCATGGTTGCCAGTTATCTGAAGTTTTATCTTATATCACAGCAAACGCTTCTCCGTCCTTCAAAAATCTTCATAAAAACAGTTCGCGATGGAGTAAGACTTTATCGCCTGATCTTCTCCACGCCGTATCTAAAGGTGAGGAAGTCGCGCTTTGGAATTCTGACAGTTGCGAATTGCGCCCACTCTGCATTAAGCACCAATATGACGGTGTCCACAAGAAACTCGGGTAATGGAGTGCCGGTTCTTTATGCCTGGCCCTATTTAGTGGCTCTAGAAGAACAAATAAACTTCCATTGTTTTTTTTTTATATTTGACAACACATTTATGCAAAAGCCATAGTCCAAATTATTTCAAATAAATACTCTCTTAACTTTCCAACGGGCTGGACAATAAAAACTGGATGATTTATATCTTGATTTAGATCAGATCAGTGCTTCTATAATAATTTAAATAAAACCGTACCCGCAAATATAATCCTGAAGATATACGGTTAATTCTTTTTATATGCATTTGTTTATATCTAAATGAAATATTAATCGAGGAAGAAATATTTGCGTCAAGCTGAACACTGGCAAAGAGCTCTTCTGAGCAATCGGTGCGTTGAGCCCTATTTCTAAACTCCCCTTCGTTCTTCAGTTACGTAATCTAAATCACAACGCGAGGAAACAAACAAAAATTAGAAAAGTAACATCCTATTGCAAGCAAATAAAAACGGGAAAGAGAAAGCAGATGGAGCTTTCTAGCTACCTAAAAAATTAAAGCTGTTCTTGTTCTAATTGGCAGGTTTCATCAATAAAGTATCGTTAATTAAAATACGAATTTAAGCAATTCTGTCTTCCGCAATCTAATAGGTGATAAACAGACTGACCATTTAATCTGTCACGTTTAAAAATACATTATTGCGATGAAGAGTCATTATTTTCGAGCTATAGTGATCTAAATCAAATTAATCTGCTTTAAATCAAATAAATTTGATTTATCTGATGTTTTCCCCTGCGTATATGCATACGCGACATACGTTAATTACAAAAGAATAACATGAAAGGATATTCACTGTTGCAATTCCAGTCGACGACCACTTAAAGGGCAACTCCGGTCGAAAACAAAACCCAAATAACCGACTGGTATCGCTCTAGTGACACCAAATATTATCACAGTCGAAATATTACGTCGAAGTGAAGCGGCGTACTTCACTAAAACCGATCTTAAATATGCGACCAGCTGCTCTTTAGCGGGTGGCCAGCAGGTTAGCTTTTAGTCAAGGAACACTGGGCTACGCGTACCGCTGCTCCACAGTGACGTCACGTCGCGACCGTAAAGCTGATGATCAGTGTTGCCATCCCTCTCTATCAGATAGTTTTGGTTTTGCCGTAGATGCCCGGAACCAAAATTTGAGCCGTGAAATTTATAAAAATATACGCAATATCGAGAGAAAAAAATAGTTATACCTCATAATTGGGGGACACTGACTGAACTGAAAAAAGTCGTAATCCAAAATTGAAAAATATTGACCGGAGTTGCCCTTTAAGAGAGGCAGGGTATGGCGAATCCCGAGGTTATCGCGCTATAAGCTATCAGGGACTTTATATATTTCATTAGCGTTCCCCCTACTCGCGTCCAAGTGCGTGTGCGTCTGCTTTGATAAGTTCATTCGCGTTGCGTCTGGTTAACTGAGAGGATATTGGCAGTAAACTGCAGATGCTGTCACTGCGTTGTAGCTCTCTTAGGGATAGTGGAACGAAGGTGAAGGTAATCTCTTCATCTACTTTGGCACGTTGAGGTAAACGAGCCCGAAATAAATAATTTAATGTAAAATCAACTTAACTAAGTTTTTTTTGTTTCTTTTTTTAATGGAAGCAGTACGCATCACAGTATTTATACTAAAAAGCGTTGTAAGTATTGACGAACAGCGAAGACCACGGGAGGAATGAGCACGACATTTTTTAGATCAGCGTAGACAGAGAACAAAGAGCTGGTTCGACCGGCGAAAGAGCACGAGAAACGCTCCCTCGGGTAAAAGGCAAGTTATCCGTCGTGCTCTACCGATGCCCGTGTGATGAACACGCCAGTTCCTGAGCCGCCTCGAAGCCTGACACGTGAAGAATTCGTTGCCCTCTTTCCACGACAGTAGGATGTCCGATCTGAAGCCCTGATCAACCCATCAAGCTTCGAGAAGCCATAACAAACGATCAACTCTTCCTCTTGAACCGGCAAGACGACCATAAGCCCCGCTATTGGCGGCTTCGACTTTCGTCCGGCTTGGGAAAGAGCGCATGACGACAACAACCAGACAACGCTACTCTCGTCGTTTGTCTTTCCCATCAGCAAACTTTCTCACGGTTTCTACGACAGGACAAGCTTCGACAAACGACAGACTTAACATGGCGGCACGCAGACAGAACTTGATAAAGGAAGCGCCGCATTCCGTAAGCGCGTCCTCCCGAAGCGCGCGAGGGCCCGGTCTCAAGAGACTCCAGAAGGGACCTTAAGACGCTCGGTTCGTACGTCTGTCTGCTAGAGATTCTTCTTCCACTGGCGTCCGATTCTTCACGTCTAATTAATTCCGCTGCCAAACCTGACCAGCAAAGTCCTTGTATATGTATGTTGGTCCGGTTCGGCGGGCTTCGCTCTTTTGAAAACGTACGCATTGCAGGACGGCACCAGTGGCAGGTCAAGCAAACAAGCTTGCCAGTCGGCTGTCATCGACGAGAGGGCCGAGTCCGCCCTGGCTGCGAGATCACGACGCGTATGTCACCGCGGGTGCCTGGAGAACTGTCCGAGGGCGGAACATCGAGGGAACGCTCGAATAACCGTGGGGTGTTGATGTATGCGAAAGCGTCGGGCCAGGAGCTATACATTGGGGCTACTGCGGGAGCATCTTCCGCAGTGACAGTGACAATTTGGGAGAAGTCACGACCGGCGCGTCACGTTCGCCGACGTCGTGTGACCTCACGGGGTGGAGGTTGGGTCCGCAGTTTTCTCCGGGTGTCACGCGCAGAAGAGGACCGAATCGTGGGCTCTCTGCAGAAGGGCGCGTTTGCATGCCGTGCTCCCTGAGAGGACACCCCGGTGCGGGGGACGTGCGGGGACGATGCGCTGCGGTCTGATGGCTCGGTTGACCCGCGCTGTGTGTTTCGGGCACGCCGGTCGAAGCAGGGACTTCATCCTGCCAAAATAAGGCGCAAAAAAAAAAATCCTTTGCTTTTTAGGTTATGGGCTAGAGGCTACAGCTCCAACTTGTACTCTTCTTTTATGACTTACGAACGAGGCAAAATATTTCTGGAGGTACCATTTCGGCCACTTTGTTTTGTATGTCGATTGTTTTATCCTCATTGTTAGCAGGTTATCATGGGTGCTAAGACTGTCAAACTGCTCCGCATGCGGAGAAAAGTATCGCAATGACCTCCCACTTTGAGTTGAAGTATTGCGGGAAGACACCGTCACTCTTTGCAGGAGGAGGGTGGCCTGCGGCAGTGGTCAGATCTGGCGCAGGGGTGATCCGATGCGTGCTCGCAGGCGCTGCGTCCGATGCGTCCGATGCGCCATCCGATGCGTGCTCGCAGGCGCTGAGGGGTGGTCGTCTGCTCGTCAAAATTCGCTTTAAACCAGCATCCGCCTTACAAAAAAGAACTCAATTAAGTACTATCTGACTGGTCACGCAACGTTGAAGTGTTTAAAAAGCTTCCTGCTCGTCACATCTCCAGTGTAAGATCAAAGTTTTGCGAACGTGAAACGTAAAGTACGGTCCGTCCAACATTCCGTAATGTCGCTACTTGCAACACTCACAATGTGAGACTTTCAACAAAGATAGATCGTTAGCTTTTGAGCCATTTCGTCAAAGTTCGTGATACTTACTTGATACTTATTTATTAGTATAGTCAACTTTTCAATATCTAACGTTATAGAGAAGAAAAGAAAAAAAAAAACGAGAACTTTCAATGGAATGCTGAAGCGAATAGGAGAGACATTCCCTCTCCTCCTCGCTTCGTCCCCCCCGAGCATCTGAACCGAAGCGAGGTGGACAGAAGCGAGGCCGCTTCCCCTCATTCTCAACTCTTCAAAGAGAATCGTGACGTCACATTCCTTGCTTGATTCCGCCTTTTTTTTATAGATATATCCTTCGTTTGTATGAGTGATGTTTTGTAGTTGTCGCGTTCAACGCTTTTGCGGCCTTATTTTGCGAAATCATGCAAATTTCGTTTAAACATCTCTTACAAAAGAAATACTGCGCTTTGGACGGATGAAGGCACCGCAGGCTTAGCTTCACGTCATGCGGTTGCTAAGTTATCAAAACTAGAGAGCGCACCCGCTTTTTTTTATATAGGCACTGCATAGTTTTCGTTGTTAAACGCTCGCCTATGATGCTTCTAGCATATAGTATAAGTGTAATGTCATTTAAACGATATTACTTTACGTCCCAAACCAACGAAGTTAATTTGGCACACCCAAGCGAAAGACTGAAGATTAACTGATTACCTTGAGGGTTTTAACTGACTGCCAAAATATTAATTACGGGCGATTAAAAATCCGAGCACGTCCGATTTTGCATACTCAAAAGTGACGCAAAGAGAGTCCGGCCGAGCTATACTGCGCATGGTAAATCGCGTGATCGGTGAAGACCCCCAGTGATAACAATTATGAATCGAGCCCGCCGGTAGGTATAGAGTTATCCTCGGTTGGGCTTCCGCAATGCGCGGCCAATTATGCAAACTATTATAATAATCACTTCTCATTAAAGAGCGCTTCTGCCTATAATCGTTCCACGTTCCCCACGTTTACGTTGTTTGACCGGGCTCCAATTTATTCTCGAACAACCCGTTCATTCCGGTCCTCTGGTCGCGCTCAGGCCACCTTTCGATTCATTCACGGGTTCGATCCTCCCTACCACACCCACAGACGGCGCCACCAATGCATCAAACGTCGACAGCGTCGCGCATTTTTGGTCAGCGTTTCCCCGCGCTGTTCCATCTTCATAAGATTCCTGGGACAGGCGGCGCCGTTTAGGGCCCCGCTAGCTCCTTGTTCTGCCTCGCCCGCACGGGGCGGCAGCCGCGCCAGCATATTCCCGGAGAAGCAATTAGCCGGCTGGAAGGAGCGACAACTTGGCGACCCGAAGGAGCTGGCGTAACGCGAGACCTCTCTGGCGACTGGCCCTTCCCGGCAGCCGGCCGGACGGACGCTTCGACTCCGAGGACGACAGATGGCCGGCCATCGATCATCTTTAAAGTCCCGACCCACCGCGAAGATATTTGGCCTCCCCGCGATGCGACTGTCTGCGGGCAGCGATATATTCGATTCAATCTCCATTTCGTTTTCTTCTGTGTCTCGTTGGTATTGGTTTGAGAGTTGAATCTTGGGTTTCTCGCGCAAGCTGATTCTCGGTTTCGGTTCTCGGTTTTCAATCGGAGGGGGGTGACACCCGTAATGAATACGAATATGTTTGCAACTGTGAGAGACTTTTTGGGCTTTGATCGTTTTGTTTGGGGTCGAGTGCTCGTTAATTATAACGAAGTCTCCCGGGGACAGTGAAATCGAACGGATACCGTTGATCATCGAAGGATCACTACTATGTTTTATGCTTCGTGCTCAACGTTGTTAAAGCTGCTGGCGCGGGCGTATGCTTTGATTGCTCAATAGCTCACTATGATGTCTTTAGTAGGCTTTATTCTGTTTTCATCGACGGAAATAAGGGCAATGACAGAAGGTCAAGTAAGACGCATGCAATTAAGCTTCAATCGCGCACGCGCCATCGAGCGCGTTGGTCGCGCAACTGACGACAAGTAGCCTGGATCATAACTCGTGACGTCACTGGTAGAATCTATTAAGCCTGGGTCACACTGCTTATAGACGTTTTTCGTTTCCTTTCGTTTTCAGTTACGTGGTTTTCATATCTGGTATGTGGGACGAAAAAATAATAACACATTTCAACCTGGAATACGCGAGAAGATAGAGGGGAGGTAAAACAAGAATGTGTGACAATCACGTATATTTTGTGAACACTTTCCAGCGGCGTGGAGAGGTCGAAACGATGTTTTAACGCATACAAGAAGTGACGATATTCAAGATGGCTGCGCCCTTGTGGAAAAGGTGTGTACATCATACATAAGGCAGTCGGCATACGGATTCGAACGCGAGTCACCTTCGATCCGTGCTTCGAATGCTGCGTGGCAATGAGTTCAAGGAGGAAACTTGGCAGGCGGCATTCGAACCGCAGTTATTGCGGTGTCTCGTGTTTGCAGACTGTCTTTTGTATGATGTATGAGCAGTGTGACCCCGGCTTAAGAGCGCTTTACATTGGAGCCGCAATATAGCCTTTTCTGGTGTGACACTGACACGGCGAGTCATTGATACCGGGATTTCCGTGCGACCAGAAAGTCACCTTTGGATTTTGGAACACTCCACCTTTTAGGAAGATGATGACATCTCGCGTCACTATACTGATGAGGTGACGCGACGCGAACAAAAAAAAAACAGTAAAAAGAAATAAGGTCATCGTACGTATTCTGTTTGAGCTGGTGCTGATAACGTGCTTCCATGCTACGTCCAAAGACGAAGCTGTCTGAGGCTGTTGGTCAATTGTTTTCGCTGATGTATAGCCATATGCGATCAATTATGTCGGTATCGATCCCTTCGCAAGCCTTTCCTGATTATTCTTCGAAGACAGTACCGGGGTTGCCTATGCTCTAGGAAGCTCCTGCATCTACATTGCTACATACAGACTTCACACGGAAAGCCAGTAATAAGATTTCCTGTAATCAGTTTACATCATGAGGAACGCGAGCGGCATCGCGACTGACTTGTGTAGTCTCAAGTGATGATGTGTGTTCTCTCCTTTCGTCGCTTAGACCGCATGTCCATTTGACAATTTGATCGTGACACCGATCACCCTTGTGGTTCGTTAAACTCTCTAAAACAAAAAAAAGCCTAATAATTGTGCTCCCAGTGCATTGTGGCCCAGTGTACACTTAGACACTTGTAAGCATGCAGATGGCTGTATGGTAAATTAAATTTGGGGGGTTTTATGTGCCAAACCAATGAAGGGAATTCGACATGCCATATAAATGTACCGATGATTAATTTAAACTGGCTGGGAATCGTTTAACGTGCAACCACGTTCTCTGCAATATGCTTTCGTCAGATTGCAAACAGCTCAGCCGGGAGTCGAAGCCGTCGACTGAGGATTTGTGGGTTTGCGCTTCACCCAATACCTACTGGCCCGAAATTCTGTCGCGCTCTCTAGAAATTGGCCAAGCGGTTCCCTTCCATCAGAATACTGGGACAACCATTTCTACCGAGACAATAAAATCTGAGATGGTGACCTGAACGTGACACTTAACATGCTCTCGTTGAGGTTCAAGCTCTATGTCGACTCGCAGGCCACAATTCTCTTAATCCCAACTCTTTTTTTTCCTACTCATCGTTCACTTTGTAGATGGAAAAAAAATATCGCGAGATCTTCCACTCCCGAACAAATTGTTCCTCTTAGCTGCTTGGCATTAAATAATCTACCAGAAAGGAACAGACAAAAATAACTAGGGAACGCAAAGAGCGACAGGTTGAAAATTGGAAAGCGGTGAGGACGCTCTACGCTTTTAGCGGCGCTCTAGGCAAAGTCGGGCCCGAAAATCTGCTCCGACGGCGAAGTGGGCTATAGATGGCCGCTCGCAGTTCGCTGCTCTGTCACCCGGATGATGGATGACGTGCGAGGGAGCCTTCGCTGCTGCGGGAAAGCTTTTTCTCCAGAGTACCTCGGCTGCGTGAGCCTTAGTTCTGGACGGCTTTGGATGACAAACTATGACGAATGTCCAGGGCGGAATGCATAATAGCCTGGAAGAAGTCGGGAAGACTCTGACGTTTGATAGGACCCAAAAGAACGGGCTGGACGAGGCTTAGCGTGGCCGCCATCTTACTACCCTCGTCCCCAAGAAGAAGTAGACGACTACGTCACCCATACGCGTGACTTGCCTTGACGTCACACCAGCTGCCATTGTTGTAGCCTCGCTGCTGAGCGCGTACTTCCTGCAGCGTACATTCCGAACCACAGAATGTTTTTTCTCGGAAGGCGCAAGGGGGACTTAAGGCCGGTTCAGACACTTGCGTTTGAGTGCGTTTGACTGCGTTGCGTCGAGAACCGAAAGCGAGTCACCGGCACATCCGTGCTTCGTACGAAGCCTGAAATCCAATTCAAGGAATCATCTTGGCACGCGATATAAGCAGCAGGGATGTCCCGGTTTCTCGCAGCCGCAACGCAGTCAAACGCAGTTAAACGCTACTGTCTGAACCAGGCTTTACAACCAGCATGACGCGGTGGCGTCACGTGCAAACCATGCCTACTCCGTTTCACTTCCAGCGCGCGTAAGAGAAGCTGCAAAAGCGAGCTCCAGGCTTTCGGCTTCCCCGCCAAACAGGTACTCATGCGGTGCAAGCATCGTCCAGAGCAACGAACTCGTGCTTGTAGCTTCGGCTTCGCTCTCACTCGAAGTAAAACGGGGTCACTAAATGAGCTACGCTTAGAGTATCGGTACTCTGTTCCCTGATATTGTTTTGGGCGCCGCCATCTTGGTGCTTAGTGCAAAGCAAACGCCACGGCCGATAGTCATGACTCAAAATTGCGACTTCCTCAGCAATATATTCGGTGTTAGAAAGTTCATGTAATATTGCTTTACTCTGTCGCGAACCGTGTAAAGATTTGTGGAGGATAAGAAAGCGTTTCCTGTGATACCAGATAAAGCTTCAGATAACTGGCAACCATGATTTTAAGCCCCAAGATGGGTAAGGGTCGTTACTCTGAATTGCAGCTTATTTTGTGGCACCAGGCACTCCATTCCCCGTTTGTGTTGTGAGAGCTGCCATTTTGTTGCTTAATGCAGGGCGGGCGCAAAAGTTACGATTTGAAAATGCGACTTCCTGAGCTTTAGATATTTTGTAGGAAAGCTCGAGCGACATCGGTTTGCCTTGTCGCGGACTGTATGAATAGTTCCATGGACGCCTTTTAAGCACAAAGATGATTGAAGCGTCGATACTCTGACCCGTAGCCTATTTAGTGGCTCTGGTTAACTCCTACCTGACCGGAGTGTTTTTCGAACAACTTTTTTTGGAGCTGACGTCATCATTCTGAATGCTGTGACGTCAATATATAAAATAAATGTTACAGTCTGATCAGCTTAGACTGACACGTCGTGAGGGTGCCAGCGGTCGCCTGCGACAGCCGAACCACGGTAGCGTTCCGAAAATAACCTGTACTTTTTTCACATGTTTCACACCTTATGACATCAGGACACTTAGCTATGACGTCAGCACACTCGGCACTGAGGGCCTATTTTCTTATAAGTGTGTTGCGATGAACCCGGACCTGCGAGCTCTTAAACAACTTGCAAACGACCACACCAGGTGTACTGTGATTGACAGCGGCTGCTGTTGTGTCGTTGATGTGTTTTTGAAGATTTGGTTTAAGTTCAAGGGCTTTAGAATATTTACTAGGGCTAACCTTCCGATTAATGAATAAATGTTTTGATCGCGATAATTTTTAAAGAGCAGCTCTTAATCGCCCGTTTCCGGCTTAAGCGGCGTCGGCGTCGGCGTCGTTGTCGGCGTCGGAACTTCGGGTTCCTTCGAGAGGACCTCGGGGAGGGGGGAACATGTGACCCCCCGGGGTCACGTGCCCCCGCCCCCCTAGGTCACGTGCCCCCCCCCTTCCCCGGGGTCACATGACCCCCCCCCCTCAGTTCCCTTCCCTCTTCCTCTTCAAGAGCTGCGCTCTAATTCGGCGTTACAGGGAGTTGTAAACGGCTTTCACTTTTTTTTCAACCGGTTCAACCGGTTAATCGGTTCAATTGTGACGAACCGAAACAAGAAAAGAGAAATCATTCTACGTTTTCCGCATCTGGCAAGCTTGGAGTGGAAAAAAAAAATTACAACAGATTGTAACCAAGTCCTGGAGTAGTCACGTGATTTTGGTGATATAATTTGTGCATCCAAAATCACCAAGTTTGTCACCGGCGACGTCCTCGTTTCTCCTAAAGCCGACGGATGAGCCGCCCGTCGCGTCGTTCAGTGGCGGTGGTCACACGGAAAAACCTGGCGGCTTAGTTGGACGATTGATTGGATATTCAAGTGGCCAATTTTGGACATTCAGCCGACTGAGGTTCCAGTCAAGCTAGCCAGAACACGACAAGGGTGGACGACGCGTTTACATCATTAGCGAGGTTGAGTCGTTGAGTGGGAAGACCTGTCGGCAGCCGCAGGGCCTGGCGTGGCCTTTCGTGCACCCTCCGATAGCTGCGAAGTCCACAATATTCAAAACGTCTCGCAGCGAACGCGGCGGACTAGTCTGAGAGGATCGAAAGCGCAAAATATACGTTATTATATTATGTTTCGCTGTATATTCTACTCAGGAATTCAGGGGAAAAAATGTGCACCTTCTACCTTACGTTAACGCGTGTCCTCGTCTGCAGTTCGTTGGGTCGAAGACACGTGAGTAACGCTAAATTTTAACTGATACGTTCCTTGAGAGGAAAACGGTGTGGTGTATCCCGCGCCACTTTCACTGGCTTCAAAATTAGTTAACTGACGTGGAAGAATACACTATTTTGAAGGGCAAACTTTAGGTACAATTTAAATTTTATGTAAACTACAGGGGCGAGGTTTAAACCGCAGCAAGGCGAGGAAATTATATCTGACTCGGTCACTTTAACGACAAGCGAGGTTCTGTTCAGCGCAGCGGTGACATTCGTGAACAAGTAAATGAGCTCATTTCTGCCGGATGATTTAAGCGAACTTCTGTTCTTCCACAAGTGGTTAAATAAGCTGCAAGACTCTTTGGACTGTTCTTCAATACCTGTCAAAGTTGAATTCTACTTGCAAATATACACAGAGTATATAAGATGAATATCTAAACAAATCAGCAAAGGCAAGAAGTGTAATTTTGCCCTCTTTAATATACTATGCCTAGAAATCCGTGAAACCGATGAATCAACTAATTAATCGATTAAAGCGTGCCAATTAATGGGGTTCAAATGTTTAATTGACGCCCAGCCCTCGTATTTAGCTTAGGAGCTTTGTTTTAGTAGAATAGTTGTACATGTGCTAGACGCGCCGAAGAACCTTTCAGAGCCCCGAAGGGGCGGCGGCGTCTACGGTTTTCCGAGCTGCTGTTGTGTGGTGGGTGGAAAAAAAAGAGGGGGGGGGGGAGCAATAGCGCGTCTTGCCATAGGTGGCGTGGTTGTGCGAGTGTGCGACGGCACTGGAGAAAAAGGAATAGCGCAGCGATGTGGCGGCGCGCCCCACGATCACCGCGGTATTTGCGCGGGTAAAAGGGACACTAACAGCTGCGGTTGTAAAAGGGGCCGGAGCGAAAGATGGAAGCGGCGCTATTTTCCCTCCTTATGGATGCTTCTAAAAGCACACTGATTGATGAGAGTTTTTAATCCTCGAATTTATACTACACTTTGGGCTTTCCTCGGTTGGAGTTTCCGCATTAAAACGCTCTGTTAAAGACTGAAGTGTTGTTTGGCGTCGGAGAAGCAAAACGTGCGGGCTTTACGTCTTGGCTGTCAGACGGTAGTAGCTGGGATGGGAAATGCGTGAGTGTTAGAAATGAGTATTGCCGAAATGTAAGTGATGTGTGCGTGTGTGTCTGTGATTTTTATGTACCGCACTTGGGCCGAAAGATTGTTTCTCGTAGGGTGGATTACGCTAGATGCTTGGCTCGATGAGTGATTATAAGCTTCTGTCGTTAGTATTCATGGTCTTTTTTGTTATCCATCGCTTCTGCTAGAGGCCGCTGCTGGCTGTGGGACTTTTACAGATTGCCAACGTGAAGTGGGAATTAAGTCAGTATGAACGAGTACTGTTTAAGATTGCAGGATCATTTTTTGTAGAGCGAGCAGCAGATGTTAAATAGGCGTATAACCATTAGAGTGACCCAAATATAATCTCAGCGAGAAAATAGTGAAATAGTAAAACAGAAATACAGTTAAGAGATTACTGACAAAGGATAAACTAAGAATGTTACTCTTTCCACAGTGCTAAGCTTGGAGCTCAGCTGCGAGCAAAAAGTAGCGACTGACCATCCCGTGACACTGAAATTGATAAGAAAAAAAGGCTAATCGTAAATTATATATCCTCGTCGTCCGCATTCATATTGTTATCCACGTATGACCAGAGAAACAGATTTTAAAAATTCATTAAAAGGATACCAAAAATAAACGTACCCTAATGTTACGATGGCTTCAAAGTCGTTGTGTTATCTGAGGCGACGGAAGTGCCGAATTAGTAACCGAGGGTCCTCACGAACTTAATCCGGTTTATTAAGCCCATTTGCAGAAACAGATGCCAGTGCCAAACTCTGTTATCGCTGTATCGCTGCTATCGTCCCCACGTTTTTTTGCAGCCCGAGGGACGTCGCGACTGAAAATAGCGAGCAGAATTTCATCGCGTGAATCAGGCTTTAGCGTCCATTCTGCAGCGTCCACGCGGAATGATTCGCCACATATCACGTTGTTCACGCGATGTTTTGCGGCGTAACGCGCCTTTTTATTTTGTTGAGGCCACTAAATTAGTAATCATCAATTATAACTAGAAATAGAGCCTGCGTGGGAATTCGCACCGACGCCGATAACATCGCATTCCAACGGTTCGCTGATGGGGAACGATGCGCTTCTTGCCGACACCCCCATCGCGTACGCGCGGCGCCGGTGGCGTCCGCTAGAGGAGCTGCGGTTTGTTGAAGTGAGGAAAAATACGCACGGGGAAGGCCCAACCGAGCGATTATTTGACTGGTGGCAAAGGTTGAGGGAAATATGAATAGTTTCTTCCCTTCCAGGCTACCCGTGGGACGGAAGGTGTGTGCACCCGGTTGCATGGAGGCGCCTCCGTCGTACGGATCGTAGCCTTTAAGAATAACTCTCTAGATGCATAACTCTATGTTAGGTAAATGTTAGGAAAAACTAAAATCACTGGCTAGGTGGCCCAAGCCGCCGCCCAATTCAAAGGGTTCAGCCTCATTCATTCATTTATCAATTCATCCATCCATCCATCCATCCATCCAGCCAGCCAGCCAGTCAGCCAGCCAGCCAGCCATCCATCCATCCATTCATCCATTCATCCAAACATGAGTTGACACGAGTCAACTAAATGAACTGACAAGTTCTTTCTGTTTTTCGGGCGGAGGAAAACTTACGGTGATGACCTGCTTGCGCCATGGAATTATACATCGAAAGAAGTCAAATCAACGACTTGAAAATTTTGCCTTCTAAAAAGACGAAATAAAAAAAAACTGAACCAAATGCTTTAAGGTTAAATTTGAAAGAGACAAAGAACATCTTGCGGAACTTTTGTATTTGTGCCTAGCCTTTTTTGTTTCTCCATCTTTTTACGTTCCCTCTTATCCTGCCCCAACGTGGAGTAGCCATCCTTCTAAACTGCGTGAGACAATCTCCTCCGCTTTTCAATAAATGCTTTTCTATCTCCCTCTCTAATCCCATGGACCTTTCGTTACGGCATTGTATGAAGGAAAGAACGATAACCCCGTGAACTGTATAGTAAGTGAATCAATTTCGATACAAAGAATACCGATTTAGTAAACTAGCGTCACAGTGGTCTCAGAGACAGACTTACACTTAGTCCCAGAACCTATTGAATAGTTGAGCAATAGAGTCACTACAATTAGCAACGCTTCAGTAACGACACTTCAGCCATCTTGGTGCTCAAAATTATTGTTGCCATTTGCCTGAGGCTTTATCTGAAATCTCAAGAAAAGCTTTTCCGTCGTTCAGAAATGCTAAGACAGTCCTGAACGGACCAAAAGGGGATCGTCCGGCTTTTCTGACACCGCATCCAAAGCTCCAGAATTCGCATTTTTGAATAGTAACGGTCGCCATTTGCACCCGATCTGCACCAAGCAACAAAATGGCGGCTCCCACTAGACAATCGGGGAGTGGAGTGCCGGTAATGTAAGCGTAGCTTTTTTAGTGGCTCTAGTTGAGCCAGATCGCCGAAGCCGTGTCCGCTAGGCGCAGCAAGCTGCAGTCCGTACCTTCGAGTCGTGACTGCATGCCCTTTTCCTTTCTTGTATATACACAGACACACAAAAAAGAATATACCCAGAAGAAAAATGCCCGGCTCTAGAGGAAGTGTGAGATGGCCAAGTTTCCATCATTTCTCATTCCTAAGCCGCGTCCCGCGGTCCGTCCACACTTCCAAAAAAGCGTGGTAGGTCACGGATCTCGTATTCGCGCGCTCGTCGGTCGAAGGAAAAAAGGAAGGCACAAGAAAACGATGTCAAACCGCAAAACTATAACCCCCCCCCCCCCCCTCCAAAAAAAAAAAAAAAAGAAACCCGCCGTCATACGCGTCAGATATGCATGAAAAAAAAAGAATGCGAAGGATACTTTTTGGAAAACTCCCGGCGCCGAAAAACACAATGGCACCTCTCGGGCGGCGTTGTGACCTTAGGCGCCGCGCCGACCTTTTCGCGGTTAGATGAAAAAGATAGCCGGGACTCACACTTCCACAAAGACATTTGGGTGTGCGGCCGCGGCGGCGGGAGCCGCATATAGCCGGACACGAAGAGGAAGCAGCGTGTGCATTAAGAGCTCGCTACATGCCTCAATGACCTGGCTGACTGCCTCTGCCTTTTACGCGCAGCCCACGGTACCTTTTTTTCTTGTGTTGTCTAGTTGTTTAGCTGGCCGTTCTACTCGCCACATGTCTGGTTGTTGTTCGACCAACGAGAGTTTATAATCTAAAAGTCGCATCTCCGCGTCCCTTCGTGAGCTCTTGGTCTTGTTGCGTCTTACGCGTTCTTTCTCCCTCCCACTGGTAGTTGCCTGGAGCTCCGTTTTGGGTTTTCCAAGCAGGCGCCAACAGCAGCGAGTGCCTATCGACGAGGACCATCTTCGTTCTTCTTGCCGCTCTTGTCGGTCTTGTCTCCGGCTGCTGCCGGTCCATCACGGGGGCACGAGCTTGCTCGCTTGGCGTCCTGACGCGTGCACCGTAATGACCCGCTAGTCGTCGGCCGGGGGCGTAGCCCCGTGCACGCAGTTTTGCCACGTCAACGCGTTGTGTTGCCTCGGAGAACGGCTGCAGAAAATTGTTAGGGAAGGAGAGGACGGCCCTTCGGCGGGAAATCCGGATATTGAAAACCGGGACGCCCGCAACCTTCGGGGTGAAAGGACGACGACACTCCACGGTTTCTGGTGCGGCATTAATAGTGCATCTGGAGAGCTGACGGCATCCGCACTTTATGGACGTGTAGTCGTTTGTTTTCGATGCTATCGCTGTGGGACTCGGCGGTGGAGAGGGGATCGCGGCGTCGTTCTTCGTTGCCGACCTAGGAGGACGTCAGAAGCCGTCCTCTCACCTGCTGTCCTTTGTGCGTGTGTGCGGCTGCCTGCGAGCGTGTGGTTGAAAGAGAGAGAGAGAGAGAGAGGGTTTCACGTAAAAAATGTCCGGTTCATCATGATGAGCGTCGGCTATACGAAGCTTCTGTAACTCACGCATCCTTTTCTGTTCTCGAAATGTCCGGGTATACCTGCTAGCGAAACGCCAGTTTATTTCATGCGACACGTCTATAAAGGCCAGACGCAGGCTTTTTCTCGGATCACGGAAAGATGCAGTATCGGTATATACATGCAGCGTGTGAGAAGTACAAGATGCGGCAATATGAGCTGGCCCAGCGGCGTTCCGGCCGGGGCGACACAAGAGCCATTAAAAGAGCACCGCCAAGCTGTTAAAAAAAATGATTCTAATGGATGACCATATCTCCTCTTGTCGCAATATGACCATATCTCCTCTTGTCGCAATATGGCTGTCAGTTTCACAGCTTAGCATGCCGAAGGCGCCCCGTGCGGAATCTTACCCCTATTGGCTAGCACTGAACTTAGCCTGCGCATGTTGCCGCCGAATGTACACCTAGATCAATATATGTCACAGATCAAGCCACGCCACTGGCTCCTAGTTCTGTCGGAGGTCGTATTGTTGTACTATACCGAAAGTTTTCCTGAGTGTCTATTTTGAAGCGGAGAAGTCTGATCGTTAGGGCTGGTATGATTCTGCTGGATATGACAGTCGCTGAATGGATGCGGTGCTTTGCCGTAAGCGCGTACCCCAGCTGGAACGGAGCGCAGGTGAGATGACACAATCCTTGTACTAAATTACAAATCTTATCTGCGAAGAAAAATATATCCCGAAGTCGCCTTTTACCCCGCAACTTTTATTAACAGCAACCAGGGATTCCATTCCTGCGCCAAATGCGCCATTTTGCGTCTAAAGCGATTTCCTGCGCCATACTGATAAAATTTCTCGAAATTGCGCCAAAGTGCTCCGAAACCCGTGTTTGGGGATGGGACGGCATTTTGTGCCACCTACCCGAGCCAACAGCAACCTTACACAAATGAGACACCTAGCGGAACCCGGAACTGGTCCCGCGACCAGTTCCGGCACTCCGCCCAGCAACTAGAAACTAAAGGTGGGTGGACATTTCTTGTTTCTTCTTCGCATCTTGGTCATACCCGTGGCGTGGTTTGAGTGAGTTCGATTTATGCCGAGGTTCACAGTTTTGTGCAGTTACGCCACGCTTATGTTAGCCCGCTGTTCAGAACAGCCGGCATTAAAGGGGACTGCTGTGCATCGAATGCAATAAAGAAAGGTAAGCCCCCGTGACTGGCTGACCTCAGTTAGGCTTTCAGTCAGACTTTCGTTCTACGTGACTGGGCGAACCCACGTAGCTTTAGATCGTGGACTTCTTTTTATATTTCTTTGTTCAAAATAAATCTGGTCCAAAAATTGCATAAACCAGCTTGTTGTCTTTTTTTAGCATTAATACTCATTACACATAATTGATTCCTCTAAAAATGTTTCCCCTGATGGTTTTCAACTGGAATATGGCATGAAGCACATTTGCGTTATAGTGAAAGATGCCTGGTGAAATACGTGCCAACTTTAAAATTCTTGTAAAGTAAACTTGATTGTGTAAAGCGCTAAAAATGTGTATTACATGCTACAAAGTGCACAGAAAATGATCATTTAGTGCTCCAAACTGCTCCGGAATGCACATTTTGGTGGTCCGGACTGCTGTAGAGTGCATGTTTTGGTGCTCCAAACTGCTCTAGAACGCACATTTTGGTGCTTAAAACGTCTCCAGAATGCACATTTTGGTGCTCCAAACTGCTCCAGAATGCATATTTTGGTGCTCCGAAATTGCTCCAAATTGCATTTCTGCGATGGGATCCCTGAGCAGTGGGTGTTGCCACACGGATTTACTGAAGATATGTGAACGTGTGCGTAAATGTTCGCAGTTTAGGGTATCGAGGAGGATTACAAACGCGCGGCACACCCCCCCCCCCCCCCCCCAGTGGGCTCTGAACGTTACTTCACCACTTAGCCTATTACGGTCGCGCTCTTACACCCTTTCTTAGTGCTGAAACAACAACGACTCGTTTTAAGATACACCGAAACCAATTGTAGCCTAATGAATCGATTTCCGTCCAATCTAATATGTGTCAATGATAAACGCAAATCCTACGCTCGCTAGTCTCGGGCGGCTCTCAACGTCAGTGTTTCATTAGAAAGCTATCTTGTCGATGGTAGCGTATAGACATAAGTCGCATTTAGGGCCGATTTGTGCGCAAGCATTTTGCGCTTGTCATCGATGAGGACGGGCGCAAAATATCCATTCTCGGATATATGTTCATCACATTCTCCGCTCATTATTACGACAAAATATGTGCTATCTGCTCATTGCAAAGCATGGAAAGCATACTAAGAACTTACTGAAGTTTTTATTGCAAGAGGACATGCTATACCCTAACATTTGTATCCTTTCTATCTCTTAGCTTCACTTCATCAGTATGGTCACTTGACAGATTATTGATTACAATGTCAATTACAATAACAATTAAGGCACCTCAGCGTTCTTTTTTTTTTTTTTTCCAATGCAGGCCTCACGCGAATTTGTCATTGTTCATTTCAGTGGCAGGCATGTTGGGATCAGGGTGTGAGATAGGCAAGTGGGGAAACAAGATTCGTTTGGGTGATCTGGTTGTGTCCCCGCTTCAGCAAGGTTCGTCGCACTCCACATAGATGGCGCCACGTAAAGGAGAAACGAAAAACAAAATATCCTCATTCATTTTGCGAGGGACACAATCCACTAGCAATTTATTTCGTAAACTGCGCAGAAAATACGCAGTTTAATCGAGCAAACTAAGAATTTGTTTAATATTTACGTTTTGTTTTGCACTTAGTTTTACATTACAATTTAGAAGTTATTCAGGGGGCTCGACAAAATGAAGTCGAGCTGAGTAGTCAGCGGAGGCGTGTGATATGAATGCGTCGACAGCGTCGATTCCACTCCACCCGTAGATGTGCTCGGCGACCTTGCTTAAAAGTCTACACACAGTTTACGAGCAAGCAATCTAAGTTTTGGATCGACGTGATTGAAAGCCAGCGGTAAACCGTCGCACTGCACTGCGGTCACATTTTGCCTTGCACGAGAGTCACCCGAGCTCAACATCGCCCGCGTTAAATATCACCGCTTTTTTTTTTTTTTTCTTCGGTCCATAACCCGACTGACAGTTCGGGAACACAACCGTAGCGGCCTATACTTCAAGAATCTTGGCCGTCCCCAGGCGCCGACACCCGGCGCCAAATGCATATTTCGTCCGCTATACCTCCAATTCGTCTGCTCCAAGCGCGTTCGGGAGTAAAAACAAACAAAATAAAAAGCAAAATGCACGTCAGACCTTTCGCAGGGGACTTCACATTGCCAGTGGCTCGCACGATTTGGAAACTGCATCAAAGTTAAGAGAAATGTTGATAAACATTGGTGTGGTCTTTCGCCAGGATTTACTAAATTTCACTTTAAATTAAAGGATATCGCTAACCCGGTGCGTTCTCTGGCAGAGTTCCATACAAACCCGAGTCCATCGCGTTTCGCATGCCGCCGCGCCAGCTATCGTAAGACGAAGGCACCTGCCGAGGGGAAGCCGCCAGGAGGACACAATCCGATCGCGATGGTGCGGCAGGTTTCAGTGGTCGCTTCCCCGCCTGTGTATCTAACAGCCTGGTCGGGAGGCGAAGGTCAGTTTTGGTGGCTCAAATATGGCCCGCGCGAAAGACGTTCTATATAGAGATCCGAAAGAAACGTTGACGCTCTCCAAAGCTGCTCTTAAGTTCTAACTTTTTCTAATACGTCTAGTGCCAAATGGTCGTCCTATGTGCCCCTGGCACGTCCAACCTGGTTCACAAGCGGGATAAAGAACTTAACTAAATTCTGGCTGATAGTTCGGCTTTCACCGACGCGTCAGTTGGCACAGTTGACAACTTGATATAATCAAACGTAACCAGATCCAACTTGGTGTTCATCGATCGCGTCTTATTAACTCAGCAAGAAACAGTATTAACGTGAAACGTTCTTTGGCTAGGTGTTCGACAGTCTGTGAAGCCAAGAGCATAGCCGCGAGGCTCGACACGGATTGGTTTACGGGTGGAAGAGGAGGAATGAGGTGCTGGACTCTGATTAGTTAACGGGGAGGTAAGATAGCCAGGTTTAAATCAGCCTGATTAGCGATAGTATCGCTTCATTCTGGGAACAGTTATGAAGTGTACGGATGGTACGCATCAAACTATCTGATGAAAAGCGCCGCCAACGTAGGTGTCTGGCGTCAGGAAACTCAGACTGTCGCTAAATGGTTTGACGCTGGAATCTTTCGCGTCTGCAACACAACTGCCTAGAAATTTGCCAAACGTTTCTGGTAAACAATACTTTACAAAGTTGAGAACCTGTATATATAGGAAGAACATACTATATTTGCTTCTTTTTTGCTGCCACGACAGCATCGACGGACAGTGTTTTCGAGTAGTCCACGCAAAATGAACTTCCAATTTAGCTAACAATCGTATTGCCAAAGCAAACGATGAGAACCGAAGCAGAAATGAGTCTTGCAACTGATACCTAAAAATAAGGTTTTTATAATAACCCTTTAGTTATTAGGCCTATTGTATCCACACTACTCTCGGGGCACGTCCCGAACATCTATTCTCTTTAGCGATAACACAAAACAATTACCCGCATGAGCGGCCCATCTACGAAGTACAAACTCAACCAATTAAGCCGGATAATCTAAATGGAGGCTCGGAACCCAATTAAATCTGCTCACCTAGATTACCAGACAAAGGAAGCCGCGCCATCATAAATTGATCAGTTGCCAAAGCCCGAGGAAAAAGAGAGAGGTTCACAAAGAGCGATTAGCGTTATTTTTTTTTTTTTTTTTTGCTTACCGCGATTTTTTATTTTTAATTTATGATAGTTCCGACCGATACAACAAAGGAGCTCCGTCATCTCCAGCTCTATCTTAAACAGCGCTCGGAGCTATACAAAGCTCTAGACACCCGACCATTTCTCCGAAAACGACAACACCGCGAGCAACAAAAAGCCGTATATCCAGGCCCGGAACAGGACGATACCATCGCAGAAAGAAGAAGAAAGAAAGAGCATACGTACAGAGCGAAGAAACAAAGTAAATGTGAAAAGAGAAGCGACAGGTTCAATCAGGCAAAGCCGATAATCGATCTCCGATCACGCACGTGTATATTCTGCGCACATAAACGCACGCGAGCGAGCGACCGAAATACTTTGAGTGCGCATCAAACACGTTGGAGAGGAGAGCCAACAACAGAACAGACCGGAGAAGGCTTTGTGCGAAAGAAACTTTTTCTTTCTTTTCTTTTTTTCTTATCGCGTTAGTGGACGCAGCGGCTTCTGGACTCATCCTAAAGCTCGGCAACTTGTCGTTGCCGCTGTGGCCTGCTCTTATTGGATTTTTTTTTGTGCTTATATGTGTAAGGTATCTCTCTCTCTCTCTCTCTCTCTCTCTTTCTCTCGTTCTTTCTTTCTTTATTTTTCTTTCTCATAAAAGATTGCGTGCGTAGCTCTGGACATGAGCGATAACCGTGAGCGCGAATTGTATATTTCTTTATTGAGGGTAGTCTGACTAGAGGGAGAACCGCTCCAATTCTTCCGTTGGACTGATTCGAGCAACCCGGTCTTCCTTCATTTTCGTTGTCTTTTTTTCTTTCCCGGCGCGGAGAATTCGAGCATCTCGGGTCCTCGCACACGCAAACACGCGTTACGAAAGAAACAACAACATTAAAGACGCGAATAGGAGGCCCACAAACAAAGATACACGTAGATCCGTGGAGGTGATTTCCAGAAGGTGCGATGGCCACGAAACGTAGTAAGCACGCGGCTCCGAGGAAGCCTCGTGGTCAAATTCCGGCTGGCCGGACTCGCCGCGCATGACCTCATCTGCATTTGGGTCGGCGACCAAAGCACTGACGCGGTGTTGTTGCGGCTCGGAGCCGTACTCCGTTTCACCTTCAGATGGAGCGCGGAGTACGAGACATCTAAAGACGCACTTGCGCAAAAGGCACGGACGCCTCACGCATGTTCGAAGCTTCACGCGTATCTACGCTTCGAGCATGCGCAGTAATTGTGCGGCTGATGTGACGGGGCCGAAGGAAGAAACACGTCCGAACAATGTCACAATGTCTGCAGACTGGCTTTGTATGATGTACACGAGCAGCGTGACACGCAAAAGACAGTCTGCATACGTATTTCAGGGATAGGATGGATGCTTGGGCGAGTTGGTGAACCATATTTGACGGTGACAGCGCAGGGAAAACCACTCTCACACCATACACTCAGGAAGACTTCAATTTCTCTCTAAATGATAGCGATGAGGGAGAGAGACGATGTGTAAAGGTTTTAGGTTATATATATTTTTTCGTTTCTTTATTTTTTTCTTCTCTTTTACTGTTCTTTTGCCGTGTATTTAGAATTTTCCTCGTATGTCGCTGCTACTTCTTCTACTTATCACGTTCGAAAAGTCAACCCGGACGTTGAAGAGAAAAATGAAGTACTCGAATACACAAGAGTTGTAAGTTCAGCGCGTGTGCTTGTCTTCCTGAGTGTATGGTGTGAGAGTGGTTTTCCCTGCGCTGTCACTGTCAAATAAATTTCAGGGATGGTTCTTGCTCCTATGACGGTCCTGCCATATGCAGAGAGCAAGTCGTCTGCTTCTTGCTCAGGAGTTGTGGTGACGTCAGAACGACACCGAGCCCTTATTGGCTGATTGAAAAAAAAAAAAAAAACAGTTGGTATACCTCAATGCTAGATGCCTCGAGGTCCTACCCACTATTTGATTCAATCAGCCAATCAGAGCTCGGTGTCGTTCTGACGTCACCACAACTCCTGAGCAAGAAGCAGACGACTTGCTCTCCGCATTAGTCGTACAAACATCTCCCCGCAGACATGTTGGAAGCAAATATGATTATCAGATGCGTGAGGCACGTCCGCAGATGTCATCGTGTCTTCAGCGAACAGCGTTGTCCCTCGTACAATGGCGATCAGTATGACTGCTGCGGCTTTGGGCAATCCGATGACGTGCGAGTGTCGAGTGACCTTCGGGAGGGCCGCAGCGACTCGCGGGGTACATGGTCACGTGATACGTTGGCCACCCCGGATAGGATGGCATGGCTCGTAGGCGTCCACCGCGGTCCATCGAGAAACGAAGAGGAGCGTGGCCGGCCGCCGCTGCGTACGCGCGTCTGTGTGTGCTCCCAGGGGGTGTCTCGGTAAAGGGGAGGAACGTCCGGGGCGGCAAGGTGGAGACAATAAGAAACGGAGCTTTCGCAGCGCGTGCCCGTTCAGTATCAGGGCGGTTTCCATCCGGGGATTTTTGCGATGCGTGCGGAACAAAGCCCTTCTGGCGGTAAGAACAAATTTGCCCTCCTTTTTTTTCTAATTTTAGCGTTGGTCGTTTTTTTTAATGCAATCCCCGTAACTCGCCACTCGCCGAGTGTTTTTTGTTTTGTGTATTCCCGGGTCATGTGGCGGCCTGAATTACACCATCGCTTTTGTGTGTGTGTGTGCGTGTGTGTGTGTGTGAGTGTGTGTGTGTGTTTTGGGAAAGAAGAGGGCGGAGAAATATAGATTTAAACGAGAGGCGTGGTAATTGTCCAGAACACAGAGGGAAATCGTTGGGTGCAAACTTTCGAGTGCGAGATGTGCGGACTCGTGTCATGGGCTTTAAAAGCATGATATTTGCGTGATTGGCTGAAACTAAAGACAGCAAATATGCTGCGTTTAGAGATTGGGCACTCCATTCCCCTAATTTCTACTGGCAGCCGCCATTTTGGTGCGCTGACGGGATTTTGAGAAGAGATTTTGACACTTAAATCGCCCAAATCAAATTTGGGGAAGTTACATGCCACACCAACGACGAGCATCTGGCCCGCTCCAGCGGAGGACTGAGGATTCATTTGCACCACCTGGGGGTCTTTAGACGTGCAACCAAAAGCTAGGTTCCACGGCGCCTTCTCGGTATTAAGCCTCCGTCAGATAGCGGGCACCTGGGCCGGGATTCGAACCCGCCACCTGGGGATCCGGAAACCGCAGCTCTCGCCTCGGACCTACCGAGGCGGCTTGGGGCCGGGGGAGAGGGGGGGGGGGGGGGGGGGGCGTATTGGTGATTTTTACATTTAGAAAATGTGACTTCCTCAGCTTGACGTACTTTGTCAGGCGGCTCAAGTTTTTCTTTGTCGTGGACTTTTTTAATAGTTCTTTAGGTCGAACGATTGGTTCCTGCGATTTCCAATTAAGCATCATATAGCTGGACAACACCGTTTTTAAATGCTTCCGTGTTGAAAGGGGTGGCCAAACTTCTGATTGGGAACCGCATGCGCTCTTCACGGGTCCAAATGTCGCTCGCGGCTCTCAGATAAACGTGCCCCCCTTTCCCTCCTAAGACGATAAGAGCTCAAGAATTTTTTTTAAAGCTAACAGTTTTGGCAGACTTGTGTTAAACAACGTGAGTGATGCACGTTAAAGACCACGGGCTAGCGGTTGTACTGCACTGGCTACATTTCTCATTTACAGCTGGGAGACAAGTCACCCGTTGTGGTAAACTAAGCTCTAGGCCGTATAAACACATACACACACCCCAATTTTTTTTATACTAAACTGCGTTTATACAACGCTTTTTGACACGTGGGTGTGTCCTGTGACACTGTTTCCTTTATTGATTTAGAAAGAATGTCTAACCGTACACGCATAACGGTCGTCAGGAGCAGTGGCTGGCAAGCGATTCATGTATTCACTTTTGCTTAGCGATTAAAGAAACGTTCTGCTGCCTCGTGTTATTTGTTGTAATTGACAATCATTATTGTACCCTTTGGAAAGGACTGTCCTCACCATCGTAGCTTCTTCAAAGTTGCCACCCACTTTTTTTTCTTCTTTTTTGTGGCTCTCTGAACTTTTGTAGTTCCATCTGTGGCTGTAACCGCATGTCACTCTGGCGAACCCGGGAATAGACCCTTTTTATGGAAAACGCCACCATGCGGTTCATAATTTGAATGAACAAAGGCCAGCGCTGCTTGAAATGTCGATGAAACGTTTAACCACAAATTCTCCAGGTGAACGCCAAAAGAACGAAGAAGCGTGACATGTGTTCAATGTTTTCGAATATTTTTGTAAACTTCTTTTAAATCAACTTGTCTCCTCCAAGATGTTAAATTGTAGAAGTTCGAGAGACTTGCTAAGACGGAGCGACCGAAATTCGCTTGGGACGCAAGTGGCGGTTCATGCTTGTAAACGGTAAAAGTGCCTATAAATATCAGTTGCTGGTATGGGCATTAAAGTCCGGCTTTTTGCGTGGATCGTACTATCAAGTAAAGCCACATTACCTATTCAACGAGACGGCGCTATTGTTACCCCTAGCAACTGTTCCTGCTATACTTTAGTTCAAAACGAATGGCAAATGAACACGTATATGTCTGTCTTCTGCGTCAAACGTTTCTCTCCTCAGCTATCATAATCCTTTGGAACTTGTGCTGTTCAGCAGAATTTGCTAGTCACTTATTTCATCTGATCGTCGGTCGATGCCTGAAGCAGCCACTCACAGCGTCACTATAAAGGATGAAGACCTGCGAGAAGAACCACCGCAAATCACGCAAAATTACTTCCTCGTTATTTTCAAAAGATGAAGTTCAGATTCAGATTCAGATTGGTTTTATTTTTCATTAGTAACAGTACAGATTATTGAAGAAACCATCTGGGCCCATAGCCATTGGCTAGTTTGGGCCCATTTTTAATAATGCATGAAAACAGTCACTGTTAGAAAGACCATAAAAAGGAAACCAAGTAATGACCGGTTTAGATGCTATAATCTGTTATGACACACAAGCAACTTAACTAATGTAATGATAATTGTTGAAACAAAGGTAGTCAAGGCTAAAAAAGATTATCTGTATCGTGTGGGTTTGAGACTCAAAGTGAAAACAGGCATGTTCTTTCAAAGAATATGTGCTCCTTTAATGAGGCATTAAAGTTGTTTGAGAGTGTGACTGACGATGGTAAATTATTCCAGATTTTAGTGCCGCAGAATTGTATTAGTCGCTCGCCATATACATTATGAGATATTGGCAAATTAAACTGACCGGATATGTTTGCCCTTGTTAGTCGTGTGCCTCGAATTAAAATGCTTGCTGGAAGTGGATTGTTTGACTTTACTATATTGTGGATTACACAAGCAATTTTGTACCGTTTAATTTCTTCAAATGAAAGGATACGGAGTTGATCGAAGAGTATACGGGATGGTTGAGAGTAGGAAGAGTGCGTTAAGATCCTAACAGCTCGCTTTTGTAGTTTAATTATTGGCAGAAGGTAAGTATCATAAGTTAATCCCCAGGCCTCAATACAATATGTTAAGTGAGTATGAAATATTGAAAAATATACAAGTTTCAATATGGGGGTATTAAAACACTGTCTTGCCTTCAATAAGGCAAAACAAGCGTAGGTTAATTTTTTACAAGTCTTTTCAATGTGCGCATGCCAATGGAGGTGAGAGTCTAATGTAACTCCCAGATAATTAAATGAACTGACTTCTTCTAGCTGTGAGTTTCCAATATAAATATTAAAGCAGCTGGTGTTAACATCTTTTCTAATGGAACGAAAAACAATGTACTTAGTTTTGGTTATATTCAATGTCAATTTGTTGGAAACGAACCACTCCTGGAGAACTGCTAGTTCTTGGTTGATAGTGTTCTGCAAGGTAAGTAGTGACGTGTCTGTGTAAATTAAAACAGTATCATCGGCGTACATTATTATATCTGAGTGCAAGGACATGTGTGGCAAGTCGTTAACGTAGAGTGAAAAAAGTAAAGGTCCGAGAACAGAGCCTTGTGGGATTCCGGTGGTTATCGGTTTTATTGTGGATATATGATCTGAGAGAGACACAAACTGTGAGCGAGTTGACAAATAACTTGTAAGAAAGCATAAAAAGGAACCTCTGAAACCATATCGTTGTAATTTATTAAGAAGAATATGATGATCGACCGTGTCAAATGCCTTTTTAATATCGAGAAAGACACCGACGCTTATATTATTTCTGTTTAGAGATTCATTAATTTTTTGGGAAAGAGAGATGACTGCACTTGCAGTTGATTTGTTAGGACGAAATCCATGTTGATGGGGTGTGATAATATTGTACTTTTCTATAAATGCATTAATACGTCGTACAATTAGCCTTTCGAAAAGAGTGTTAATTGTGCTTAAAACAGAGATGGGTCTATAATTTATTGGTTCATTAATATTGCCACATTTGTAAACTGGACACACTTTCGCGATTTTCAATGAAGTTGAAGCACTCGTGAATCTGTAACGTACAGCAACCGAACATATCCTTAATAAAACCATATTTGTGGTGTACACTGCGCCACACTGTTAACGCAAACAAGCGATCGCCTCATCTTGTTTTCTTTTTGATTTGAAAGGCTCTCATCAAGAATGCTGTGGGGGTGGAAAATACTTCAGCTTGGACGAGTTAGCGGTTCATGCTTACACTTCACAGCGCACTAGAACAGACACACCACAAAAGTTCACTCACACAAAGAAAGAACACTCAAAGTGCGCTGTGTGAGTCTGTCTGTTCTTGTGCGCTGTGAAGTGTAAGGGTTTGAATAGTGTTCTCTTCGGAGACTAAGCTAAGTTGTAACGCTTGGTGTCCGCTAATGCCCTTTCGAAGTCAAATGCGAAATTGTGCAGATCTCGTGTTAGTGCTAACAGTGTCGCGCAGTGTACGTCCTGCAAATATTCTCGTTTCTGAAAACAAAAAGCGTAGAAAGTTTGTTTTGTGTTCAAATTCCCTCCAAGTTCAAGTACCTCGAAGTCGAAGTTAGAAATGGCTCGGGGAGCACGCATCATCTCATTCCTAAGCTTAGGAGATCGCTATCCACTCCAACGTTTCTCGGCACACAGGGCGGCATACAAAGCAAATCGCTAAAGCACAACGCTGTTTCGACTCCGCGCGAAACCTGCTGCCCCATCGATACTTTCGTAAAACGCGTTCCCAAATTTCTTAAGCTGCCTGTTAAAATACGAAGGAAGGAAAACAAAAGGCCTCCGAAGTTCCGTTACTTCTTGCTCTGCGATTTGTCTAACTACGCTCAATTTATAAAGCGCACCGCGGCCGCGAGGTCACGAATGCCCCCCGACTACCACTGGTCACGATTAGCCTTCCGATTTATAAAGGGCGTGGACGTTTCGACGCAACAGACCCTTTGACGCTGCTGCTAATCGAAACGAGCGCTTCGGAACTGGGACTTTTGAAATTCGCGTCGGCATGCATCACGCTCCTTGCCAAAGAATGCAGCCAAACCGTTCAATTATACTTCCGTTTTTTCTTTTCACGACGCAGCTTTCACGGGTCATTCCTTCGACTAGAGAATTGTCGATGATCCACGGGTGTTACCGCGCGCTCACTTCGACCTTCCGGCAGCCAACGCCCTTGCGGATTCCTCCACTTCTTGTGTATTCAGGCATCCTCTATTGTTCGGTGGGGAAGACGTTTTTGTTCTTACTTCAATTTCTCGACGCTGTCAACAGGGCGGAGCCATTTCAAAGCGTCGGTCGTGCGTGTGTGTGTGTGAGTGTGTTCGTATAACACGTTCAAACCAGTTCGCGCGACGTCCGATTTCGCTTGTAAGCCATACGCATAATGGATGACGCCGGGCGGCGCTCGCGTTGTGTGTGCCGCTACCTTGTAGCCGTTGCTCTAAAGATTGCTTTCTGCGGGTGTCTTCTCGGCGCCACGACTTTTCGTCGAGTTGGTTTCCAGCGGCGAAGGCAGCGCCGGAGAGATGTAAAGTCCCTTTTGACGAATGACCGGTTGGGACAAATAAGCGCCCGAATATAGTTTTGGAACGGAGTTGGACCGCACGGACAACAAGGGTTCTTCCGAGGGAATGATGGGTCCTTCGCCTACCTTCGTTCTTCGGCCTGCCCTGTTTGCAAGCGGTGGTGGTGACCATTAGGGACCGTTTCCACGTTGGGCTGTTGGCGCATTCGCCGCGTCTGTACTTAGGTTAACCGGCGGGTATAAGAGGAACACCGGCTATTTTCTATAGCGTGGGAAAAAGCGAGATTTAAACGCTGCTCACTGTTGCGTTCTGCGTAACCTATTCATTGGTAAAGTGAAAGGGCAATGCCATCAATACCTAATACTGTCGAGACCATTTATAACGAAGTGAACGGGAATTGGAAATCACTTCGCTATATCCGCTATTTCGTTATAACCGACTTCGGTTAACGTACTGCAAAAGGGAATGGGAAATCGTGATCGCTTCGCTGTAGCCGCTATTTCGTTATAATCGACTTCGTTATAACCGGTCTCGAGAGTAGGCCGATTTTACCAGGCAGTTTCTTTACGCCGCCGCCGCTGCTAAAGTGCATCGTGGGAGCTTAAATTCGCAATCACAATGTTCATGCATCATATCAAAAGACACCGCGGTTGTATCTATGACAGAAGAATCTGCAGATGGGAGTCGAGCAAGTTCGAAGTACGTTCGCCACATGCATATGTATGCTTGGAACATGTCTGCAAGCAGTATTTGTATGACCGGCGTTACAGGACCATCGTATACGAGGAAGAAAGACGCCCGAGGCAGTGCGCGCAGACGGTCTTTTGCGCGATGTGCTGGCAGTGTGAGGTGCGTCTATAGCCTCTCTGCCTGTGCGACAACAACTTCACTGTGGGGACCCCGCGGGCACAACACGGGACGTCACTGTCAGTCTCGTGCACTGACACCTGCCTCCTGCGGACTAAAGTTACGGTGGCGTCACGCATGCGTCGAGCGCTTAGTAAGATCGGTCTATCAACCACCGGCGTTGCCTCGCAGGAATGCGCTGTACCTTCTTCATGAATGCGTGTAGTCCACGGTGTGAAATTATATACTCTTTAGGTGAGGACACTGGCGCGAGGTACAATGAGGTGCGATCGACTAGAGAAACTGCTCTCACGAGCGCATGCGCGCGCCCAACAGCCCGTGGCGAACTATATAGCGTCGCTCGCTAGCAAAATAACGCAAATGCGAAAAAAAAAACACAAATGAAATATTTTGTTGCCATGGCACCTCTCGTACAGCCGTCGCACACCCTCGAGCAAGGATGTATAGCCTCCTGTATACTCGCAATAATAATAATAATAATAATACTTTTATTTCCATCCTTTATGATGGTGGGGCCCAAGAAAAAAAGCTGCAGTAAGCAGCTTGACGAGTCCCTGGGCCCCTACAATGGACAGCAGGAAGCGTGCGGGAAAACAAAAAAAAAGCAACATAATAGCGTGCCAGAGGCAATGATGTAAGAAATCAGTGCACAAAACTAAAAGCACCTTTTGCAAACGTTAAGAAAAAAAATGATCACGAACAAGCATATAATAAGCGCAAGTCTCTAAAGGTTAGACTTTCTAGATCAATGTTTTTGCTGCTAAGGCTGTTTAACAAATGCGGGAGTGTGGAGTTTATCATTTGTGAGCCATAATTTGTTCGCTGCTGCTAAAGCCTGGCAGTTCGACGACGGAGCCATAGAGTGCCCGGTCGCAGATTTGGAGCTGGAGGATCTGGTAGCACAAAGCATTTCTCGAAAAACCTGGACGTCAGCGCACAGCTTTTGCAGCGGCGAGGACCCGAAACATACTTGTTCGTTCGGGAGAAGTGTGTTTCGGCGTCTCGCCGCCGTGAGGCGCCAGTCACGTGGTTCTCCCAGAGCCGTTTATTGAGAGAGTTTGGCCATACATTGGTTTGAATAGGCGAGCATCTCGAGCCAACCACAGGCCGCGAAACAGCCCCTAGCGGTGGTCGCGTGCTCTAAATTTGTGCCACGACTATACTTCGTTTCACCTTATGTGCGAGCGAAGGCAAAACTGGAAGCGCGAGCACGGAAGCTCCGTGCGTTCAGGCTTTGCTCGAGCGCGCGAGCTGGGGAGAAATGCAAAAAGCGCTGGTCTCGCGCATCTAGCTTTGGCTTCGCTCGCAGGTAAAGTGAAACGAAGTATAATTTGAGCCGTGCCGAGCGGAACTCCGCGTCTCAAGACGCTCGCGCACCCCACCCTTTGCACTGCTTTCTTTCAGCCAGTCTCAGGACGCTGTTCTAGCAGTGCAGACAAAGGCATGGGCACGAGCGCGTGGCTTTGGAAAGTGCCTCCTATGCACGAGGTCTCGTACAAACAATAGCGTTTCGCTGAGCTAGGCTCACGCGCCTGTGCCTTTGTCTTCACTGTCGACATTTGTGAGATGGAGTAGAGGTCTCCTGATTGGTCGACGCTTTGTCACAAATTTAGTTTACGCTCTAAGCGTGGGGGGAATATTCGGCGCTGGCGGCGGCCTTTGCTCCGCCTATTGTCCAAACTCTCCTAATATACGGCTCTGGGTTCTCCTAAAGCCCCTTCATGTTTAAAAAGTAGTGCAAAGTGCGTCGATGCACAAGGCACGTGCAACGTGCAGCCTTTGGGAAGATCATGGCGGCACGGCGCAGCACTGAGCTAGATTTCAGACGCCATGTTCTTCCCAGAAGTGGCGCGCGGCACGTGTCTCAAGCATTCCCACAACAATGAATGGTGCCACCTTTCCCAGGATAGAGGGTCTTTAGGTTCTCCTCTCGTCCGTTGTCTGCCGCAACACTTTTTCCATTTCGGCGGCCGCTTCTCGTGGCGATCTGTCCATGTTTTCAAAATCTCAGCCCCACGTGCGATCTTCACAGCTCAGCACGTGCGTGTTCCCCGCTTCGGAAAGCGAGCAAAGCACGCTCCGTACGCACGAACACTCAAAATGGCACCGGCCACACACTCTCATTTATGGCAAGGAGCTCGTGCTCGTCTGATACCATGGCAACGATATATTTTATTTTCGTTTTCTCACAGTTAAGTTGTTTCGCCAGCGAACGACGCTAGTTCGCCGCAGGCTGTTGGGCACGCGTACGCGCTCGTGAGAAGACTCTATCCGGTCGCTCGGCGCCGGGCAGAGTCCTCACCTGTAGTGTATATTTTACACAGTGGTGTAAACCAAATGGCGCTATAGTCACTAAATGCAGGAAGGGGCTTTCTTATGTTCACGCTTTTGGCTTTCTGATTTGTCGTTCGGCATTCTGATTGGCCAAAGCCACGACTTCATTGGCTTCGGAGCGATGGTAAGATGCTCCGGGCTGGAGGTGCCCTGCGCTTCTAAGCTCTCGGTGACCGTAGTCAGAGCAGACATGCACAAGTTACTCGAAAAAAGTAATTAAGTTAAGTTACTGAGTATTGACGTCAAAAGTAATTTGAGTAGAGTAGAAATTACTCAAATAGAAAGTAATTGAGAAAATTACTAATTACCGTAAAAAAGTAGCGAATTACTTTTGAAGTTACTATTGAAGTTACTTTTATATGTTTTTGCGGTAAAAAGAAAGTACAAATGTTTTAGTCCGTTAGCAAAATTGTGCTACCCAAATATGAATCGGCTTGTTTTTTGTTTGTTTTTTTCATAGAAATGCTGGTTCTGCTTGTGCGTGCCTAATTGTTTTGTACTTTCTTGTTTGTTTGGTCAATGATGTACTGCGAATGTGTCATTTCTATTGTGAGGTTTAGCACTGTCTGAGCTGGATTTTTTAGGTAGTGTTTTCTTGTTTACAGTGTTGCGTAAAGTATATATAAAAAGTACTTGAAGTATAGTACAAAGTAAATTAGAGGGGGGGGGGGGGGCTTATGAAAATTTGGGGGTTTCGGACTCTCCAAACCATTTTCTCCCCCCCCCCCCTTCTTCCTACAGCACATGCTTCCCCCTCTTTGCAAATATCAGCTGATCTTCCAACATCTTATCTCCTTTGTGCAGGAATCTTTGTTGACAGGAAAAACAACCACTAAAATTCGAGAGTAATTTGTAACTTGAGTAGAAGTTACTCAAAAAAGTAATTAAAGTAAACTACTAATTATCAAAATAAAAATGTAATTGAAAGTTACTAAACTACTCAGAAAAGTAGTTAAACTACTGTAACTTGAGTAGAGTAGTTGAACTACGTACAAGTCTGAGTCAGAGTACTCGATCGTGGCCGACCTAATTCAGTGACGTCGGGGGTTGCAGCACACGTCCTCGCGTTTGCTCAACACCTCCATGATAAGACAGCCAAGTGCTGAATTTTCGAGCGTGAATAAAGAAGGCCACCGAAGACCAGAGATTAGACACGACTGGGGCGTCAGCGTTCGGCTAGGGGTCGTGTCCAATCGGCGAGTACACGACTCCCAGCCGAACACTGACTCCGTAGTCGTGTCCAGTCTCTGGTCTACGGCGGCCTTCTTTAGTGACGCGGGAAAGCACTAAGGTCCTCTGGGAGGTGTTGGTTTGCCGCTCCATGGTCTCCACCGCTGCAGGGAGAGGGCCTACTGTAACAGATAACAGGCCCGGGGTGCTGGATTTTTTACGTCTGCTACTGGTGGCCAGTGCGCGCCATAGTTTGAGCACGAGCGCTGCGTCAGCGATCAGACAGAGCGGTGCGTCAGCGGGTGCTCGCGTTCAGTCTGTAAGAACTCGAGTCCCAGTCAGCGTTCGAGTTAAGCCTAACGCTGACGGAGCAGTCATGTCGAACCAGCTCAGCCTACCCCGCTGCTTTCAGATCTGTGGGGCCGTGGAAACGTATGCGTCTTACGGTAAATTTGAAATCGATATGACCCAATCGAGAACGTCTTTCTGTTTGCGTTTAACCTGGTCCCGTGAAGAGGTGAGAATGAGATGCACCTTCCGTGTCACCACTCAAATGAAAGGTTACCGTACACTCATTCGTACGCGAGAAGCATATACCTTTTGCGTGACTATATTTAGATCTACGCTTATATTAACCAGACACTGACTTTTGAACTTCCGAACAAAAACAACACCACCGGTAAAAGAGAAACAAAAGGAGATACAGAGAAAGAAGGAAAAACAAACAGAAAAAAAAACTACCCGTTTTGAGTAGAACAAAGAAAAATAAAAATATCGCCCTCTTTTACGCAGAAAATAGGGAACTTTTCCGTCTTGGCCATTTATGATCGTCGAACCGATTTCAAGGCCGCTTGCGACCCGTGCTCCGCACTGTCGACAGAGCCGTCCACTCTTGGCCATTTATCGGTCTGTCGAAGTCAACGTCCGCGTTTGCTTCTTTTCTTTCTTTACATTTTTTTCGTTTACACTCGGGCTCTCCCGGACCGAGGAAATAATTTGCTGAAAAGAGCCGAGCCAAGAAAGAATAATCCAAAAGGCGCCTGTATCGCTGCTCCGGCTCGGCGCGTCGTCGGGCGACAAGGCCCTACTCGCGCCTTCGCGCCGCTGCAGGTCCCAGCGGCGGCTCAAAGTCACTGCCCGAGGGCATGTCATTGAGCGCGTCATTATCCGTCCGAGCCCAGACTAGGTGGCGGGGAAGAAGTCGCCATTAATGCGGCCGCCCTGAGACACATCAAGCAATACAAACCTGCACCAGGAAGCGGGCCCCATCACACACTCGCTGCTGTTTCTCGCCCTCGATCTCGGCCGGACGACGCTTTGCGGACTCCACGTCTAGTAGAGATTGTCGGGCTCGCCCGGCTAATTTCCTCCTGAGGACGAACGCACATCTCGATCTTGGCATCCGATGCGCGTCCCTGTGACCCCTTACAGGCTGTCTGATAGACGTACGTCTGGGACAGACATCGCAGGGAGGGGCAAGAGGTTGATAAACGCTGATTACAACGACAGCTCGGAAAGGGCAATGGAAATATGTACCAAGAAAATGGTTATATTAATATGTCGTGACCTCTAAACGCCGAATGCTAGTAAATAGGGCAGAGGCCATGTTTTAGGCGCTTTTTTTAAATGCAGAATTTCATTCCGGAAGCTCAGACTTCGGGAGTGTCTGTAAGCGTGGCACGGCGGAAGGTACTAAAGTTGATCATCAAAGGCTTTTGAAAACAACGCGAACAACAATAGCCACGCACAACAAAAGGCAGGCGTGGAGAACGAGGCGACGTCGCGACGCTTCGGAAGCTCTTGGCCAGCTGCTCAAAACAAACAATTTAGTCGTAAGTTGTTTATACAGCGGGAGTTTAGTCCGTCAGAACATGGCGTTATTGTTAACCACAGTACATGACCAATTTAGTCAGTGCGGCGCAACCTCCAGCCTGGGGTCATTAAAGGCTGAAGCAAACATTTCCGTGTCTATAAGTGGCGCAGGATCGTTCTACGAGCCAGCAGCCGCCGGTGTGCGCGAGCACACGCAACGAAATTTACGTCATAGTCCCCCATTCGCGCTTAAGATGACAGTGAAGTGTATGGGCTCGAGGGGAAAGGACAATAATTACAAGCTTTTCGTCTCCAGAGTGGGTTCTCGTGTAAGAGGTAAGCAATCAATTGGTGTAACAAGCACGTAGCTTTTACTTGTGGAGATGAGAAGCCTGTCTTTATTTTCCTTTGTCCCGAAGCCCATACATTTCACACCTTTTCCTTTAACGCTTTAACGTGCACCACGCAGTAGTGATATACGATCGCACGCCGGTACGATGCTCATCCAGATCGAAACGGGTATGGGGATTGAACCCAGGTGCACCGCAAGCTTTCGCTCCACGTGCTCCGAGCTGGCGTGTGTTACCCCACTTGGCCACCGATCCCCGTTGCCTGCGGCTGAAGACTTTTCGAAAACAACATTAAAAAGAGAAGCACCAGTAAAGCACGACAAAGCAACGCCTGAAAGGCACATCGGCGCATGCCAAGAGAGGCTTACGAGACTGCTTACGAGACTAGACGTTCACTGTGTTCGTTATAAAACACAACTCTGCATTCGCGGGTTGGACAGATCGAAGTACAGCTGCCAATTTTTCCTAACTAATTTCTGTGTTGTTAAATTTCGATAGCCGTCCTTAGATACATCAAAGCTGATAGCCGTTCATACTAGAACTTTACGACATATCTTAAATGACAATGCCCTATTATATGCAAATGCTCCCCACAGGCGAACGTCCGAAGAACCCATGTGACCGTGGTCGGTTTGCAGGTTTTTGTCGTCTGCGTAGTAGTTGCTTGATACATTTAAATCCGACGGATGCGCAGTTACTTCCATATTACGCATTTCTTCGATACATTTTTGGCCAATAGAGGGAGCGGCAACATGTATGTTACTAAAAGCACTTTCGACTCGAATCTTTTTAATACCACCCAATTACTCGCATATAATTTGGGAGTTTGTTTCATTCCCCCGATTTGGCATTTTACTTTTGTAATCGAATTCACGTAGCCTCGGCTGGCTCCACTAAATAAGCTACCCTTCAGACTATGGACCAGGGTGCAAGATAGGCATGTGAAAAACCGAGAACCGATTGGGCGACCTGATTGTGTCCCCGCTTTAGAAATGTTCGTGGCTCTCCGTATAGCTCGAGCCACGCAAAGAAGAAACGAAAAACAAAATACCCTCATTAATTTCTTAAGGCAACGCAACCCACTACCAATTCATTTCGTAAACTTCGCACGAACCGCGCAAGTTTAAAGGAACAAACTAATACTATATTTTATGTACATGTTCTGTTTTGTCTTTAGTTCTACATTACAAGTTAAAACAATCGAGTGGGCGCGCACCGCTGACAAAGCGAAGGCGAGCTGAGAAGTGAGGCGTGTCGTGCATGCGACGACTGCGTCGATTCCACTCTGCCTGCCTATGTGTCCGGCGATCTAGCTTAAACGTTTCCGCTGTTTACGTGCAATCAAAGTACGTTTTAGTTCGACGTGATTTAATGCCAGCGATACGCCGTCGCACCGCGGTCGCAATCTGCCCAGGACGACAGAATACCCCGAACTCGCCATCGCCCTCGTTAAAAATACTAAGGCTCGGCGATTGATCGCTTAGCCTTCCGATAAATCCAATAATGCTTTTATCGCGATCAATATTTGTTAGCCTGTCAATCGGTTGAATGGCGACGAACGAAAACAAAGCAAGTAAATACATTATACGCTTTCCTCATATAGCAAACGTGGATTGGGGAAAAAAATGAGCCATAAATTTTAACCGAATCCTGGAGCAGTGAAATGGTTTTGGTCAGGGATTTTGTGTATCTAAAGGTATACCAAGTTGGTTACCAGCGACGTTCTCGTTTCTCCAAAAGAAGCCGGGCGAGCCGGGTGGAGGTCCGACAAAAAACCTGGCGGTTTAGCTGGACAGTTGACTGGACATTCACGGGGCCAATTTCGGACATTCCGCCGGCTGAGTTTCCCTTCCAACTACATAGAACACGGAGAGAGAGGACGACATCTACATGGCTAGCGAGGCGCCGGCAGCCGCAAATCCCAGCGTGGCCTTTCCCCGGCTAGCGCCAAATATCGTCCGTGCCCTTGAAGAAAATCGCCGGGCATCCTCCGAAACTTGCACAGCCTGCAATAGTCGAAACTGCACGCAGTAACGGCGGTGGATTAGTCCGAGAGGATCGAAAGCACAAAATAAGTTATTGTTTTTATTTTTAGTTCTATGCCACTCAGGAATTCGGGGTAAACAATTATTGCCGCCGTCTACCTTCCTTCAACGAGTGTCCTCATCTGCATTTGGTTCCGTAGAGGACAGATTAGCAACGCTCAAATTTAAGTGATACGTTTGTTAAGAGGGAAGAGGCGCGGCGTATCATTTGCATATTTTATGTGATTGAGTATTAGACACTTCACTGACGTGGAGGAGTACACGACTATGAAGGAAAAAAAAAACTTTACGTGAAATTCAAATGCAATGTAAGCTGCAGTGGCGACGTTTGCAACGCAGAGCAAGGCGAGAAGATTATATCACAGACGGTCACTTCAACGCCAAGTCGAACCACTGCACGCGTCTATTGCTAATGAAGCGGTCTCCGATGTATCCCGTTGTATATCCCGCCGCACCAAACGAGCGCCATTCTCGGACCAACGGCAGGCCACAAAATAATAGTAATAATAATAAAAAAAAAAACAATTTACCCCGAACTTCTCTTCGGGCCAACTGTGAACATGGAGCCAGGCTGCCGCGCACCAAATAAACGTAACGAGCGAGGGCTAAGCGGTGTGTCGCCTCGGTTACTCCAAAGAGGTCAGGAGCAGAGGCCACCTTTCCAGGCACACTGGGGTTGGGGAGAACCACCCCGGGCGCACCGATGCGGCCGTGGCGGCGTTGCAGCCCTAACGAGCAGGTGCGTACAGCAACGCGTGCTGGAAAAACAAAATGAACTCGAGCAAGCAAGTGTCAGCGATCGAACGTGCATGCGTGCATGCATGCCAGCGAGCGGACGACGAGAAGAAGGCGAGCGCGCGAGGCAGCCACAATGATAATAAATGGTAACGCCGAAGTCTCCCCTCCGAATGACTGGATTCCAAGCTCGCCTGCCTCCTCGCCCACCCCTGCGGCTGGGAGGAAAGGTGGGAGTCATTCCCTTTTTTCTTTCCTCCTATAGTTCTGCGTTGTTGATGTTGTGGTTGTTGCTTTTGCGTACCGAGTAATTAGAAGTGTAGCGAAACGAAAGGACCCCCTTTTATATTATACGCCTCGTGCAATTATGTATCATACCCCCGCGCAGCGAGCCGCTGCACTGAAGCTCTTATATCTTCATTCTTTCTTTCCTTTTTTTTTTGTTTTTGAGCGCGTTCGCGAGTATGTCATAGTGTGTTACGTGGAGGTCGTCTAAATCTTGCTACGGGGCGTTTTTATTTATTTATTTATTTTTGCTCGTCCCGTTCGGTTTAGCGGCACTCTTCTTCGTTCGTCGACTCGGGAAATCATCGACGAGAGAGGCAGGCAGACAGACATGTATCGGGCAGATCGAATTGGACCGACGGAAAAAGAAGAAAAAAAGAAGTATTGCCGTGCGGAAATCACGAATTCGCAGCCCACGTATTCGGTTCGTAGTCGCTCGGAGGGAGGAGAGAAGAAGGGGGGGGGGTGAGGAGAAGGGGGAGGGGCCCGAGAGCCGCCTAAGTGGGGGTGCATTTGGTGCGAAGGAGGCGACCTCTGGAGTAGTTTGCGGCGATTGGGACCCGTTAAGTGGTTCCGAGCGGTTAAGTGAGGAATGGTGAGGACTGCAGCTGTAAGCGCCTCTCGGCTATTCTAGCCCTACTTGACAGTGCGGTGGAAGCTGCGGACTTGCTGGACCACTCTTAAGTCTTAGTTTTGCCACGTGATCGCACTCCCGACCATAACGTTCTTCAGAGAGCGGGGTCAGGCGATAAGAGGGAGGCGGATAATTGGTTCGTCGAGCCCCCACCACACTGCCAGCTTAGAGGTGGACGGAGTACAGCTGGAGCGTTTTGTGGAGCGATGGTTTGATTGGAATGCGCCTGCTGTAATGGGATTGACTGACTTCTGCTGCATTCGAAGAAGTGGCCTTCCACAGTGTCTTTGATGGGGCGTATAGTCATGAGGTGATAGATATATTTTTTTCGGTTGCTTAGTTTTTTTTTTTTTAATTATTTGTGGCATGTCACTACTGCATGAATCGTACTATAAAGGATTGAACTCTGTACCAGATTTGGTGTAGAAAATTGGGTTGTGTATGTTTATACAGCCTAGAACTTGGTCTGCCTCAACGGCAGACGAGTCTCCCAGCTGTAGATGAGCAATTTAGCCAGTGCAGTACAACCGCTAGCCTGGGGTCTTTAACGTGCATCACGCAGTAGTGATACACGACCGCACGCCGGTACGATGCTCATCCAGATCGAAACGGGCAGGGGTGGGGAATTGAACCAGGATCCTGGGTTCTGCGGCGCGAGCTTTCGCTCCACGTGCTCCGAGCTGGTGTGCGCTAGCCCACTCGGCCACCGATCCCCCATTTGGTGTAGATTGAAGCAGGGGACGGTGTTTCTGTATTCTAAGCTTTTCTGTGCCTAAGCTACATATAACCTTTCTTGGAACATGCACATAGACTATGTACTTAATAATGCTAATCGCATGCTGGGACTTCTACGCCGTCACTTTATTTCTGCTACTGTCTCTGTTAAACAACAATTATGTAAAGCTCTAGTTAGGACTAAACTTGAGTACGCGTCTTCAGATTGGGATCCTGGACATGTGATATTACCAAACATATCAGAAACCATTCAAAACAGCGCCGCCCGTTTCATCCAATCCAATTATCTTCATACTGCTAGCACGTTTCATCAATTAAATCAACCCAGATCTTACTGATCTGGCCTTACGTCGCAAAGTGTTTCGTGTGTCTATTTCATAAAATTTATTTTTCTAACCCGTTTCTCAAAGATACATGGTTTCTTTGCGCACCATGAGTTTCATCTCTCACCGATCTTAAGGTTAGAACGCAAACATGTCAAACAAACATCTATTTTGACTCCTTCATCCCAAGAGAATTTAACAACTAGAACCACCTGCCCCCATCGCTACCATCCATGAAGCCACCTACTTCAAGAAACATGCCAACGATTTCTTATATGGCAGCCACTTCTCTATGTAATGCCTCCGGGCCTTCACAGTATGAAAATAAAGAAACGAATAAATAGTGCTTATTTGTTTGTTGGTTTGGCGCTGTCCACAGGGTATGATGAATATGAATGTTCTAATCAAAGGAATGGCTTTTTTGGTCGGTTTATTTTTGTCTGTAGAACAGTTATGAGGTACGTAATGCGCACGCCTACACATCATGTGCCTGCTTTTTTTGCACTTTCTAATGAACGAGAGTATTGACATTATGTTGACAATAAAGTTTTCTATGGAAAGAGTAAGCACGCAGGTGAGCTGGCAGATATCTGGATATTTTATCTTGAGACGTTTCCGCTTAAAAACGTCTGAGCAATAAAAATTTTCCTTTTTTTTTCTTTTTAATTGTGGAACGCTTTGTTTGTACATCTGCTCTTTACGTTCTCCCGAAAATTGTGACAGACATTCGCATGCAAAGTAATACACCGTTTGCGGCATCTCACAAGTTGTGTGTGTTGCCATTAACGCGACACGCGCGAAAACCTACGTTGGTAATTTTTTTCAGTTCGATTGCGCGCCGGCGAAATGAAATGAAATTTCATAGCCCGTCGCAAGTCTACAGATATGTTTCGAAACGGGGTTACAGTGTTTCACGAAGTGCGTCTCCTTTCTTCACGCTTGCGTTTTTTCTCTATCGGTGTACGACCTCGATTTGGCGCGATGTATAATGATGTGAGCAAGAATCGCCCCATAAAAGTTTAACCCGGAATGTGTAAGGAGTCAAGCACGGGAACGTAAATGCAAATCGACAGCTGCGTGCGAGAATTTACGTCGAAAAGAGGACCTTGACTTGCCTTCCTTTCGCCCGGTGGATATCAATTTTATTTTTATTTTCATCGAGTTTGTTTTATCTTCTTTCTACGCTCGGGTCAAGCATTTTTGTGAATAACGCGTGACTCTGACGCCGCTGAAGGAAACACCACCGCAGCTCCCATAACTTGCGTCCGGCCTTATTTACCATCTCATTTGCATTCGGCCGTATTTTACCCTCTCTATTTCAATATTACCACTCTGGAAAACGCGCACGTCGTCACAGATCAAGGTACCAGTTTTTCAGCGATCACTGTGTATGTTTATATTTTCTTTTCTGAAAAAAATTCGTACGACGATTGTTTTCGTGTGTCGGGCATCACTTACTTTCGTGTAATTTCATCGAACAAACTTAAATCATTTTTTTCTTCTTTTTTTTTTTGCCATTCCGACCCCCCCCCCCCCCCCTCCTTCCCACACAATAAAAAACAACAACAAAGAAACACGCACACAAACACTTTGGGGTTTTTCTTAGAACGCAATGTAGGTTTCCACCTGCTGGTCGCTTGAAATCTGTATGCGACGAGAAGGCTCTATACTCCCACTTTCAACGCGTTCGATTGCCAAACGCCAGTGCCGAGCGTTCCGCGTTCGAGTTCGAAAAGTGAGTAGATATAAAGGCAGCTAGCTTTACGTCCTCCCCGTTGCTTCTCAACGCATAGTTAATAGCGACGTAATTACGGTTAGTTGAACCGTAAAGAACCTGGGGGTTCTATTGTCTGGGGATTTTTCATAATAAGGAATGTTGAGATTTTATATCTCGCGAGGCAATTACAATGCTTAATTTTAGACTACAACAATTTCGACAGATTTCGAGAGAAGTTAAACAAACTTTGTATTTTAGGTTTATTCGCCCATCCATTGAGTATGCATCGATCGTCTGGGATCCACACTATAATCTAGTAATAGACGAACATGAAAATGTACAAAACCAGTGCGCTAGATTTGTGTCAAATGCCTACGAATTTGATGCAAGTGGCACCGGCAGGAAAGGGGACCTACATTGGGAGTTACTTGGTGAATGCCGAAACGTTTTTAGGCTAAGGTTCTTAGATAGCATTTATAACAATATAACTCTAATCTATAGGAACATGTTTCTGCAGAAACCATTTTATATATCAGGAATAGCTGATCACCAGAACAAAACGGACCCTATTCATGTCGTACCGATATTGTTTGTGTTGTCTTTTCTTCAGAGTTATAGAAGATTCGAATGGGTTGCGTATATATATATATATATATACAGGGTGTTTTTTTTTTAAGCTTAACAGATTTGTTTAAAAAAAGCCGTGAAAGTTACACTTATGCCGCTTGTGGAGGTGAGTTATACGGCCAGGCGGACATACTATAGAGGGCTAAACGTAACGATCAGTCGGCTAATTTCTTAAAATTTGTTAATTAACTTTTCAATTAATAAAAATAGACATATGGTTTCAATTAGAAATTTGCTCAGCGTCATCGAAAACCCCTAAATCAGTCATTTTCAGAAAGACTTTGAGCGCGTGAGAAGCGTAGTAGTAAATTGAATTTACCGCTCGTGGAGCAGGTACAAAGCTAGAGGTTGCGATAAGGCGCCCGCGCGATTTTTTCGTCTCTTATCTAGCCCCAGCCTTGTACCTGCTCCATGGGTGGTAACTTTAGTGCCCTACTAGGCTTCTCACGCGCTCAAAGTCTTTCTGAAAATGACTGATTTAGGGGTTTTCGATGACGCTGAGCAAGTTTCTAATTGGAACCATATGTCTATTTTCATTAATTAAAAAGTTAATTAAAGAATTTTAATTAATTAGCTGACTGATTGTTACGATTAGCCCCCTATAATATGTCCCCCTGGCCGTATAACTCACCTCCACAAGCCGCATAAGTGTAACTTTCTCGGCTTTTTTTAAACAAATCTGTTAATCTTAAAAAAAAACACCCTGTATATATATATGTGTGTGTGTGTGTGTGTGTGTGTGTGTGTGTTAGAAATGTATATTTACGTTCCGTTCAATGAACACTTTTTGTACAGCCCACCCCCCTGCAATACTGCCTAATAGCGATGCGAGTATTTTTGTGGACAATAAAAAATGAAAATATCCTTCTAATTAGAGCTCGGCGTTCTGACGTCCCCAGGCTCCTTCTCCCCCTCAGGTTCTCGAAACATAGCTTAAATATAGAGTGAAAATAGCTCATTCCTGTCTGTTTGCATTGGTAGCTGGAGCTTTCTTTAGTAGGTCGTTCCGGTAACTCAGATAGGCATGCCCAAAGCCTCCTATATACTGACAAAGCTTGGCAAATCGCCACGAGAAGCGGTCGCCCAAATAGAAAAGGTGGAGCGGCACACTGCGAATGAGAGGAGAGCCACGTGACTGGCACCCCGCTGCGGCGAGACGCCGAAACACACCTCTCCCGAGCGAACAAGTGTGTTTCGGGTCCTCACCGCTGAAAAAGCTGTGCGTTGATGTTCAGGTTCCCTGAGAAATGGTTCTTTGATGCCCTGTGCTACCAGATCCTCGCGCTCCAAATCTGCGACCGTGCATTCTATGGCTCCGTCGTCGAACTGCCAGGCTTTGTGAGTATAGAGGAGTCTACGGTCCAATACAAGCGTCTGTCAGTGTCTGTCGATGTGCGGTAAAAAGCGACCGACAGGACGAAGAAAATAAACTAAACAAATATGCAGTCCCTCCAGCTTTTTTGTTGTTATTTTTTCGCTTGGCATCCGCGACCAAGCTAGGTGAGCGTCATGACGCACAACTAAAACGCAACCTAAAAATATTCGCATTGGCAGGCCAGGTGCATTGAAAAACATTGCTACTCTCCTTTCGAAGTAAAATGACGGGAACAAACCTTGACAAACTTGATGCGAGCCGAACGCCCGATTGCTTCAAGCCAAATGGCTCGCGAATTCTTTCCCGTGTTCTCGGTATTGAAACCACGATTACAGTGACAACGGTCGCGCAATTCACAGATCAGCGGGGCCGCGTTTACGGGAAATATTATCTTTATTCTGCATCAACACGCTCAGAGGAAAAAATCAAGCCAGATCAAACCAACATAGTTAAAGTGGGGATCTACCGCGTGGGTCAAAGGTACGGATGACCGTTTGAAGGGGCGGCATAAATCGGATTATTAACGTATCGCGCTGGATTTACTACAGAGGTGCCTCAAGTTGGTGGAAGTTTTTGATAAAATTGTGTAAAGATTGGCTCCCCCGAGTAAATCAAGGAAATTGAAATCTATGTTTTCCCTATACATTACATGTTTACTACATGTACATACACTACTTGTACATTACATGTGCAAGGACCCGCACAACGGAGCAGCGCTTCCGAAGGCGCGTACTTACGACTGTTGTTCGCACTGCAAACTAGATCGGTTGAGGAGGTCTTGGTCTAAACAACTCGGTGAACGCAGAACGAATCGCACTCAATAAAATAGACGAGCTGGACGTGCTGCTCTCGTTGATCACTCCGCAGACGCCGGAAGCCATGTTTGCTATCGTTTAAAGCGGAAAGGCAATCTCGGGATAGTTTTGAAAACAATAACGACTCTGTCTAACTTATTTGTTTCTCAACCATATAGATGTTCTCGTTGAAAGTACTCTTACGGCACGGAGAGACAATTATACAAGCAACACTTTACACGTCAATCATCCCACCAGCCAATGAGAGATGGAAGCACCTTGTATGCACAGGACGGAGCTTAGGGGGCTGCGATCTCACGATTTCGCAGCTACATTTCGTCTAAGGACGAAAATATTGTTAAAAAAAAAATTTAGTGAAACATTTACAAAAAAAAAAAAGAAATCTTAAACCCATTAAATAAAAACTCTTATTTTTACTTTTCCGTGTCCCATTTTAAGTACAATGAAATTAAAAGCATGTTTCCTCCCGTGGGAGCTTGCTGCTAGGGTTAGCTCGAATATGATATTCGATAAAATGAAACAAAACGCAACTATCTGAAAGTAGGACAACGCTCAAAATCGACGCGAATTGTTTTTGTACATTCCTTAACAATCTTCACTTTCGTTAGTCTTTTCTATTTAACTTTTCAGCCGGAGCGTACCATGCCGCTTGAAAACGTGTTCCACTTTTGCTAAAAGAAAAACAAAATTGCGGTTTAGTTTTTATGCAGCGCATACAAGTTAAAAGGCAACTCCGGTCGAAAACGAAGCAAAAATAAATGACTGGTATCGCTTTAGTGGCACGAATTATGATCAGCAGCCGAAATATTACGTCGCAGTGAACCCTCGCACTCCACTAAAACCGATTTTAAAGATGCGACCAGCTACTGTTTAGCGGGAGATAAGCGGGTTAGCTTTTAGTCAAGGAACACTGGCGCAGCACCTTTTTGACGTCACCTCGCGGTCGTACGCCTGATGACCAGTGTTGCCATCCCTCTCTAGCAGATAGTTTCGGTTTTGCCTTAGACGCCCGAAACCAAACTTTGAGTCGTGATATTTATAAAACTACTCACAATATTGAGAAAAAAAAAGCAATAAACCTTGTAATTCAGGGACACTGGTTTAACTGAAAACAGTCGTAATCGCAAATTGAAAAAAAAATATATATATATATATAATGCCCGGAGTTGCGCTTTATATAAGTTGGCGTATATTTACATAAGACTTTTTTTATTGTTTGAATTTTGGAGAGAGGAAAAAGGGGGAGAAGGGGTTTAAGGCAAACATTGTTAAGATAGAGTTTGTGCGGTGTATGTGTCGATGCCAACCTTAGTATAACGCAAGAACGCATACATTGGGCGCTTTTGTCTAAAAGCTGGCTCTGCCCCTGGACTGTGAGGCTCGCCGGAAAAACCAGCTTCTGAGACCGGACCGGTTCCTCTCGGTCTGTGTCACGATTACTCCACATTTAGGCATCCTTAAAAGGTGCACAGAAACCGCATCCGCATTACCGAGACATACTGTCATATCCATCGTAACATTCCTCACAAACAAATACCTAATAAAACTGTGAGGTCGAACCGCCAACTATTGATATAAAGTTTAACATCGCCTCGGTATAGCGCTAGGCCCCTTACGCACGGCATGCCTTCACGTTCACGCAGACATTTTCTTTCGCGTTTTCACGCACCCACAGGGAAAGGCTCGAGCACTCGCATCCCCATCCAGCGTCTTATGTCGCGAACAGGCGGTTGCTTACATTCGAACGAACGCACACTGGAAAGTCGTTCTACGGATGAGTTGCGGGAAGTTCCTTTCCCCGCTTTAAATTATAGCGCGTCGTGTTTTCGTTGCAGAGGACACGTTTGACTAGTGTGGCACGACGGCTACAGGTGGGCCGTGTGCGTGTATCGCGCAGTAATAATAGCGCGAAAGCAGTATGGTACGGCGCGTACAACATCAAAACCGGTTGGGATCAAGATTACGATCGCTATCTTAGAGTGTCAAATGCAATAATCTCCTTCCAACAAACAGGTGTTAACAACATACGAAGGTACCAAAAAGGTGAAGGTTGACTACTCCACATGGAACTAGACACGCGAAAATTGAACGTACGAGGTTTTGACGCGGGAGCCTGCAACGACGCACAAAGATCGAGACGGGGGCCCGCACACGGCCGTCGCAAACACAGTGGGACTCGGCTGTATACATACGGGCAGGCTTAACGCACGCGAACACACATACGCACACGCTTACGCGAGAATACGCAAAGGCAGACGTTCACACACGCGTAAACACTTTTTGGACGGAGATATATCATCGGGGACGCTAAGTTTGCTTCGCTGTCCGTGACACACCCAAAGTCTGACGGGATTTGCCTCGTCGTCGCCCGCAGGACTTTGACAAACGGTTGCCTTTTTGGGCTCCCTTAATTAACTACTCTAAAATTTCCTCCCACGTGTGAGATGCGACACAGTAAGAGAAAGAGAAAGGGAGAACTAAAGAGAGAGAGAGAGAAAGACTGAGTGAGCACTCTCGCGAAGAAGAGTGTCCGTAGATCCGGAGGGAACTGACGTGGGCGTTGTAAAATCGCCAGCATTTTTCACCAGCACGCTGCGACGCTATTCCGTCGGTGAGAAAATGTGCATTTTGCGGCCGCCCAAAGCGAGACGGGGCTTTTTTCTAATGCAGAGGCCCGTCACCGAGTTTCGCACTGATTTCTTTGTTCAGAAGATTTCCGCTCTTGTTAACTTTTCTGCTTATTTATGTTTTTCTCTTTTTTTTTTTTCGAAAGCTCCTGCGTGGGTTAGCTCTTGCGACGGCCTTAGACTCGAAACAGTTGGAAAAGCCGTGCGTAGAAATAACATATTATTCTACTCAGGAATATTAAACTCGCACACAATTCGATTCTTTTTTTTTGTGTGTGTGTTTGTGTGTGTGATTTTTTGGTATTTAGATTTCCGTCGGGCAAATGAGGTTTACTACTTTAAGCGCGTCCTGGAATTCGGAGTGCGATGGTCGTTTGTTTCCTTATATATCTCATTTTGATATTTAGTTTCTGAATTCCAGTTTGGCATTTGCACTAAGCGCGCGCAGACTTTGTCAGATGGTTCAGAATTAACTGTTACAGTCTTCATTACGTTCTGTGACCTTTCGTGTTCGTGCAGAGGGTGGCGAAGCAAGGCCTGGAGTATCTAGACACATTGCAGTGTTCTGCCAAAAACTGAATTACTAATTGATGTCAGACAAAATGCTTTCATTTTATTTAACGCCATGTCAAGCATTTTGAGGGTCACGAGTGCATCTTATACTAACAATTAAAAAAAGCTAAAGAAAGAAATGAGATAGCAAGACTGGAAAAACGAGATATAGAGGGGCGTGAAAGAAAATTTGTCCTAATCAGAGACGTGTATTTAGCGAAAACCTTAAACGTATTATGTTACGGACAATGCACACAAAGATGCATACACTCCTAACCAGCAATTACAAGTGTTTATTGGCATATAAACTTCATAGTATCAACGTGACCCTCATAATGTTCGCACACTCATGCACTCTTCTCTACATTTAGTGTAATGCGGAAATCAGAGCAGCAATCCGATTTGAAAAAAAAAAAAAAATTGTATATGTATTTCCAAACATTTTGCACAAAAAAGCCGAGGTTTAGAAACGTCGGTAAAGTAAATATGTCGCTGCAAGGGGGATAAAGGGAGCGCCAGAGATGCGATGATAATCTCAATTTATATACACACACACACACATCCCTGAGAATTATCTCGGCGGCGCAAATAAGGAAGCGCGTGGAAAAGTCCAGGGGCATCTTTTAGGCGAGGGGATTCGCTCGTGCAGATCGGCCTCCGGTGTCTTGTCCCGATAACGATCGAACGTGAGCCGATTGCCAAAGGGTCGAGGTCAGAAATAGGTGCGCATTCCACCAAGTGACTGCGTGAAGAGCACCGGAAGAAGCAGCGCATACAAAAGCAAACCTCTGCAGGCTCAAAGATTCCATTTAATCTATCTGAAAAAAAAAAAAAAAATTAAAAAATGTACGTACTTAAAAAGGCGATGTAGGGGGAGGGGGGTCGTCTTGGTGTCAAAAGATCTTTTTTCCTCTTTCGCCGCGTTATCTTCCCGAAACTCGCTTCCTTTGGCACTTATTCAAATAAGAAAGTGTAGTGAAAATTTAAAAAGAAAGAAAAAAAAAGAAAGTGGTTGGACTTCTGGAAACCCTCGAGTCTTCCTGGGTATTAGCGGCAAGATGTTTTGGTGGCGCCCTCCTGTGGTTCCCCCTTGGACGTCATTACCTTGCAAACAACAAGTTCGATGGTGTTTGTTATTAGCATGGTGGAAGCTTGAAATCATTGCGCTCTCAAAGGAACACTGCCAACACCGTCAAAATTAAAGTTCTTTCATTCCTCTTATTTCCGTCGATGATAAATCCCCTTTCCGACGTCATAATCAGCGTTCGGCCAATCGTGGAAGGCCGACCACAGCGACGCTTTCGGTCGCGCACGGGGCTAACTGGCGACGAGATGTTTCGGCGGCGCCGCCGTTGGATTTTTACTCCTCGCGCCACGACCAAGATTATTAGTATGGAGCGACAATTTCGATGGTGCGTAAAAAGCGTGGTGCAAGCGTGGTCATCACGTTCCCAAATCAACACCGTCAGAGTTGAGAGTTTGGCTCTGCTCTTAGTTCCGTCGATGAGAGCAGAAATAATCTAACACAAGACGTCATGATGAACGTTTGTCGAATCGTCGAATGCAGATCACAGCGGCCCTTTTGGTCGCATAAGCCGTCAATAGTAAGGCTCAGGTATGCTTTGAAGAATTACTTCGAAGTTCTGTCCTAGGGTATTTTTTTTACGTGCACATGGAAACTTTTGAGCCCAAATACTTCTTTTTTTTTTCGGTTTTTCAGGTGGAGGTTTTCCACGAAACTCAAACAATGGCGAAGTTTAAACCCGTGAGCTTAGAGTAAACATCACATCTTTCAAGCAGACGAGATGCACGTTTATTGGCGTAAGCTACACGAGTAAAGAAGGGTACAGAGGGAAGATAAGCGAGATGTTGTAATGCGCAGCACTGTTTTATTGTATGAGAGGATGTCGTTGTGAAAACAATGTGGCAATTTTATTCACAGAAAACGCGCCGGATGAGGGGAGTGGTGTTTTGCAACTTTCAAGTTTAAAGGTTATCGCTGAGGGCTAACTTAAGTTAAACAAGAAAATAGCGTATAAGTGGCTTTCGAATAAGATAATGCAATACGACAAATTTTTAAGGCGCTGAGCCCATGTGAGGAATGTTAAGGTTTGTCAAATAGTTTCTGCACAGTTGCTTTATTTGCGGAAGAACGTGCAATTGTTCACTTTTAAACGCAAGCAAATGTGTAAATCTGAGGCTTGTTTTGCTTTACGATTGATTACTTTTTCATTAATTTATCCCTTAACACTGTCAGCCCGTGAGTACTAGCTATTACGAGGGTGGAAATAAAAAAAAAGTAAAAATGAAAACATTCACTTTTGCAGAAAAAAAAAGATATATAAACTAAACAGTCACCCAATAAGAAACGCCAACATCACGCTATGAAACTACGAGCTAATGGGACCGATCAGACGGCGTTAAAAGCGCACCATCATGGTATTCGTCATATTTCTGTACATGTTCTATCATGTCCTATCATGTTCTACCAATCATAAACAGAAAAGACTTCATGTGCTTTTAACGCGGTTTGATCGGTCCCGTTAGTTCGCAGCATCGGCTGCGTCTGCTAAAACGAAGTATAGAGGCAAAAATATAAGAAAAGAAAAAACAAAGTAACAGATATTTGTTAACATAGACACAAATTGAAAATGTCACTGCCAAATCACGAAATGTAGTGTTCATCGAACAATATTTTGGATGCATTAAAAAAATAACTCGGAGATGTTCATGCCATAGCTTTATCGGGCAACGCATTTGACTCTTTCAATGCTCTAGACAAGAAACTGAATTTAACCCAGGCATTACGAACAGATGGTTTTGTAATAAACGTGCTATGGCGATGCCTTGAGCAATCGCTTGTGCTGATTTCAAAGTAGTCGGACTTAGTAATTTTAACGTAATCACGAATAATATGGAAAATAACTGGTGACCTATCGAGCTAAGTTCTAGATTCAAGCGATGGAAGGTTCGTAAGTTTACATAGTCTAGTAGGAGAGTCAATGCGGCGATATTCATAAAAAATTAAACGGGTGGCTCGCCGCTGGTTTTTCTCAAGTTTAGAACTGCTTGTTATGTTATGAGGGTCCCATACGTTTATCATCATCATTATCGTCATAATTTATATCCCTCAAGGACTCGCAGAAGGTATTACAAGGAAGAAGGCATACATAGAACAAATATACAAACATAAAAAATAAACACAATATTAACACATTACTAAAACGCTAAAATATACTTTTAGGGATTGGAGAGGAAGAGGGTAGTAGCTGCTGCAATTTTATTAAAGTTATTTATAAAAACAACGTGGTAGGTAGAGCATTTCAATATTTTATTGCCACTGGTACTTCGACATTTGAAAAAAGAATCTGTGGACGAAGAAATTTTACGAAATTAACAAAGATGGTCAAGGCGAGGGAAAATACGGTGTTGAGATGATAGGAAATTCCTCTGAGATTATTGTTGCGATAAAATAATAAAGGGAGAAGAGGGAGGCGGCGGAAAGAACGTATGTCTAGGTTAGCTGACTGGCGTAATCCTGACACGCTAGAATATTAAGGGTAGTTAAATTAAATGAAACCAAGTGATCTATTTTGAACGGTTTCCAGGGTTTCACTTAAGTATGATTACTATGGAGACCATATCAGGGAAGCGTATTCTAGCGTGTATCTTACTCTACTCTGTTTCACCTTATGATGTACCGCAGGTAAGGCTACAAGCGCGAGCTCCTTGCTCTAGGGCACGCCTCGGCGGCACAAGCTCTCGTGCGTTAAGAGCTGTGCGGTACAACATAAGGTGAAACGGAGCATAGCCTATTCGTTTTACTGAGGGTGTCGCTAGTCTGTGGTTACGGCGCAAAACTCCGAGAGTGCGGTTAGCGCCAGGAACGACAGGGGTTATGTGAGTAGTTTATGATAGACCACAGGTAATGTGGATTATATATAATGATTTAGGGGAAGTTCCCTAGGTGGAGAAATCTGCGCTAGTTTAAATTGACTTACACCTGAAATGGAGCACAGCACGATACCACTAGGCGACTGGTGGCCATTTAAAACTGTTACAAAAATTTAGCCTTAAATTCTTTCCAAGTAGTGGAAAGTATTGGAGGCCACTTTTTCTTTTTGGAAACGTTTCTTTAGGTGGTACGGAGTCACGCCTTTTTTGTAATCGTTTCACCAATGTCTCCGACATGTCTATTTTTGTAAAATAGGCATTAAACCAGTCCAGTCGGCAACCGCTGGTTTACGTGGAAAAACCCCATAAATTGGTGACTTGAGCCGCCAAGTATTATCAAAGCTGTGTTTTCCGTAGTTCTAGCTTAGGCCCTTCGTGGCCCGTGCAACATTTACGTATCTCAAAGGACCCTGGCGTTTCCAACTGCATTTCAACTACGGAAGCGAGATAAAGATGCACGAAAATAATGTGCGAACGAGGAGCTGCGTCGTTCTACGGCAAAGCCATACATTTTCTCCGTGCTGTATTCCGCACCCTGGGATCCAATTTATGGACGACGGGAACTCTCCGACCACTCGTTTATCGCGACACCCCTCTGTGACTTTTGAAGTCCCGGTGAAACTGGTGATAAGCCGAGTCTTCGGGGGAAACGGAGTGCGCGCTCTCCATACCAAAAGCGTAACTAAAAAAAGTTTATATAACGCGAAATAACTGGACACGTTTTTAGTTTACCGAGAAACTGAGCTCGAATCGAGTTCCTTTCAATATTCAGCTTAGATAACCTTTGTATCAACAAAAACTGGAAAGCAAACGACCGTGTGCTGCGATTGACAGCGTAGCCGCTGCATTGTGGAAATGCATGTTGAAGGAGATTCGCCTTCAGCCAGTGTGCTGTACAATGTTTGCGATGGTGGGTTTTTCGGAACAGCGGTGGCCTACAGGGGAAAAGGGTGGGTGGAGGGGGAGGGGATCGAAAGCGAGCATAGAGCTGGAGTTGTATCGGTGAGGAACGTACGTAAGTGCCTCCAAACAATCGTGAAGACGCAGCGCCCAGGCACACCCACCGTGCCATGAAGTTTGGTTCGACGGGTGGCGCCATCTTATGGGTCGTTTTTGGAACTCTGAGTCGGCGCGCGGCCGCAATCATTGGACCCGATCTCGTGCTCGAATGTCCTAGCGCCGCCGTTCCCAACTGCGACGCAGTGCTCGCGTCCAATCGCTCGGTGGCTAGGCCTTCCCAAAGTTGCCCCTTTCGGCCATCAGCCGCACGGACCAACAGACGACCGAGGCGCCTCCTACTGACAGCTCGAAAAGGGCAGGGCGGGGCTTAATATAAGCACACTTCGTGATTGCTTGCTTGCTGTCCTTCTTCGCTGAGGCCGCAATCTGATTGGCTGCGGAGTGATCATAAGGTGCCAATGCCACGCCCTGCGTTTTCTAAGCTATGCGGAGAGCAAGTCGTCTGCTTCTTGCGCAGGGGTTGAGGTGACGTCAGAATGACGCCGAGCTCTGATTGGCCTTGATTGAAAGGATAGTGGGTGGACCTCAGTGCTAAATGCCCTGAGGTCTACCCACTATTTTTCCGAATCAGCCAATAAGAGCTCGACATTGACATCATCGCAACCCCTGTGCAAGAAGCAGACGAACTTGCGCTCCGCATAGCGACTTCGGAAAAACCTGAACAAAGACCGAAGGACTGCCTTTTTATCTCTAGACCGCAACCATTCAACTCTTAATCGTTTGTTTATTTTTTTTAGACAATAGACAATTGCCTTGCAACTGAGGCAAAAGGTGAGAGCAAATGTTGCCTGACTGGGCCCCTAGCACCTGACTACATTCGCAACACAAGCAAAACTACAAGAGTTACACGAATACAACATGAAAAGTGCAAATACACTAGTATATTCAAGAAACACCACTCAACGACAGAAATTTGAAATAAAAGCTAGTAGATACGATTTAAGAACTACATCTTGGATTATTTTCTTAAGGTCCGCGGATAGGGTATTTTACGATATATCAAATAAGTCAGGGTAAATGTTCGGGAGGTTTTGAATTTGCCAATTTAATAGTTGTGTGCCATAGTTCTGGTTCTAGTTTCTACAAAAGATCGATGTCTAAAATTGTAATGTGTATCAGAGCTTATATATGTTGAAAACAATAATTCGCAATCGGCTTTTAGTTCCAAAGATTACTTCTGACAGTCGCTGGTCATATAAGGTTTCTTCAGTGTACGATTAAACTCGAAGTAAGATGAAACATGGTCGAAGCTCGATAAGTTTTGAAAAAAACAGCACGCCTTTTTTCTGCATTAGGTACAGACTTTCACTATTAGATGTAGATGTAACCTCCCCAGACAAGTAAATAGTAATGTAGTCGCAAATGAGCGAAATAAAGTTGACGTTTTAGCCACATTGGAAGAAATGTTCTATTCAGTATGCCTACAGGTTGTGCGATACCTACATTTCACAGGACTCACATAGAACGTCCAAGGAATTTTTCGGTGAAACTTTACTCCTAAAAGCTTGTAATCCAAAACACGTTCTCATGATTGCGATTGAAATATCAAGGAGCCAGTAAGAAAAACTATTAAGAAAAATATAAAATAATACAAAAAAAAAAACCTAGCGACGTAAAGTTATCGTAGCAATCTAAACTCGCGCCTTGTCTTTTCCGTGGGTCGTCTATTTTCACGATGCTTCGTTTGCATTTCATCGCCGCTGATCAACGACTCTATCGAGGTCTTCCTTCATTCCTTCGGTATTAGAACTTTTTTGTCTTCTTCTCTCTCGAACTGGTAGTTTTGGGGAGCGCCGACTGCCAGGAACTGTAGCTGGGCTGTAGCTACAGTTTGGTAAGCGCGGCTGCGGAACCAGAAGGGAGCCTCTCGTGTCTGTGTTTGTGGGTGTTTGTTTGCGGATAGCAGGAGTGATAACGGCACCCCGACTCGGCTGCCAGGCGGTTGCTCGACTCGGTGAGCAAGCGGTCAACGAACGTTGCCAATCGCAGCGGACATTTCTTGACGCCTTTATCCTGGACTCGTCGTGATGTTCCCCGTCTCCGAATCGCAAACTCGGGCTTCCTTATAAATCGCTTCGTTCTCTGGCTGCTTAGATTATTATTTAGACTCGTTCCATTGCTCTTTCTTAATGGCACTGGGAAGGGGAGGCTGCGAATGTGCAACTGGTAAACCGGGCTAGTCATTTTTATTTTGGTCTGCAAACTCGCGACTCAAAAAAAACAAAAGAAGAACAACAAAAAAATGTAAGGTACTCGGGTTGGTGTTCGCGACGATAACCCGATACCTCGGCTCGGGTGACCTTTCCGGTTGTCGCGTTAAATGTGTTCCGTTTGAATGAGCAGTCGACCCTTTGGCGTTTTTTCTTTTTATTATTTTTTCGAAGGTAGTGAGCGTTGCGCTTTTTGTGGGAACTGTCATTCGATAAGGCAAAATGTCTCCTTTAATTTGTCGGGTTTGCTGGAGCACATTCCGAAATGAACTCTGCCGAATATCGGAAGGCTCTGCCGTGGTGAAGAGGAGAGCTCTGTGGCAATTAAGTGTATTTATACTTCCGGCAAACTATTACAATTTGTAGTAAGTTGTCAAAATAGGTTGCATTACTTTTGCACCAGAAAGTGGAATCCTAGTTTTTCTCTTTTTTATATTACGTAAATTGTCTCGAAATTCAATAAAATGTGCTTCTTAAAACAAAAAAGCGTGCTAAAGGTTATTTGCTCCTACGAACATAACTTTTCAAAGTCTACTCTTGATTTTTGGTTTATATTCTAGAACTAGAGATGTCATTTCATAAATACAATAAGTATTTAAAATGTTTGTTTTCCCCTTAGCATTTAAGGCCCGTTCACACTCTTGCAAACGAGTACGACCGAGAGAGACGAGGCCTGTTGAAACCTCTAAAAATTTCTTAGGACGAGAGAACACACTGGCACGCTGGCGCCATCTATGCGGTGACCCTGGAACTGCATTTCACAAGAGCGAAGGTTTTGCGGAATTTCCGAGGTCAAATGTGCGTAATACCTATAAGAAAGGCTCGTTTATAACGTCGACAAAAGTGTTTCGAGCCAAGAAAGAAAGGATAATGCGCGAGAAAAATAGAAAATATGCCGGACCGCCAAGTGTACACTGCTGCCCAATAGATGGCGCCAGTGCGTCCTCTCGTTGTAAGAGGTTTCAAGGCACCCAGTTTTAAGAGGTCGCAAGAATGTGAACGGGGCTTTAGAAGCGTGCCCTGGGAACCACTGGAACTATTAATGAACATACGCTAAACAAAAAAGCGATGATGTTAAAGTTTGCTATTTCTCTCCCCTATTTTCCACCCTAAACCATTTTATTTTCGATTCAATTTAAAGAGGCTGTTTGGTCCCGGTGTGAGTCTACCGCGCTTCCAGGTGTAGTTAGCATTACTCGACTGTTTGCTTCTGTCACCTTAATCTAGAAGTCACACTGCTTATACATCATGCAAAAGACAGTCTGCATACAGATTTGAACGGAAGTGACCGCGATCAATGTGCTTCGAATGCTGCCTGGCAATGAGTCAAAGGAGGAACCTTGGCACGTGACATTCGAACCACGGCCATTGTGGTGACTCGTGTCTGCAGACTGTCTTTTTTATGATGTTTGTGCAGTGTGACCCCGGCTTAGGGAGTTTTCTCGTCGAACAAACCTAGAAAACTACTGACAGACTTGTGTTAACTTATTGGAAACTTTTCTTACGGTTCCATTTCGTCCCATGGCTAGAGAAAAACATATTGGTGAATCAGTCTCGTAAAACACTGCTTGAGTCACAAAAACGTTCGTTTCACCTGAAGAGATTTTCCGGAAGTACAGGGTGTCGAAAAAGAAAAATGACACGGTCTTTTTTACCGCAAAAATAAACTAGGCATCGCCGATCGCTCATTCTCCGCCCAAAGGTAGCGCTAGAGGTCACAACCAGATGCCAAAGTTGCAATGGGAAAATGGCGGCCGACGGAGTTTTCGAACATGTGAGGCTCTATGGCACCAGAAACCGAAAACGGCCGAAAATGGGCTTCATTTTTCTATTGAAATTTTCAGAGAGTCACTTATAACTTTTGATTAAGTTATCGGATCGGGCTGAAACTTTGGCATCTGGTTGTGTCCTCTAGCTCTACCTTTGGGCGGAGAATGAGCGTTCGGCGATGCCTAGTTTATTTTTGCGGTAAAAAAGACCGTGTAAATTTATTTCTGTGACACCCTGCATATCAGTTCGTCGCTATCTAAAGTAACTGGATCTGGGGAAAGTAGCGCCAAGCTCCCCGTATGGTCGCCATTTTGGGTCATGAAATGAGAAATTTCTCCTCGACCTCTCCATTCCTGGTGAGCCGATCTAAATTCGTTGGTGATGGGTAGCTTTATAGAGACGTTTCTTGTATGCCGAGATTTTGCTATCCACACACCGGCGAAACAAGCATACATCTCTGTACCACCCCCACATGCGATGTCGGCGCTTGGAGCATAGCAAAATAATTTTCCTGTTGTGAAATACGCGAGAAGAACAATATATTTGTAATAGATCCATGGAGATGGGCATGATTGATAAGTTGATTGCATATACAAAGACAAAGACGCTTACATGGGTGAGGAACGCCTTAAATACGATGATGCTTCATGGTGATCTTGGTGCGACTGGATTAGATCGACCCGCCCGGAGCTTGGACGTTTTGAAGGGGACGAAGTGGCGATTGCCATAGCAACGGACAGCGATCAGCCAATCACATTGCGAGGTTTTGGTCGTCTGCTTATTAGTGTCTGTTTGGGTTCGGCTGGCACTCAGTGAGGGCAATAGTGCTACTTTCCTAGGATCTAGTGACTTTATCGCCACCAAGTCATCAACATCATTTGCGTTGGTCACGTACGAATGGATGCATGGGTGGTAGTTGTCAAACCTTTTTAATCGGATGGCAACTTCCGCCCCCTTGTAGCTTGAAGAGGCGTCATAATGATGAGGACACTGCAATTTTGGACACGCGGTTTCGGTAAAATGCCGCACCATGTAAAATTACCTCGATTCTAAGCTTCTGGTGTCGTTGATTGCTCTATTCATTTGTTTGGAGTAGGTTTTTATTCCAATTTGTTTTTTGCTGCTTTTCCTTTTTTTTCCTTTCTTTTTCTTTTTCGTGTATTCATAGGGTGCTTTATCTACTCCCTTCTCAGTACAGGTCCGTGCGCCACCCGCCAGGCTTCCCCTTGATGAGTACTCAATATTATTTCTAAAGCTTTATTCCGAAACTAAAACCTGGATTGCTTGCTCAATCAGTTCGTTAAAGCCGATTGAAACGACCACACTAATCTGCGCATTAATTAAAAATAAAACGCTACAAAGCCTAAACACATTGATTCAGTGGCGGACATACCAGTATGCAAGTCGGTGTTTTAGGATGCAATAATAAAAAAAGCACTTTCTTGTGTGTTTGTTTCTGTATCTCAGAGCAGTACGAGTCACATCTCTGCTCTGTTTTACCTTACGATATACCGCAAGGGAACCTGCGAGCCATGTTACTTAACCCAGCGCTCTACGCATGCCACCATACTTCACGCTCCGCGCCGCTCTGCTGAACCGGAAGACCATGTGCTACGATCCGAGCTTTGGATTGGCCACGGTGGCTTGTAGCGTCCGTTGTGGTCCATCGTAAGGTAAAAAAAAAAAGGAAGTTTAGAAAGCTGTTTATTTTTATTTTTTTTTCTTTAGGCCTTATGCGGGCCGCCTCCAATTATTTCAGCGCCCGAAGGCCTGTTCGCGCTCGTCGCAATCATTGAGCACGTCTCGCAAAGTTTGTCCTTTTGGAACGTGAACTGAAAAGATTCCCGTTGAACGTCGCTTCAGGCCCATTTCGGAAACCCGAGCTGTCTTTGGAAGCTGCCCGGTACGGCTAATGAACCCCGGCAGCGTGGCAAGAAGCCTATTGTAGATTCGTTTATTAGTTTCGTCATAGAATATCTGGCTCGATTGAGCTACATTAAGGGGCGCTGAGAAGACACTGATCAAAAACGATATTCAAATGACACTTCCGCAGGCAATGCTTTATTTCAACCTGCCTGTAACGAACTTCTGTGTTTATCGCCGTATGCCCTTTTTTCACATACAACAAAACGTTTCCTAGTTGTTAGAAATTCGGCAACATGGTTTGAAAATGTGATGATCGCCGCGGTAAGAAAATTACTAAACGCCGGGTTTTAATTATAGATTTTTTTCTTTTTTTTAGAGCGCAGCCTTAGGTGTTTGTTTCCGGCTTGAGCGGCGTCGCCACCGCCGTCGGCGTGACCGCGCGTTGCATTATGGGACGTGATGTGCTCGGTGCTGATTGGTTTGCGGGGAGTTTATGTGACCAGGGCTGGTGTAAAAAAAAGAGAGGTATGTGAGGAAACGAGGGTGGAAATGTGGAGTGGGTTAGAAGGTTTTAGAAGATCACCATGGCTTGTCATTTCAGGTGTTCACCTGCCACGCGTTAAATTTTCTGATGATGAGCGCCGTGAACGTTGGCGTCTGGCTGATCAGGCTAGACGTGCCGCTAAACGATGATATAAACGTTTACGATGCTAGCATGTTTCACGCATGCAACACAATTGCCTAGCACTTTTTCTCGGTTTTATATGTGCGACTATTTTTAGTGAAGGAAGTGCCTCTGAATTCGAGGTGTCATGTTTTCTCGACGCAGTGTGAAGTTTTGTAGATATCTTATCTCGAAGTTTTGTATCGGAAGACTACGGCAAAACCGAAACTACCGACTCAAGCATGATGGCAAGCCTTGTGATCCGCTGCATGGGTTGTGTGACGGAAAGTTGTGCCGCGGTACCGACTGGCCTAGCCGTATAAGCAGTTCCGATCAGTCTGGTAATATGCTTCGGCTGTTTTACAGCTTCGCTGCGTAGATATCAAGCCTCTGTCGCAAATATGAACCCATTCATGAAGTTGCCGGCCGAAAAGCGAGTTCGCCACGATGGACGCAGCTTCAGCGCAGGCTCACAACGAGCCCCCACTTACGGTTTTAGGAGGACCACAATCTCGGTGGTGTGCAACGCATGTTGCAGAAGCGTTGCGGAAGCTAATCGTAAGCTCGCGCTGATGGCCGCCAGCGAATGCCACCTTCGGCATCACGACGCGCTCGAGCGAGCAGGGCGTCAATCGTGCGCGATTGCTTAGGAGCGCTTACAAACTACGATCATAAGCGGAAATCGTCGGCTGGGACCTCTGAAAACGCAGCTGAAAAATACGGAGAAAGTGGCAGTACAGCACAAGTACACTTAAGACTATTACAAGTAAGAAGGCGAAGGCATAGTCCCGCGGGAGAAATGTTTTCGAATAATGTTTCTCCACATTAAACTTTAGGACGACGACGTCGAGGACGACTACCTAGAGATCGACGCGAGGTACGGCGTCTAGGACGACCTCGTGGACGACCTCTCGGACGACCTCAAGGACGACGTCGAGGACGACGTCTAAGACGACCTGTAGGACAACATTAAGGACGACATCTAGGACAGCGTTGCGAACACCGCCTAGAGGACGACGTAAAGAACGACGTCTACGACCACATCTAGGACGATGCCTAGACGACTACGTCTAGGACGACGTCGAGAACGACGCCTAGAGGAGGGCACTTCAGGAGGCTGGGGCGTATTTGCGTGGGCGGCCACGTTTGCCTGCGGAAGCCGCCGTGGATGTGGACGCTGCTCCCGATGTCGAGGCCGTAGATATAGACGCGGACGCCTCACAGTCCATCACACGCTGATGACGTATGATGACGCTTGATGACATCACGCTCATTACGTTTGATGACGTATTTGTATGGCCATATTTCGGTCACAACGCCGACGGACGCTGCTTGCTTTTCTGGTACTGTGACAAGTAAGGTCGTCCTAGAAGTCCAGGACGACTTCTAGGACGACCGCAAGGACGAGGGTCGTCCTTGAGCATACGGTTGACCGGCTCGTGCCGCTCAATCGCATTTTTATGGCCTTTTACTCCGATGTGTCGCTCAATGGGGCAAATAAGGCTTTCGCCTTAAGTAATCTCATTGAGTATGAACATAACATCGTGACGCAAGGTTGCTTGACAAACCGCCAGCCCGCTGAATGCTCGCTGAGAAGCCGGTGGTAGAATTTTTATATTGTTTTTTAGAGTGGATCGCAGTTTTCTATTTGCGTAATATTTTGGCAGTGCTTGTATTTAGTCTCCGTAAATCGATATCAGTCATGTATTTTAGGTTGACTTTGAACAGAATTACCTTTTAAAAGAAGAAGTGCATTACTGTAAATCTAAGAGAAATTATGTGTCTGCCACCGCCCACGTCAGTTCACTGCTTTCGAGATGTGTGCTTGGGAAACATCTATCTTTCTGAATATTGCACGAAAAATGGGCAGTTTATGGCGCCATTTCCGTGGCCCAAATGCTCAATTGCCCATGTACCAAAATGCTACAGTGATGTGTACTTAATACGGACACTTTCGTTCCCTCAAAAAGCTTCCACAATGTGAGTCGACCATAATAACGGGACAAAAGAGCATGCGTTTATCCGGTTCGTCCCTGAAAATGCTGTCAATAGAGCGAGTATTCACATTAATCGGACCCGTGTTAAAGGATAGTTTCGCTCAATAGTTGAACCAAAATAAATGACTGATATTGTCACGGGTGGTGACCAAAAGAACAATAAATAAACAGAAAGAAATAAACGTTTAATGTGGCGAACTTGTGCTAAAATTAAACGCGTACAAAAGATAATAACAGAGCGTCGCGGGCGTCGAAGTCGGCGTAACAGCAGAGTCGAACGTTGGGGCGAAACTGAACTCAGGTTGCCACGCGGAGCCGCTTTTGTACACGCGTGGGCTTCTGGAGCATTCGGCGTAGAAGGTTCGGTGCCTAGAACATTATAACCTCGAATCAGCTAGACGGTTCTCGAATTTACCAAAACGTCACATTACAGTGTCAACGAAAATGTGTAGCTGCGGCCAGGAATCGAACCCTGGCTTTTCGCGTGGGAGACAAGCGCGACAACCGTTCGGCCACGCGCGCGCTGCCTACTTGGCAAGCTGCGCGCGCGGCATTACTCCCCCCTTTAAAAAGTGCATCGCCCCGATGCAGAACAAAACAAAGCAAACAAAAAGAACGGTAAGCAAAAGAGTCATTTAGAACACATAAGGTCCACAGTCCTATCGAGCGCAGTATGGCTTCATGCGCACGACGTGGACGACTTCTGGTCGTGGAGGGCGGCGTGATGAAGTCCGTGTTCCGTCGGGCATCACCTCGTAGTTCAGATCTCCAAGTCGACGAAGTACCTTGTAGGGTCCAAAGTACCGTTTTAGGAGTTTCTCGCTGAGACCGCGTCGTCGTATCGGGGTCCAAACCCACACACGGTCTCCGGGCTTGAAGCGAACGTCGATCCGGCGAAGGTTGTACCGGGTAGCGTCGACACGTTGTTGATCTTGAATTCGGAGTCGGGCGAGCTGGCAAACTTCTTTGGCTCGTTGAGCAACCACCTGGGCGTCGGGTATACCCTCGTCAGCTGGTTCGTGGGGTAGCATAGCGTCGAGCATGGTCGACACTTTTCTGCCATGCACCAGCTGAAATGGTGTCACTCCTGTGGTCTCTTGCACGGCCGTGTTGTAGGCAAATGTGACGTACGGCAACACCTCGTCCCATGTCTTGTGCTCCACGTCGACGTACATGGAGATCATGTCGGCGATGGTCTTGTTGAGTCCTTCCGTCAGCCCGTTGGTCTGCGGGTGGTACGCCGTGGTGCGACGATGGCTGGTGTGGCTGAGACGAAGGACTTCCTGTGCCAGCTGGGCCATGAACGAGGATCCACGGTCTGATATCAAGACTTCGGGGGCGCCGTGCCGGAGGACAATGGACTCGATATAAAACTTGGCGACTTTTGTCTCGGCGTACCGTGTGAGATAATCGGTTGCGACGATTATCCATCGGTTTCCTTGCGTCGAGGGTGGGAATGGGCCAAGTAAGTCCATTCCGATTTGCTGGAATGGGGCAGATGGTGGCGCAATAGGCTGAAGAAGTCATGCCGGTCTCGTCGGTGGTTTTTTTCGTCGTTGACACTCGTGGCAAGATCGGGTGTAGTGGTGCACTGTCTTCGCAAGCTTGGGCCAGTAGTATTTTTCGCGTATCCTGGCAAGAGTTCTGCTGTAGCCAAGGTGTCCCGCCGTCGGGTCATCGTGGCGGGCTTGAAAAATTTCTTCTCGAAGACTGGAAGGGACCACCAACAGCCATGCAGTGTTGTTGTCGCTGAAGTTCTCCTTGTAGAGCACACCTCGTCGGAGGGAGAAGGTTGGCAGTGTTCGTAAAAAACCGCGGGGAACGGCGCTTCCTTGTCCCTCTAGGTGCTCGATGAGTGCTCGCAGCTCAGGATCGTCTCGCTGGAGTGCTGCCATGTCGCTGACATCCAGAGCGCCGAGGAAACACTCATCGTCGTCCTCTTTGGTGCAGGCAGGAGCGGCCTTGGCTGGAGCCCTTGACAGTCAGTCGGCGTCATTGTGCTTCCGGCCGGACTTGTACACCACGGTCATGTCGAACTCCTGCAGTCGTAGGCTCCACCGGGCGAGGCGTCCGGAAGGGTCCTTCAGATTCGCCAGCCAGCAGAGCGAGTGGTGGTCTGTGACCACGCGAAAAGGACTTCCATACAATTATGGGCGAAACTTTGTTATTGCCCAGACGACAGCGAGGCACTCCTTTTCAGTAGTTGAATAGTTCCTCTCCGCGTTAGACAGCGTCCGAATTGCGTATGCGATGACTCGCTCTGCGCCGTCCTGCATTTGGACTAGTACCGCACCCAGTCCGGTGTTACTGGCGTCGGTGTGGATCTCGGTTTCAGCAAACTGGTTGTAGTGGCCAAGAATCGGGGGCGTCTGGAGTCTTCGTTTGAGCTCGTCGAATGATCTCTGGTGCTCTTCTGTCCACTCGAACTTTACGGCGTCCTTCGTGAGGTGTGTCAGCGGTGCGGACAGCTTGGCGAAGTCTCGAACAAAGCGCTGTAGTAGGCACAGAGTCCGAGAAATCTTCTCACGACCTTCTTGTCAGACGGCGGCGTAAATGAAGCTACGGCGCGGGTCTTCTCGGGGTCAGGTAGAACACCTTCGTTGTTCACGACGTGGCCAAGGAACTTTAGTTCCCCATAGGCGAACCGACACTTTGTTGGCTTGAGGGACAGGCCGGCGGTCATGATGGCTTGAAGCACGGCTCGAAGTCGTCTGAGGTGTTCGTCGAAATCTCGTGAGAATACCACGACATCGTCCAGGTAGACGAGGCAGCTCTGCCATTTCAGACCTGCCAGCATGGTGTCCATGACGCGCTGGAAGGTGGCTGGTGCTGTACAAAGTCCGAACGGCATCACTTTGAATTCGTACAGTCCGTCGGGATTGACGAAGGCAGTTTTCTCCCGGTCACGTTCGTCAACTTCAATCTGCCAGTAACCACTCTTCGGGTCCATCGACGAAAAATATCGGGAGTGGCGCAGTCGGTCTAATGTATCGTCGATGCGGGGGAGCGGATAGACGTCCTTCTTCGTCACAGCGTTCAGTCGACGATAGTCCACGCAGAACCGCAGGGTTCCGTCCTTCTTCTTTACAAGCACGACTGGGGACGCCCATGGACTTCTTGAGGGTTGAATGATGTCGTCGTCGAGCATCTCCTGAGCTTGATCTTGAATCACTCTCCTTTCCTTTAAGGAGACTCGATACGGCGACTGGTGAACAGGGAGTGCGTCGTCGTCGGTAATAATGCGATGTTTCGCGTTTGGTGTTTGGCGAACTTTCGATGTCGTGGCAAAACAGTCACTGTATTCGGCGAGGAGATCAACCAGTTGCCGGCGCTTCGAAGCTGGGAGCTCGGGGTCGATGTCGAGCGGCGGCGGCGTCGTGCTCTTCTGCTGTGGCGACGAGGTTTCCTCTGAGACTGCGGTGACCACGGCTGGCGTCTGAAGCTCCTCGACGTAGCCCATGGTGGTACCCTTCGTTAGGTGCTGCGGTTCCTCTCGAACGTCTGTCACGAGAACAGTTGTTCGTCCTTCTTGAAGATCCGTTACGCCTCGTGCGACGCCAATTCCTTTTTCAAGGAGCAGTTGAACGCTGCCTTCCAGAAGAGCTTCACCGTGCATGGCTGCGTCGGTTATGACGATGACGAAAACACTCGACCGCGGCGGCAGATTCACATGATCGGCTATAACTCGGATCGCGGATGACGTCGTGTTGGCCTCCACCGGGGGCAGGACAGGCTTTCGCAGCGTCAACTGGTTTGCCCCAAGGTCGATGACGGCGCCATACTCGCAGAGAAAGTCCATTCCGAGGATAACGTCCCTCGAACAGTCTTGCAGAACGACGAACTTGACAGGGCACGTCTCACCGTGGATCTCGACGCGAGCAGTGCATCTCCCGACTGGTGTGATGAGGTGTCCTCCGGCGGTTCTTATTTGTGGTCCATCCCACGGCGTCATGACTTTTTGAAGGCGGCGGGAGAGCCCTCCCACTCAAGACTGAGTAGTCTGCTCCGGTGTCCACGAGTGCTGATGCGTCGTGGCCGTCGATGACGACGTTTAGGTCATTGGACACCGTTGCAGGGGCGTCGTTTCGGTCTCTGGTAGCGTTCGAGTGGGGGCCCTCCGACGTTCGTGGAGGATCTTGGCGTCGGTCGTCTACGGAAACTCCACCTCCTGGGGTTGCCGCGCCTAGTTTCCCCGGCGAGGAGCGAGGGGCGACGGGCTTTCACGTCGGGGTCGGTGCATCGGCGAAGCTGGACGTCGCGGCGACGGCGACCGGAACTCTCGGCGGGACGCAGGCTCGGGGGACTGAGGTCGTCGCAAGTACTCGTCGATCTCCCGAGGTCGTTCACCATAACGGGGGCGCGGGTCGTTCGGGTGGAACCCGCGCAGCCCAAGTCGTCGGTATGGGCATCGGCGGTAGGTATGGTCTGCTTCCCCGCAATTGAAGCACAGAGGGCGTCGGTCGGGCGTTCGCCACACGTCGGTTTTCCGGGGTGCGCGAGCGTACTGCACCGGGTCGTCGTGGCGTCTGTCGTGTTGCGGCGCAGGAGATTGACGTCGGGGCGGCGCGAAATAAGTGCGAGGAGGAGGCGGTGGCCGTCGGGCCACTGCGGCGTAAGTCAACGTGTGCTCCTCGGTGGCTGCCACGGCGACGGGAGCCTCTGGTTGGATAGCTCTCTGAACTTCTTCCCGCACAGCCTCGGCGATGGAGAGCGTCGCTGGTCGGCTTGCGGCTGGCAGCAACCGGCGGATTTCCTCCCGGACGACCTCCCGTATCATTTCGCGGATGTCCGTTCCAGGAGCGTTTTCGCCGCTAAGCAGAGCGGTTGCAGTGACGCTTGGATGCCGCTGGTAGTGGGAAGCGCGCGCTTGGAGGGCGCGCTCGATGTTTGTTGCCTCGGTGACGAAGGCGTCGACGGTTGCCGGCGGGTTGCGGACGAGGCCTCCGAAAATGTCGTCTCTCACCCCGCGCATGAGAATTCGTAGCTTCTTCTCTTCGGTAGCCCGAAGGTCGGCGCGGGCACTCAGGCGCAGAACGTCCTCTACGAAGCCGGTGACACTCTCGTTGAGGCCCTGGGTTCTGGTTCGCAGTAGGTCCTCGGCTCTCTCTCGGCGGTGGGGGCTGGTGAACGTAGCCTTGAGATTGGTCTTGAAAATGTCCCACGACGTCAAAGAGGACTCATGATTCTCGTACCAGTGCTTGGCGGTACCCTCAAGCGAAAAATAGACGTTGTGCAGGCGCTGCTCGTCGGTCCAGCAATTGTGGCGGGCAACGCGTTCATACTGGTCAATCCAGTCTTTGACGTCTTCGTGAAGTTCACCGTGGAACGGAGCAGCCGTCCGTGGTGCGACGGGCATGTAGATGACGGCAGAAGCGGCCGGGGTCTGCGACTGCGGGTCGTTCATTGTCGGCCTCGTTGGCTGCGTGGTCCTGGGAGGCAGAAGTCCAAATTCCGGGTGTAGGCCTTGGGTGCGACGACTGAACCGGATCTCGGTAGTGCCTTCGTTGGTTCTTCGTGGGCTTGGCGTCGAACTTGCACTGCGGGCCCTCGGGGGGGTACGCGGCAGGGGCATGCGGTACCCAGCACCTCCACCAAAATGTCACGGGTGGTGACCAAAAGAACAATAAATAAACAGAAAGAAATAAACGTTTAATGTGGCGAACTTGTGCCAAAAATAAACGGGTACAAAAGATAATAACAGAGCGTCGCGGGCGTCGAAGTCGGCGTAACAGCAGAGTCGAGCGCTGGGGCGAAACTGAACTCAGCTTTCCACGCGGAGCCGCTTTTGTACACGCGTGGGCTTCTGGAGCATTCGGCGTAGAAGGTTCGGTGCCTAGAACACTCTAACCTCGAATCAGCAAGACGGTTCTCGAATTTACCAGAACGTCACATTACAGTGTCAACAAAAATGTGTAGCCGCGGCCAGGAATCGAACCCTGGCTTTTCGCGTGGGAGACAAGCGCGATAACCGTTCGGCCACGCGCGCGCTGCCTACTTGGCAAGCTGCGCGCGCGGCAATATCGACTAACGGAGAATAAACACGAACACTGCAAAATACTACACTAATGAGAAGCCGCGGTTTAGTTTAAAGGGGTCATGAAACGATATCGTACTGGAATGCTCATGACTTTACAGAGGTGTACTGGTCCTAGTCTGGCCCAGGTATACTCGCACGGACCTGCACCGATTCAGAAGCTACTTGATCGCGGTGAAATTGCTAGGGTAAATGTGGACTACGTTTTTTCAGTCCTTCCTCTGGAAAGCCTCATGACGTAATTGTGGGACAGAAACCACCGCCTGATGACAGTCGAGCGCGGCTCATGGATTAAACACGAGAATTGCGTGAGCACTCGACTTCGGCTCGTAACGATCAATGTCTCGGCGGAGATTCGGGTAATGGCTGGTGTGCAACCACTGTGGTGATGGGAATACAACAAATTGTTGTGTGTATGTTTATACAGCCGGAAGTTAGTCTGCCTCAGTCGGCGTCTGGTGTCTCAGCTGTAGATGAACAATTTAGCCACTGCGCTACAACCACTAACCTGGGGTCTTCAACGTGCACCACGCAGTGGTGATACACGACCGCACACCGGTACGATGCTCATCCAGATCTGTAACAGCCGAACTGTAACAGTGCCTGGAACTCAGCTTGCGTTTTCTACCTGGCCAACCCCAGCGCGTGGCTATGATTAACGTCGGCGGCATAGGACAGGCACCAGGCCATGTGGCCGCTTGTTCTGGCTCCGAGTTGAGGGGATGAACGATGCTCATATTTCTCAAATTTAGCTGCCGACTGCCATAGCTTGGAAAGAAAAAAACTAAGGCAAGTTTATTCGGCTATTAACGTCAAGGAGTGACTTCGAGTAGTATCTAGCGAAAGTAGAAAAATCGTTTCTTGGACCCTTTAAAACCGATATAAAATGCTACCAGCAAGCAAGCATCTTTGTGCCTCGATGTCATGTTCGTACTGAAACTCTTTTCGCCTTGTTTTTCTGCTCCGCTTTCAACCGTTCCAGCGGACGATTTCTGCGTCTTACGTTATTTTTTAGCGGCCGTCGTTTTTTAGCGCTTCTCAGCGATCGCGCACGAAGATTATTGACTTCCTGCTCACTCAAGCGCGTCGTGGTGCCGAAGAGCAAGGAGCCCAAGGGACTTGTATCGTTGTGCACTGCCGAGCACGCCTTGCTGCTCTGTTGCAAGGCGCTGCGCAACTTGGACGTGCGTTTTCACCCGCTCCCAAAAAACTCGAACTTGAGGAAGGTGCCTGTCGACGCCGTTCGTCCAAGAGAGTTCGGAAGGCTGTTAATTCAGAAACCCGGAGGGAAGCTCTGTTCGGAATACTTCGTGCCGAACAGCTATTCGCGACTACAAGAAAACGGACGGCACCTAGTGAGAAAAGACTGAACTAAACAAAGCAGGTCACGGCCTCCAAGATTTTTCGCGCTCTTTGATCCGGCCTGCAAAACGCTCGGCTGCCCAGCAGAAAAAGCGAGCCTTGCCAGTTCTCTAGGTCTCCGCATGCGGCGCTTAGAACAAAATTAGAAACGGAAACAGAATCGTCTCAAAGCACACTGTTAAGTGTGAGCCCCCGACATGAAGCTTGCATTTTCATTGTTTTCATCAGCAGAATATGGACAGGTAAGACGATTTCTGTTGATTCCTAATTCTTATTTGCTGCTCCGGTCCTTGCGGTGTTTCGCTAGATGATACCTCAGGATGCAAGATTTAGTGCCACTCTATATTTTGACTCGCTCTCTTGTTTCTGATTGACTCGCCTTCCTGTTTTTTCTGAAATGAATAGACTCGCCGTTTGTTTCGAAACAACATCGTTGTTAATTGTTCTATACCTTTCACGCTTCAAAACGATGAATACAGATTTCGATCAACTTTTTCCTTGCCAAAAGTTTGTGTGTTGCGACGAGTGGCGGGGAGCACATTTGGCGCTGCTCCTAAGCTCCATTTAGAGTGATGATAATGGCGATAATGATAATTTGAGGCTCTTTCTTTGTATTGTTTGGTTTGGTTGCGAGCGCCACCAAGCGTCCCACAGCAACAGTCTCTACCGGCGAATGCAATGGCCCGAGGAGCATAGCCAGCGCGCGAAAAAAATCTCGGAGGCCTTGAACAGGACCCTTTACGATTCATGTTTGCCACTTGTGGCTTCCGTGATTTTCATGTTGTCGGCGGTTTGCGCGATGGAGCAGTTGTTCCGGTGGCTCTGTTGTTACTGTCGTATAAGCGCGTTGCTCATGTCGCTCTGAATGCAACTTACGCATCCGCGTGAATCATACATCGTGCGTTTATCAAAGCCTCAGTACCGCAGTCCTCCTATCGCATCCCCGAAGGACAAGCCTCTGGAAGCTCGCTTACGCCAACATATTGTCGCAGATTTTGAAACGAAGTGAATAAAAGTGTGGGCAGACCATTTTTGAATCTATTACGTTTCTGTTGAAACCCGAGCGTTGTGCGTTGAACGGGCACATGACACGGCACGACCAGTTTAAGATTGTCATATTTGCCCGATAGTGGCAACCCCTATAGCTAGCTCGAGTCGCGAATACAGGGTTTTTCGACCGTTGGCTACCGTGGGTTTCTCTACGATAATATCAAGATACAATCATGATGCACGCTTTAAAATGTGTTTTTTTTTTCTTGTATGTGTTATTTATAGGTAACATTTACTGGTGGCCATACCTAAGTCCGTTCCTGCTGAGAGCGAGCTTCCGATAAGCTTCCAGAGCGCTTCTGCAACGTGCATAGCACACCAGCAAGATGGTATTTGTTATCAAAATATAAGTGGGGGCTCGTCTTGAGCCTGCCCTGTGAATATCGTGCTCAATTATAGACCTTTCCAATGTTTACAAAATCACAGTCCAGCGTGCGATCTTCACAGCCCAGCACGTGCGTGTTCGTCGCTTCGGAAAGCGAGCAAAGCACGCGCAATACGCACGAACGCTCAAAATGGCGCCGGCCACAAGCTTGTTTTTGGAAAGGTCTATAGACCTTTCCAATGTTTACAAAATCACAGTCCAGCGTGCGATCTTCACAGCCCAGCACGTGCATGTTCGTCGCTTCGTAAAGCGAGGAAAGCACGCGCCATACGCACGAACGCTCAAGATGGCACCGGCCACACGCTCTTTTTTTGGAAAGGTCTATAGCGCCGAGTAAATACCTCCTGTTCATTGCTGCGAAATCGCTTTTCGCGTATTCATATTTGCTGCAGATGTTTGCTATCAACGGTGCAAAGCGGTAAAACAGCCGCAGCATCTAACCTGACTAATCGGAACTGCTCTTGCAACTAAGCCAGTCGTACGTTTTTGCGGCACCGCATTACGAACTTTGCGTAACACGGTGGTCATGCAGCTGATCCCCAGGGTTGCCATCATTTTCGTGCGAGTAGTTTCAGTTTCGCCGTAGACCCCCGAAACAAACAAACATTTAGGGTGTCTGGGCCCCGTCAGACTGAATTGATCTGACTTTTGCCGTGTTCTTCGAGACCTTGTGTCCGAAAATAAAGAAACAAACTAAACTTTGAGGTAACATACCGACAAAACTATACGAGGCACAAAAAAAAACACAGAAAAACACGTAATTCAGGGATATTTTTTGCACTAAAAACAGTCGCAACCCTAAAATCGAGAAAATGTACCGGAGTTACTCTTTAAAGGGACGCTGAATAAAATTTAAAGCTCACAAAAGAATGGAGCGATAGGCAGGACGGTACAAAACCACCGAACATCACTCATACAGCGATATCTCTAACGGATTGCCATACTTTTTTAAAAGAAGTGCACGATTGAACAAGGCTGACTAGACATCTCGCACCACGATTCGTATTCCCTCTCCTCCTCACTACGTCCCGCCGAGCTGGTGAACTGAAGGGAGGGGGCAGAAACAAGGCCGCTTCCCCTCAATCTCAACTGTTCCAGGAGGATCGCGACGTCACAGCCCTCGCTTGATCGCGCCCTTCCAAAAATAGGGCCATTCGCTTGAGATATTGATGTATGAGTGATGTTTTGCAGTTTGTAGCATCCCGTTCAACGCTTATGCGGCCTTCTTGTGTGAAATCTAAATTTCGGTTCAGCATCCCATTTCGGTTCACCATCCAATTTCGGTTCAGCATCCCAAATTTCGGTTCAGCAAACTAAAGTGGCGAAGCGGGCGAGTTGGCCCATGACTAAAAAAAAAAACTAAAAGCGCTAACAAGGACAAGGACAAAAGCAAAAAGAAAAAAAGACGAACAGAACAAACGCTCGTCCTGTTCGCTTTTTTTTGTGTTCTTGACATTGTTAGGGTTTTTAATTTTATGGATTCCGTGCAAATTCTGCCATTGTAGCGCGTTCGATGTTGAGGAAAGAAGAGATGGTGCGACCGACTCCCAGCTTAGAGGAAAACGTTCTTTTTATTCTCTGGTACCGTCGGGCTCGTATGAACGAGTAATGTCGTCGTCTTTATATCGGCGGCGCAACAGGCCGATGGATCGCCACAGAACCAGGATTCGCATTGCCCTGACGTCAACTGTTGTGTTCCTCGCTACTCATCATCCCTCGCGCACGGCATGCTTGATGGCGTGTGAATGCACGGAGGAAGCTCGGAGTCATGACGTAAACCAACACCGCCAAAGCTGACAATTTGACTATACTCTTATTTCCCTCGATGAATGCAGAATCAATTCGTCTAAAGACTTCACTTGAGAATTGGCCTAATCGTGGAAGCCCGGCCCCAGCGACGCTCTCGCTCGCTCACGCGGCACTTCGCCGATAGGTTGGAATTCATCAGTACCGAATCGCACGGGAGGATCGACGCTCTATGGCCGGTGAATTGGCGACGAAGAGGCCCTTGCTTTCGCAACCGGTTAGCGACAACGGTAGCACCGGTGTAGACAAGCACTAAGGGCCCTCGAACTTGGCCGCAGAGGGCACGCGCAGCTATCGGAAGAAGCTGCTGAACTACTCATTCCTGCGATAGTCGATCAGGCCCGTCTTTCCCGACGCCGTTTGCTTCTTTCTCGGCGGCACAAGTGACATTACCGGTATACGAGCAGCGCCGTCAGTGACCGCCGAAGGCACCTTCACGCAAAGGGCGATCAATTCCGCCGGGAGAAAACGGCTGTGGAGTTCGATAAGAAAGTAAATTTCTTCTTCTATACCTCCTGCCTTCGCTCCAGAGCCGCTTCTTTTACATTTGTTTTCTTGAAAAACTGTTAGTTTTTTGTTGTTTTTTGTCTACTTGTGTTTGAGGTTGAATCTCGGAGAAGCGTTTGGTTCTCAAAATTCCAGTTGAGAAAAACATCGGCTCACTAAAACGATTTTTTTTTTTATTGATGTTCGCCCGTACTTACTGAGCCATTCTTTCACGCATGACCGATGTTGGTCTCTAATCTAAGACTGAGGAAAGACGAGCCTTGCCATCTACTTTCGAGAGGGCTCTTTTGGACCGGCAGTTAAAAAACGGGAATTTGATGAGCTTTCTTTTTACTTTTTATTTGATGGTTTTAAAAACACGGGTTCGCCCCTTTATGCCCGTGCACCTTTCTTTTTATACTTCACCTTTTAACCTATTCGTAGCGATTTCTGTTTGTTCTTTATTACAGGTAGCGAAGAGATCAAAGCATCTCCTGCTGGTTCTATACGCACGACTTCCGTGGGAACGAGCACGAAATTAGAAAGCCAAAACGAAAGAAAAATTAAAAGTCCCGATCCTTTTTCAGATTCGAGAGAAATAATAATATCACTAATAACACTCCAGTCGGTTGTATAAGAGGTTGGAAGATAAACATTTGGAAAGGTCGCGGGAGAAAATGATAACAATAAAATCACACAAAAATCTCTCTCTCTCTCTCTCTCTCTATATATATATATATATATATAGTCTTTCGGTTGTGGTTCATTCGTTATAAATAGATTCACTTACTCCTTTAGTTCCTTTAATCGAGTCTTTTTATCCTGATATGTTTTCTCGGTTCCCGAGTGCATTTGGAAACGATGATTTTTGTTGGTAGTTGCGGTGCTCCGTAAAACAAAAACAAAAACAAAAGCTTTCAGTTTTGCCTCAGGGCCGTACGTTCCCATCAGGACGTAAACAGGGGTGGCCCTCAGCTGCGGCGCCCCAGGCCATGATAAGGGACAGAAGTCTGGTAATCGCAGTCCCTGTTGTTCTTTTTTTCTTTTCCTTTTTTTTTTTTTACTCTCGTCGACTTTTTTTTTTTTTGTTTTAGTTGCGTGCATTGCTTTGCTGGGCTTGTTTATTTCGCGCGCGGTTTAGCGAGATGCTACCTAGCGCGTTGATTCTCGTTCTGCGAGAGCTTGGCGTCAAGCGCTTTTGCCGTCGTCCCTTATGCAGCGGGCTCTGTGCAGCGTTAGATATTATCTCGCGTGTTTATTTATTTATTGTTTTATCTTTTTGCGAGGTTTGCTATACGCTTATAGCTGGCTCGCTTGTGGTGACGACGCTTATCTGCGATGTATATTTTTCCTCGCGAGGCGGGTGGCTAGATGCCCCACGTGACCGCGGACGAACAGCGAATCACCGATATCTCATCGGTCATGTTGCCAGCGATAGTGGGTTCTCTTCTCCCCCGTCGCGCATTTTATTTTGCGATTAAAAAGTCGCCTGTCCCGAAGGAGAGAGGCTCAGTCGCGCTCTCGGGGCTTGATTTTTCTCTCGCTGCGTTTCCGGGATGTTTCCTCTATTGCTGTTCTTTATTTTTGCTGTTCCGCAGAAACTGTCGAAAACGCTCTGACTCCCAAATGCCAACAGAAGCGGAATAAAGACGGAAAAAAGGACGGGTGTCGTATTTTGGGTCGTTCAACCCTCGCGCCATCTCTAATAAACTAAAATAAGAAAGAACGCAACGCCCCCCCCCCCCCTTTTTTTTTTCTTTGGTCGAACTATGCCCGCTATGAAGTTTAAATGCTCTGCATTCCTCCGCGGTAGCGTGCTCGATATAGCACGCTAGCAATAACAGCGCTGAGAATTTGCCGAGATATCATCGACACGGAGGAATATTTACAGAGAGCGTTCTTTTAGAAGTGAAGGTGTTCCGTATACGAACAGAATGAATTACTGAGAAGGGATTTTCGCGCAATTCAGAGGGAAATAAAATGTGCAGGTGTTGCGAGGTTATTGCAGGTGCAGCGATCGCCTATAGACATTTCTTGGCGTTTCCCTGGTATAGTGTATCTGCACCTCATGTCGCTGACTAGGGAAGTGCAGCGGCCCTTTCACGGGAGGGTTTGCGTACTTGAAAGTATCGAATGAGTGGGCTCTAACAAAAGAATACCCTTTTACACGTATAACCTCATTCAGCTACCCGATTGAGTTAATAAAAATAACAAAATGAATAAAACGAAACAAAATATTTAAGAAACGAACAAAAATCGAGAATAGGTTACGGGCGCTACGAATCCCAATCAACTCTATTATGTCGCAATTCTAACAAGGTGTTCTGATATTGAGATGCTTCCCGTAGATTACGCTTACATCTGCACGCCTCGCATTTACGTGGTTCCTGGCAGTTGGTCATCGTGAGATTAAACAAAGCGGCGACTATCAATGTTTTAACGCAATGACATGGCACAGAAAAAAACTCGAAGACTACTAATAATGGCGCAGGAGATCTTGCAGCTTTTCCGCATATGGAAGAATTGATTACAATATTACTGCTCATACTTGGGAGAAAACTAGCCAACCCTGCTTGCATAATAAACACGTGGGGGAGTAGATATATATTAATAAAACGAATGTTTCTTTTCTCCCCCTCCCCTTCACCCTCCGTCCCCCCCCCCCCCAAAAAAAAAAGAAAAAGAAAACGAAGCAATATTATTTATTTATTATTTATTTACATTACTGCAAACCTTTCGGTAACCGCAGGAAGAAAATAATTAAAAACGTTCAGCCTTTCCACTCTGGTGAAGAAGGAAGAGCAGCGGAGCTGTAGCTTCTGTTCTCGGCGGAGTCTTTCCAGGCGAGCGATGTGCTCTTCTTTGGCAAGGGAATCTGAAGCGCTCGACACAGTGGAACTCGAGGCGACAGCGGCGTCGCGGCGGTTGCGGACCCATTCGCGCTGCTGCGTACGTCACCGCTCCTTCCGCACCCGGCCTTCTTTCCCCGAAAACAGGGCACGCGCCCGACCTGTCGTGAGTTCAAACCGAAACTTAAAAGAGCGAAGGAAACAGCGCGCAAAACAGACGAAACCGAGGAAGAAACGCACGTGACGTGCGCTGCGCTCGTCCCGTGTGTTTCTTCTTTGTCCTCGTCTGTTTTTCGCGCTGTTTCCTTCGTTTAATTTTCTACCAACTTGCCTCACTATCCATTTTTATATTTATAGCTGGAAAGGTTGCCGCCATCTATGAGCGACGGCGGCAACCAGACAACCAGTCTGGTCGCTTATACATAGCGGTAGCTGTCCAGAGGTGTGTGGAGATTTGTGTCGACATTTGTTTGGTACCGGACACGATCCTGGGGAACCTAGCCCTTAACCGCTGTAGAAAATCCACAATTACACACTTGTACGGGCCCTCAGACTTGTACAGACAGGGTGGCTACCCTGCAAAAAACGTAACATATTCTAAAAGCATGCTCATATTAAGCAGGAAACAAATCGCGTAGTCTTAACTCAAACAATTTCGCATCCGACGACTTCATTATGCAAAACTTTCCTTTCTACCATTGTTATACAAAAAAAAAGAAGAAAACAAATATATATTTAAATGCGTTATTTTCGTAACAATAAGGCGCAGTAGACGACTTGCATAAAACCGTCACCGCGCGTGTTGCATTCTGGGAACCTGTGGGCCAGAAGCGCAGCGCGTACGGGTTTTGCTGCTCACTCATTGCCACAATGCATCACGTGGCACTACGCAGCGATGAGGCGCTTCAGGTTTTGGAACAAGTCTATATTGCCCTAAAGTTGCATGTCCTCTGAGAACGTGAAGTTGAAGGGCGCAAGTACGATTGTCCTTCTTATCTTTATCAAACTGTCGGTAATAAAGAACGGCTATTTTCATCGGGATATCTGTCTTCGCGTTGTCATCGTGTTCATTTGAAACAAATAAATATGATGGATCTCTAGTTATGCATTCTTAATAGACCGATCTCACCAAGCGTTCGGCGCATGCGCGAGGCCGCCATAACTTTAGTTCACAGGAGGCAATCGGCACTGCACGAGACTGTTCGTGCCCCGCACGCGCACAGCTCCAGCGAGGTTGTCGCACGTGCAGAAAGACTAAAGTTCCCTCGATGCATTGCGGCAGCGGTGGCGTAGTCAAACTGTCCCGGTGAGATCGGTCTATTATTTGCCCGCTTCCCTTTCAGCGGACTCCATGAGCTAACGAGGAACTTGATGTTTCTATCGAAAAATGGAAGATCGCGAGCGTGAAAAATAAGTATACCCTAAGATATACCGAAGAATTAAAAACAGCGCGAACAAGACGTAGGACAAGAGAAGACGCAGACAGACAGAGCGCTGACCTAAACACACGCAAACCAACTCGCCCGAGTCTTCACCCTACTGGAATACCTGAGATATATGTTCGCACATTTAAGGAAGTTAAGGAAAGAAGAATAAAATGAATATCCACGAATCGAGACGAAAATCCAGTCCTCCGCTCATTTGCCTAAACCTCTGATTTGGAGGTGCGGCACGTTCCTGCCGGTCCGTGCGCCACGCCGTCGTGGTTGCGCTGAGATTTCTCTCGTTGTCTTTTTGAACTTCCGGCACCGTTTTATCTGCGTATCTTTTTTTCCTTTCTTGCACTCTGTACTCTTAGTTGTTTTTTTTTTTTATGACAAGTCGCCTCGACTAGAGTGGAGAAATGAGCCCCTCCCAAGTAGAGTAGTCGCTTCATATCAATGTTGTAGGCGTTAACGAAAAAAAGTAAAGAAATACGTTACTCAAATAAGTAGAAACGCGTTACAACTACCGATAAAAAGTAACGTAAGTTACTTTTGCGTTACTTTTTCAATTATGAATCGACACGTTTTACTCTTTTGACGTTACAGGTATGCATAAGCGCCAGATTTCAACAAACATTATGGCCACGCAGACATTGAACATAATTGCCTTTCCTTTTACGGTTTGACCTAAAGACCCACTGGAATAACGCAAATAAAAACGCAAAATAGGTAAAAACTTCAGGTGGCTTGGCGCCCAGAAACACGAAAAAAATTCGAGAGTATTTCTTTAGGTCTTGGGAAGAATATATATATACAGACAGAACCAAAACAGTTAGAAATTACCGAATTAACTCCTCAATTAATTATGAGACGATTCGTATTATAAAAAGCGAAAGTCACTAGGATGCAAAATGAAAACGATGAGCATAACCGAATAAACCCTTTCGCTTAAGAAAACTATTGAAATGTGCCGCGGCCAAACGCGGAATTGGGCCTGATTATTGAAGCGAAGCTGTTTATGGCTAGGGTTCCGTGGATTTTTCGCGTGCAGTGACTAGAAACTCTACGCTCGCACCGCCGCACGCGCCACACGCGCACGACTTAAATGATTCGAGGTAAATAACCAAAATAAAGCGTCGATGAACGCGCGTGCAAGATGCCACTTGTTTGAGGCTTTTGCTTTAGAACAGTTAGTGCTGCACACGCCCGCGTGTGCGGCGCGTGGAACCCTATTCCCTGCATTCTCCTTGATGCTTGGGCACAATTTACAAGATCCGTAGACTCCTCAGGTAGATAATAAAGGTTTCTCAAAGATTTGCCGCTGACCTACCCGCGTCAGGTCATTTCTACGTTCGCATCGCCCTCTCTCTGTCGTCGTTCCAAGCGCTTGCGTGCCTAGTTTCATTTCCTTCCGCTCTCCCGGAGTGAAGGTCCTTTCGCGCGTGTCTACTTTCCGCCGGGTGGCGATCCCGTCGCTTTTGTCTAGTTTCCATCGGCTCCTCGGGGCGGGTCTGTGTCGTGTGATAAACAGCTTTGCTGGTCCTCCACTTTCACAGGGTGGAATGGCTCATAATTGTTTTCAGGCGCAGTGCTTTCAGGAAGAAACTTTTACACGGCATTTGCGAGAGAAAGACGGGGATTGTATTCATTAGCTGTCTCAGAAGAAATACCTTAGGTTTTTCAGATTTTGGTGATGGCGCATAAAGAGATGTTATGGTGGTGACAGCATCATCTGTTTGACATCTGCTGAGATCATGTTCGGATCTCTACAGATTTTACTTTGCCTCTGAAATTAATGAGTTCAACTTTAAGGAAAATACGTTACGAAGGAATTGCGGAAACTCCCTGGGGTTCATGTCGTAAACAAAAAGGTCACGTTTTAACTTAGAACTAGGGATTCAATTATACAACGTGGTAAATTCTTACTCCGCAGTCAGTAATCGGCAAGTATATCGAACCTCGACCGCGATTATAAGAGGCGAAGGTCTCGTCGAAGAGACTGAAATCTCTTTTTAGCCGAAAGCGCCACAACGAAAATGCCAAACCAACAGAAAGACAAAAAAGGCTACCTGCTTTGGCGGATAGCTTCGATGGAAACTAAAGGGGTTGTTGAAAAAAAAAAAAAAACGCGTTAGATGTGAAATTTAGAAGATTTGTATCCTGTGAATTTGAATATCACGTTCGGTTTTCCCGAAAACGTGACCAAAACGCGAGAAAACACGATAAAAAAAATGTTCCGAGCAGTCTTTACGTCATACCCCGATTTTTCGGCCGCCAAGCGCGTGTCGCTCGAGTGGTCAGCGCGTGCAGTTGCCAGCTTGCCAGGTATATTCCCTGACACCAGTCGTGACATCTCTTTCTGACAGTTTTGAAAAAAGCAAGTGTGTGCGTGCGTAGCCTTTGATGGGCGCTGAAGATGCGCGAGAGCGGAGATTCTGAAAACTCTCGAAATGACGTCACGCTCCGGGAAGGAGGGGCTTCGGCGGTACTTTGAAATTGGTTTTCTGAAGCCTCCGTGCACCAAATTAAAATATAAATATTTTTATATTAGTGATCCTGGAGGCCAGATAAATATAATTTAAGTGTTTTTCCTCAAATACAGAACCGCTCTAGTTTCCCTTTAAAAAGCGCGAGCCGTCACGAGTTCCGGCCACCTTACTATCGCGCCGCAGGCAATAAGAGTGAGGTACTGTGATGCCGCGTTAATATGTACACCTACATTCTTCCATAAAGCGTTTATAGAGTAATTGGTCCGTTATAACGGGAGAAAATAAGACAATTAATGTACTCAACCTGTTCGTCTTGAAAAAATGTATGTATACATATTGACGAGACATGACCATGTTAGTCGGCGAGTACGGTAAAAAACAAATAAGGAAGCACGAACTTTCGACTTGAAAGGTCATGTTAAGCGTCTCCTAAACCGTCGCTGATTGTTAAAATTTAAAACAGGAGTGCGGTAGTTCTTTGTTTTGAAAACCATCGGGGAACATTTAATTATATAACAAGTTTATTCGTTTCAGCACACTCGCTTTACGCGCTTTCATCTTGCACATCCGAGAGACGCAGTTAAGCGTTGACGATCTACATATCGCCACGCTGTGAGCGCGACAAAGATAGTAAATTATTTCTTTTTTTTTTTCTTCAAAATATAAAGGTTTTTGTCAAAACAACTGGCGATGTTTGAAAGGTTTATTCGGGGCATTAACCTAAAAGGCAAAACGTTCTGCTCGCCAAAACTCATTCGAAAAAAAAAAGCGATAAAAAAGAAAAAAAAAATGTTTATGTGGTGTTTGCCCTAACAGTGTCGCGGTGTGTACTCTGGAGAGACTTTCTGTTGTCGTCGCTCCCGCCTATTTGGCGTTCCACTTCCCCTCTTATTCTCTGTCTCGGTTCTGATTGGTTTGGAAGCAACGAATGAGCGTTTCTACGATGTACGCTCTTTTCCCTTTCTTAGTTCGAATACGAAGCTACGGTGAAGTTGCCCCACAATATCCGGGAAAAAAAAAAAAAAAAAAAAAAACAGGTCGTTTTTTGGGGCGACGGGACAAGGTAGTTTTTTTACAGACTACCGTCATCTGAAGAGGATCATCGACCACGCGCCAACTTTCGCGCTGTTTCCTCGTGGTGTCCAGCGGCTCTGATACGCGCGAGGAAAGAAAAAAAAATGTTGAAGAGTCAGACATTGTACGTCGTTTTTGGTTTCTTTCGGTCCCCAGTCACTTTCGCTTTCTCTCATCGTGTTCACTTTTTTGTTTTCGTCGTTTCTATACCGACACAGTTGCAAATACTTCTCCCTTTTTTCTGTGTTAGCACTACCGCGCCGCTCTCGTCTCGCCCGCGCGAATGTTGTTAACTGCTTCTGAGACTGGGGGCCGCTCGTTGCCGGCTGGGCGTTCTCCAACGGGTGATGGCGGAGGCCTCTACACACGTACTCCCGTACCGTTGGTGTTGGTTCACTGAACGGAAGCCCCGAACTCGCTCGCGAGAGCGGCATTGTCGTCCATGTTGACAGATTCGACGAAACGACCGCGCCACCAGGCTGCTATAACCCACCGCGGTAACCAGAGTCTCGATCTCCTAAATACTACCAATACCGACTCTTCACATGTGACGTCACTCCTACGTCACCTCCGTTTTCGGAGGCCCAAAAATGAGAATGGAGATTGTGCAGTTTCGGTTTCTTTACTTCTTTCGTAGGCACAGAAATACGCGTCACAAATATCTACAAACAATTGGGCAGCATCCTAGGCTCCCAAGAAGCCTATAAACATCATTTAAAAATATTAAATAGAATCGTCTTCATTGTCCCTTTAAAAAGCGCGAGGCGTCACGAGTTCCGGCCACCTTACTATCGCGCCGCAGGCAATAAGAGTGAGGTACTGTGATGCCGCGTTAATATGTACACCTACATTCTTCCATAAAGCGTTTATAGAGTAATTTGTCCGTTATAACGGGAGAAAATAAGACAATTAATGTACTCAACCCGTTCGTCTTGAAAAAATGTATGTATACATATTGACGAGACATGACCATGTTAGTCGGCGAGTACGGTAGAAAACAAATAAGAAAGCACGAACTTTCGACTTGAAAGGTCATGTTAAGCGTCTCCTAAACCGTCGCTGATTGTTAAAATTTAAAACAGGAGTGCGGTAGTTCTTTGTTTTGAAAACCATCGGGGAACATTTAATTATAACAAGTTTATTCGTTTCAGCACACTCGCTTTACGCGCTTTCATCTTGCACATCCGAGAGACGCAGTTAAGCGTTGACGATCTACATATCGCCACGCTGTGAGCGCGACAAAGATAGTAAATTATTTCTTTTTTTTTCTTCAAAAATATAAAGGTTTTTTGTCAAAACAACTGGCGATGTTTGAAAGGTTTATTCGGGGCATTAACCTAAAAGGCAAAACGTTCTGCTCGCCAAAACTCATTCGAAAAAAAAAGCGATAAAAAAGAAAACAAAATGTTTATGTGGTGTTTGCCCTAACAGTGTCGCGGTGTGTACTCTGGAGAGACTTTTTGTTGTGGTCGCTCCCGCCTATTTGGCGTTCCACTTCCCCTCTTATTCTCTGTCTCGGTTCTGATTGGTTTGGAAGCAACGAATGAGCGTTTCTACGATGTACGCTCTTTTCCCTTCCTTAGTTCGAATACGAAGCTACGGTGAAGTTGCCCCACAATATCCGGGAGAAAAAAACAAAAAAAAACAGGTCGTTTTTTGGGGCGACGGGACAAGGTAGTTTTTTTACAGACTACCGTCATCTGAAGAGGATCATCGACCACGCGCCAACTTTCGCCCTGTTTCCTCGTGGTGTCCAGCGGCTCTGATACGCGCCAGGAAAGAAAAAAAAATGTTGAAGAGTCAGACATTGTACGTCGTTTTTGGTTTCTTTCGGTCCCCAGTCACTTTCGCTTTCTCTCATCGTGTTCACTTTTTTGTTTTCGTCGTTTCTATACCGACACAGTTGGAAATACTTCTCGCTTTTTTCTGTGTTAGCACTACCTTCGCCGTTTTGTTCACTATGGTGGCTGTGAGTTATCGTCGTGTCGTCGAAAGATTAACTTTCTTAGTCAAGTAAAAAACAAAAAAACAGTGCTCTACTGAATATGAGAGGGAGTCATATGGTTCACACCACTGATTCAAAGATCCCATTGACAACACAAAAATGCCGCAATAATGTAGTGCTTCTCGAGTCAGTGCTCTCGTATACACGCGGGCAGTTGCGTTTATTTGTTACGTAGCTGTCTGTGCTCGCAGCTGTCAATGAATGAGATTTCGCCATGTGTTTGCACCCTCGCGTTTTTCATTATTGACAAAATGTATAAAAATTCTAATTTATTTATTTATTTTCACGGAAAACCTTTATCGGGGGGCGTTTAGAGAATAAATAGATGTATAACAAAAAAACAAACAATTTATATATAATGCGGATTTCATCTTTATCTAGAGTGCAAGCGTATGAAGCTATTTGTGTACCTGCGCCCGCTTCCGACTTCCGTGAACGAGCTTGCACGCGTGTGCGCCTTCGTATCTGATCGGGTTTGTGCGTGTGCTAATATGCACGTTTAGTATTTATTTATTATGAATAAAATGATAAATACAGTTCAGTCGCAGATGCGTTCATTTATTGTCTCCCCGAATACCCTCCTTCGAGCGTTTTTAGGGGTAATGTTGATCGATCGATCGATGAATAGAAAATTACGTATGGGGTCATGATTTACTCTATGGGAATGTATTTATGCGCATGCTTATACCCGTGCTCCTGGTAATGCGCTCGCATGCTCGCGTTTACGTTTTGTCTGTGCGCTCGCTCGCAAGCGCTAACTTCGTGTGCACGTGAACGCATCTTGTGCGCATACGTGCTCGCCGGCATAAGCAGTCAATAGCGGCAACCAGGAGACAAGGCCGACAGCATGACGCCATCGTTAGTGGAACCCGCTCCAAGCGGCAAACACGCAGAAGCTCGGCGGCAGACGCGTGTCTCGGCGCGCCTGCCGCGCGCTGCTGACGCGAGGTCGTAGGCGACGCGGCGTCGTTCCTCTAGTGATGACGTTTGAGGGGGGCATGTGCACGGGCCTTCTTTTAGGCGCTATTGGCTCAGTACGTGTCGGCATTCCCCTAACCTCTGGACCTGGGGCGATAGAAAAGTCGATAAGAGGAGTCCAGGCAGCCGATGGCTGGGCGACGAAATACGAGCGAGCGCATAGATTAAATTCGCCCTGACTTGGCGGAGTTCGCTCCTTCCGAACCGTTTTTCTTTCTGGCGTACATGCTCCTGTATTCACGTTCGCGTTCTCGGTTTTTTTTTTTTGCTTTTGTCTTTACTTATTTTTGCTGGCCCTTCCGCTGTCGTGTTTAGTCTCTCGGCGGCTCTCGCTTCTAATGGCTGACACGTAACGTTAAGGGGCGCACGCCGGAAAGGGACACCGGCTGCATTTCCAATTTCTAAATAGACTCACTCGCTTATCCAAAAAGAAAATATTATACGCATATATTTCGAAGATTACAGTGAAAGAAGGAAACTCTCGCGCGTATTTAATAAAAACGCACTTTGCGGTGTTTTTGAGTGATTACTTTCTTAAACTCATTTCATCGTTGTTTTTTTTTTTTTAAGTAATTTCGAAGAAGAGTGCCGCACTTCAGAACGCAGTTAATTGACCCGTGAAAAGGTAATATACAATCGATTGTAGACTCGTGATGATGGTACATTATAAATACATACAAAAAGCTATTGGCCAGACGTTTTTGACAAAAATGTAAAAACAAAATGGCGGTACCCTTTTTTTTGTTAAGGAACATTGCAGGCATTTTAATTATTTTCCTGCGGAGGGAAGGCACATTCTTAAAGAAGATGTTAACGTTGCCCAATAGGTGGCGTGACGTGGGCTTGTTGGTAAACAATGGGAAAGGTCGCACATTTAAAATGGCGCCGCCCTAAGGTTTTTGCACGTTAAAGGGGTTAGGGCACGCCAAAAATAAAAGATGACATAGGACCCATTGTATGTTCCTATATTTTTGCTAAATTTGTTTTCAAAATGACGCGATAGTTTCGTGGATGAATCGATTTCTCTGCGGAATCTTCGGATCCACCCCATTCGGGAATGCCGCCATGTTTGTTGGGTCGGTGAGTTCGTTCGTCCTATGCGCGGCGTCCCCTTGCACGGACTCGCAGACTTGGCTCTCTCGGCGTCTCGCGCTTCAGCTTCCGGTTTACCTCCCGCGTTTTGGACACGCGGTTTCGAGACGATGACGCCTACGGCATTGCTCGCTTCGTCGGAGTCCTCGACACTCATCGCAGTAGCGATGGGAGTGATCGTTACCGAGAGATGCTGGAGTCTGGTCATTTTGACTTCCACCCGCTGGCTACCGCTCCAGCGACGACGACGACGAGATGGTCACGGACGAACTCGCCATCGTCCGCGACAATCTCGCACGTGCTTGCAGGGCGGAAGGTCAAAGGGCAAGCGGGTGAAAGTGAGAGCAGCATTGGAGTAGCCGAGCAGCGCGAGAGTGTGCGATGGTAGACTGACGAGGCGAGCTTGGGTGAGCATGGAGATGCCTAGAATCAGACGACGCTCTAGTAAATAAGATGATCAAATGGTTTATGGGCAAGGGTGTGACTTACTTAGGCAGTGTTGCCTAGTTGCCAGACGCAAATGATCAACATTCGTAAATCAATTATTGCAATTAATAGAGATCTAAAAATCACGCAACTTTGTATACACACTAAGTCGCATATGATTATTTCATTTCAAGAAAAATCTTCCCGTTAATGTTTTGTGTCCTAAGGCTTTTTAATAATTTTTGGACTGGTTTGGAATTTGCGCTAAGACGGAGGTCATCGAGCGTTGAAACACGGAGGTAAAACATTTTTTCTTTTGTAAATACGGTTGATTTTGGGAGTTATAAGCAAATGAAGATTGCAAAAACAAGCAAATCGGTTTAGCTCCGTGGCGTATTACAGCGAAGCTGTTTATGGCTTGGGCTACGCGGATTTTTCGTGTGCAGTGACTAAAACCTCCACGCTCGCACCGCCGCACGCGCTGCACGCACCGCAAGCGCACGCCTTCTTCGTATAAAAGATTCAAAGCAAATATCCAAAATCAAGCGTTGACGAACGCGCGTGCAAGGTGCATTTGGTTTTTTGCGTTTGCTTTAGAACAGTTACTGCTGCAGACGCCGGCACGTGCGGCGCGTGGAACACCATTCCCTGCATTCTCCTTGATGCTTGGGGAATTTAGCAGTGGGTCTATTTAGTAGATTAGTTATCAATAGGCACCGTTTTCAAGATCAGAAGACTCTCAGGTAAATAATAAAGGTTTCTCAAAGATTTGCCGTTGTGCGACCCGCGTCGGCCATGTCTACGCTCGCACCGCCCTCTCTTTGTCGTCGTTCCAAGCACTTGCGTGCCTAAGTTCCGTTCCTTCCGCTCTCCCGGGATGGCGGTCCCGTCGCGCGTGTCTACTTTCCACCGGGTGGCGGTCCAGTCGCGCGTGTCTAGTTTCCTCCGGCCCCTCGGGGCGGGTCTGTGTCGTGTGCTAAACAGCTTCACTGGTCATCCACCTTCACAGAGTGGAATGGCTCGTGATTTTTATCAACAATTCGTTGAATCGAGGGTTGGAGCCAGCTTTACTAGAATACTCAGTCGGGAAACTCCTATAGGAGCCTACTTTAAAAAGTGGCTTCGATCCGTACTCGAGAACCGAACTAAACATGATAGCAACGCCGCCAGTTCTCCCGCAGCGGCCACTCCGAGAGCTGCACGGCTGCACTTGCTGGTTCCGTCAAGGCGCGGAATGGCCAGTGGCGCCATCTCGCAGCGCCATCTCACAGTAGCTATATAAAGCAACTTTCGGGTTTTGACTCATTCAGGTTTCAAGGGTGAGTTTCCCAACTTAGTGTTTTAGTAACGTTGGTTGGAGCGAAGCGGCTGCGTGGTTAGGTTCATGCCTGCCGCGCCGAAGACGGGTAGGCATCGTCCCCATAGTACCTTTGCATCGTCATGGATTCAGGCTTAGAACGCGATCGTGGCAACGTCGTGAAGTACGCCGCTCCTTGGCCCCGCCGCACTGACAAGAGCCTGGCCAAACTGAGTCCAAGGTGGTCTAGCGCGCTCGGCTCCATATTTCTCTCCGCTTCCGCTGATCGGTACCCATACGATGGGTGTCGTCGAAGCAGCGATTCGAATCGGGGGTCAGCTGCACCGTAATAGGTTCAAAGAATAAGCAGATAATGGGGTCCATTAGTTCAAATAAGCATTTATTTTCGCCCGAATTTCACACGAGTGTCGCCTGAAAAAGATCAGAATACGGCTCCCGTCGAAGTCGCTCGGCAGGAATCCGCCGGCGGCATTTGTTTATTTTATTTTTAATTTATGTAATGAATACTGCAGACCCAAGTGGGTACAGGTAGGAGTGGGGTACAGATCAGGAATGAGAAAGAAACAGCTTAAAAAACACGTCTAGCTAAACAGAAGTGTCAGGGATCTTGTATAAGTACTCTTAATTTTTTTTTTTTAATTTGTAAGAGTAGTATTTTTGGATAATTCAACTTCATTTTTAATGATCGCACCATGACAGAATAGATTGCAAGTATGATCTAATATGGCCTGTAAGTTCGTCTGCTCTTTGCGCACCTCGTGATTTTGTTTCCCCCGAACTCAACCAATGACCTCGCTTTCCGATGCGCCAGAGACTATCTTGGAACACTTGCTCGCCGTATAATACCTGATCCGAGCTCGACATTACCTAAAATAGTACAATCATCTGCAAAAAGACGTATGTTAACACCTCCATCAATGACCGATACACTATCATTTATGTATGCTAAAAACATTGCAGTGGCTTAGCTCGGCTATGCCAGGATATCCGTAGCGTGAGCTTAGGTTCAGCAGGTTATCCTTAGCTTTCCTGGTTGTCTAGGTATTAGCTTGATCATCATGCTTACTGTTGCTTCAATGACACACACACGGTATACGCATTATGTGATACTTTGGGATCCGATGAGTTAAGCTTCTCCGCTCTTCTGCGCCGCTGAGCAGTAATTTCGCTCTCCTTCTCCACGGCTATACCACACTGGCAAACGCCCCGCTATATGTATACCCCCACTGATACCTCTGCGCATGCGCACAAAATGAGAGGCGCTATCAAGCGGCTCCGGTGCAGCGTCAGACTTGGCTACTGCGCAACGGAGGCGCACAGCTGGGCACGCGGCGGCGCGAGTGCGTCTGCCGCGGCTATGACGTCACTCCTCTGGAATGCGCAGACCGCCGAGGCGCGCGCGGCGGCGGCGGCTCCGGCGCGCGAGCTGTGCAGCCGCCTCGGTAGCTCCGAGGCGAGAGCGCTGGCCTACTGATCCCCATGTGGTGGGTTCGAACCCCGGCCAAGGTGCCCGCAATCTGACGGAGGCTTATTCCGGAGGAGGCGCCGTGTAACCGAGCTTTCGGTTGCACGTCAAAGGATCCCCAGGTGGTCCAAATTAATCCTCAGTCCTCCGCCGGGGCGTGCCAGATGCCTTTGTTGGTTTGGCACGTAAACCCCCCAAATATGACTTTTTTTGCGCCAGCTGTGCGCCGTGTTACATCACTGCTCCTCGCGCATGCGCAGCACGGCTCTCCAGGAGCCACGCGAAACTGCTCAACCTCGGCCAGTGTAGCTCACGCTGCAAAATGAAAGCGGGCCTAAAATGCTCCCCTGAGGGCAGAACTGTAGAAGTGCTACTCCCGACGGTGACAGATTGCGTCCGATGAGATAAGTGGGCGCCAACCCGGTTAACAAAACCAAGTGGCAGACCAAGTGTTTCCAGATTAAAAGTAGCTGACCATGAGGTACCTCATCAAAGGTCTTGCTAAAATCTAAAGACAAGACGTCAATTTGGTTGACTTTGTCGAGCGTTTGTGCGAACTCGTGAATTGTCGTGGCAAGTTGGATTGTAGTAGATAGGCCCTTACGAAAACATGCTGTAACGGAGTTAGGAAATTCTGATTATCTAGGAGCTGACTAACATGGCCGCAGATAATGTGCTCCCTGAATTTGCATGGCGGGGAAGTTAGCGAAATGGGAAGGTAGTTCTCAAGAGCTAAGCGATTCCCTTTCTTATGCACAGGAACTACCGTAGCAGTCCGCCAGAACAAAAGCATGCTTGAAAGATGATTAAAAGAAAATGGGCTAAGGACTCTGCATAGCCACATAGAAACATGTTTGGAATCTTGCCGGGCCCAACGCTACATTTGGTTTTTAGTGATAACAGCATGGACACTATGGAAACAAAAGATCGAAATATGGATTTTTTCCGTTTATGTTGAAACTCTAAGGGAGACTGCATTCTTATCTTCAAAATTGTGTCCGTAAAAGAACGATCCCGGAATTTTTCATGGGAAATGTTCTCGCTATTATTTGTGCTACGAAGAATTGTTGACGCCAAAGCTACAATGCGGGGGACTTCGTTGTTTAAAGAGGCCCCACAACATGCAGAAATAAATGTCGCTATACAGGCGCTAGAGGTAGTGGAGATCCTTTAGAGGATCCCACAAGGTTCAATAAAAAAAACTGTATCGGAGGGGGGATGACTTCACGACATGTTAAAGGAAAGAGCAAAAGAAACTGCTCCGCAAAACTATTTACATACCAACACTTTTAAGTTGCTTACGGAAGCCTTTTCCTTTAAGTGCGCAGAGCCCGGTTTCTACCAGACAAATGTATATATATACCCGCGGCAGGGTGCATTCTGAAAAGAAGAAAACTCGAACGCGTAAACGCGGGGGTACATCCAAAGTCAAGTAGCCCGGTCAGCCCGGCATGAAGCTCGGCTGCTTTAAAAGGGGCGACATCAATAACGGCGGCACATAAACAACCCCACAACGAAACAGGACGAAAAGAAAGACACAATAGCGGTAACAACAAAAACTGCAACGGCCAGCATGGACATGGACTACGAACGAGTCGCAGTACGCGGTCCGTATGGACGTCCGGGACCACCGCCGGTATAGGCTGAGCTGTTTAAAGACCCCTTTACCGCGACGGGAATTAAAACTAATGGCGGGTCACCGACGTGGGTCGGCGCATGGGCCACAGCGAGTGTCTGGGTGCACGTCTACAAGGAGGACAGAATCGACGGGGTGCAGAGGCCAAGCCGTGTAGATAGGTACGACATAAAAACTACTACCGCACCACCGCCGTCAAGGATTTTGTTTTTCTCCCTTTTTGCTGCGTTTGTGGCCTGCCTTGTTGCTGCCTCGGCTGCCTTGTTGCCCGACACGAACACGACATTTATACGCTCGACGCAAATAAGATTAGCGGTTCGCCGCAGCAACCTGCTGCAGCGTTCGTGATCGAAGCGGTCAAGAAGTACACTATCAGAAAAGAGAATCCAAAGAGGAGGATTATCTATATTCCTAAACGCACATCCCTCCGATATAAGCCTTTCTTTTAGACGTTCGGTTGGTTGCGACTGTCTTTTTCTCTCTTTTTTTCGCTTTATTTCTCGATCCCCGCGTATCTCGGAGAAAAGAAACTTGACCTTTGGGTCCTGGGGGACGCGCATACAACCAGAGTCGCTTTCGAACTGGAGATTTTATGAGCATGCCGCCATATTTCAGACCCGTTCAAGTTCGCGTTGTCCGTTGCCTTTCTTCATTCCTTCCCGATTTCTGTCTTAAACGGGGAGGTCATATGATACCCGAACTACAGGGCGAGTGTGTTTATGTGCCAGCGGGCAACACTCGAATAACTCAGATCGGTCTATAAGCAGCCCTGTGGCTCGATTATTTTCTTTCTTTTTTTACTTGTGTTTTTTTTTTTTCTTTAAGCTTTAGTGTTTTTTTTGCGGAGGTTCCAGCGTGTGTTGCGACTCGCGGGCTGTCTTTTTGGAGGCTGCTAAGTAGCCCGATATCGTGCCGAGGTCAACGACAAAATAAATCAGAACGAAAGCCACACAGGCGTCAGCAGGCCGCTAACCCCTGATCCTTAACCTCTCAGAGTAGCATAACAGCGAATCTTCTTTTTTTATTTTTTACGTATTGGACATTGGGATGAATAGACTGCTGTCTGATTCTCCGGTGTGTTATGCTGTCCATTTTCCTTCGGCCATGATTTGCGGGTGTCAACTATACGAATGCTAGAGAATGCCAATACTATATTAGGCAAATGTTATAAAGGCGTTTTGATCTTAAAGCATGCCAAATGCTACACTTACGTATAATATATATAGATGGTCTTTAATTCTATTTCGAACAGATAAAAAAAAAAAACATTAAAGGTACATTAATGCAGCTTGTGCAGGTGAGTTGTGCGGCCTGGGGGACTTAATATAATGCGCTAATCAACAAAATAAATCATATTATAAACTAATATCTCAGCATTAAATTTTAATTACTGAAAATGAACTAATGGTTTCAATTAGAAATTTGTAGGGCGTCATCAAAACTGCTCATTACAGGTTACTTCGTAATTTTTTGTTAATTACCCCACTTGTCGTAATTATTAGCCCCTTATATGATGTACCCCATTCGGTATAACTCATCTGCACAAACCGCATTAGTGTACCTTTCCCGACTGCTTTAAAATATATCTGTCGGAATTAAAATCAAACGCACTGCATATAAAATACTATGAAGATCGAGCAGTCTATGATGACAGATGTGCTTACTTCTGAACAATACAAGAATAGCCAGTCCGTAGTAATACACGTTCAACTCACAAAATATGCGGCAAACTATTTCAAATATCATTAAGCCTGGCACCCTTCTCCTCACACCGGCTTTCAGAAGCGCGAGTTTTCGTTCTTAAAATTAGGAACACGTTATAAGGTGGTTGTTAAGCGCTACTAATCCAACAATTAACTATTTACGTCGCCAGTTACCGAGTTTAAAGAAAACGTGATCCTTATAATACATGGCGACTTACCTCAGTTACCGCTCATTCACACTGGAAGCGGATCCGCGTTCGCAAAGCGGTTTCGAATACGGTTGTATAAAGATCCAGTACAATTTCACGCGCACTCGATGACATCAAGCGCGCGTGCAATTGTACTGGATTTTATACAACCGTGTTCGCAACCGCTTTGCGAACGCGGATCTGCTTCCAGTGTGAATGAGCGGTTACAGTGGCACGCGCGAGCAAAACCCTGCTGGCCCAAAAAAACTGTTTTTTTTTTCTAACTTTAGAATGACACGAAACTATATTTCGAAGTAAAGTGTAATATACCGCTGCCATACAGTAAAGATTGATGTTACTTTCATCAACTGATATTAAGGAATCGGCGAATCAGATCGCGGTCCCTGACTACGGGCGTCGCGCGTGCACCGTATACTGCGCCAGGAGTGGCGCCCGCTGATTGGTCAATCAAATAATGCCAGTCGCTGGAACGGACAGAATCATAGCCTCGTCTATACTCACAAAGCCTGGCAGTTTGACGACGGAGCCATAGAGTGCCCGGTCGCAGATTTGGAGCGCGAGGATCTGGTAGCACAGAGCATCAAAGAGCCACTTCTCGGGGAACCTGCACGTCAGCGCACAGCTTTTGCAGCGGTGAGGACCCGAAACACACTTGTTCGCTCGGGACAAGTGTGTTTCGGCGTCTCGCCGCATCGGGGAGCCAGTCACGTGGCTCTCCTCTCATCAGTTGTCTGCCGCTCCCCCTTTTCCATTTCGGCGGCCGCTTCTCGTGGCGATCTGCTAGGCTTTGTCACTAGGAGGCTATGACAGAATTTTACCGCGAGCCTGCAAGTTCGTCTGCTCTTTGCGCACCCCGTACGTTTGTTCACCCCTCAAACGTGCCCGTGTACTTTTGCTTTCCCCCGACCTCAACCACTGACGGTGGGCGCCTGGCAGCTCATCATGGCGCCTTCCAAGCGCCTTTTCTATATTGTCCTTTGATTGGTGTGCTCCTCCTTGCATTCTGATGAGAAACATTCATCTATATCTACTTTCGGAAAAAAACTTTGCCACCTGTCACACTGAACAAACGATGAGTCATATGCGCCATCATGTTCCGATGAAAAGAAAATTGCTCTTACTTCTTACTTACTTAGTTAAACATATAAAATAGCGCAAAAAAGACAAGGACGAGAAGTATACAGGACAAGCGCTGACTTTCAACTAGTTTTTACTCAGTTGAAAGTCAGCGCTTGCCCTGTATACTTCTTGTCCTTGTCTATTTTGCGCTATTTTATATGTTTAACTAAGCTGAACCAACTAGCCCAACAACGTACCCGACTATTCTTACTTACTATAGTGCCTATCATTTGCCGACTCCACAAAACAAACCGAGTTTTTACTTAGGGCGAAGAACGAATTAAAACAACGTCAAGTTGGGTTTTTATCGAGGCTTTCTGCCTCATCTAGTTTTTTTATTTGTTTTTACTTTACACAAAGTGAAGAAGGAAAGGGAGAAAGAGAGCGTAGATCGTGAAAGGTCGGCGACAGTTCAATAAACGGCACTCGGAAGCCTCACTAAGCTTTCTCCCATGGCGCGGCGTGCTTTCTTTAGCAGCGCGGCTGAAGCATGTACTAGTGGCCCAACGAAGCCAATTGGAATACAGCAATTCGCAGCGAGTGTCGCAATTTCCTAATAACAAATGGTCACTCGTGGAAATTGAAATTAGGAACCTATCGTGATAATTTGAGTGGTTCCTCCTGCACGACAAATGATTCTAATTACTTTCGTTCTCGGAGCCATCTCGACAAGCTGTTACATGGGCGATTTCTTGAAATGTACAAGTGTGGGGCTCCTTTGAGACTTATATGCACTGTACCGTGTTGCGTTGTTCGAGGATTCCAGCGCTATGGTGATATTTTCGCCGTTATTATTATTAGTTCACTCGCTAATATCAATGGAAAAAAAATAGTTTCCACATAAGAGTAGTGTTTATGCATCTATCCAGACATACTGGTATACAGCGAATGCGAAGCCTGCAAAATTCTATCGTATCTTAAACAAAGAAAGAAAATCCGAAACAATGCACGCACGTGCCAAGAAAAACACGTTTGCCAAAGGAAGCTTTTGAAAGAGGCGAGGAAACAAAACAACTTCGTAACATTAATGAGACGATAGTAATAGTAAGAAGGAAGAAAGGTGGGGAAGAGAGAAAAAAAGGTCGGAATAACAGGCATCGACGTCTAAAGAGAGGGTGCAGGAAACAAGAGCTCGTGGATGAGGAACGGCTTTCCTGGGAAGCGCGTGTCTAACACGCGACTACGAGGAACAAGGGAGGGGGAAGTGACACTCCCCTCCCTTGCACCGAGGCGGCCGAAAAAGCCCATCCGTAATTGCCGGGGATTCCTCCCACGCCCAAGCCGAAGACCCCTCGCTCCGTGCTCTCCGCATACAGCAGTGAAGAAGATAAACACGGATTGCCAGCCCGCATATTTGTTTGCTTCCGGCTTTGTCGTTTCTTTTTTCGCTTCTTGATTTCTTGATTTGCGGCAATGTAAAAAGGAGCTCAGCACAATCTGTGTCTTTGTTTTTTTTGTTTTAGTTAGATATTTTTTGACACTTGCACTACCAATGGGATGGTGCTATTCATAAGCCAGCAAGCTAATGACTTTCCGAGAGCAAAAAAAATAAAAATAAAATAAACAATAGTCTAGGTTGATTTCTTCCTCATGTTTCTTCGCGAATTTTTTCCCCCGAGTTCTTCGCATTGTTTCTTAGTTCGTATATGTGTGTGTGTGTGCGTGCGTTTAATTATTTTTTTGTTCGGGACGTTACTATCGCTTTGGGAAGTCTAAAATTTTGCTTTTATAATTCTTGTGAAGGTAGAATGAGGTGGAATGTTTCCCAAATAGCTCCAATTTATTACGTCGTATCTCGTCAGGGACTTACGTTGATCTTACGGATAAGGTCGGTAGGCGCAGAATGCATTTCCACGGCATTCTTTTGGGGCTTGTGGCAGACTTTGCGGCTATTGTTTAAATTTGCTTTGATTAGACAGATTAAAACTGAGGAAGAAAAGGACAGGAGAGCCCGGAGACGTCAGTGAGCCGACCTCTGGTGGGAATGATCAGTGGGTTGATCTATGGAGTTATTATATAGTACGCTAGAGGTTCAACTGGTGCTAGTGCGCTGTTGCAAAGTGGAGCATACATCAACCGGTTAAAATATGACTTCCGGTAATGCATTTCTATGGGAAAAAGGGAGGGCATTTTCTTCCTGCACTCGATTGTAGGAGAAAATATCACGAATAAATCGTACGCAGCTTGGAACATTTTTTAGTTACGCATACGAAGATATTGGTCAGTTACGGCGTTTTTCTATCAAATCCTGTCATTAAGCTCAACACTAAAACGGCTTCATACGTGCTTTTATGTGCACTGTTGCACATTGTTAGCGCGAACACGGTGGCGGCGATTGTAAGCATGGGAGATATACGTTCCAAACGAACGAAGGACATTTGGAAAACCAAGAGAGACGTCAAACTACGCGGTAAAACTGAATCACTAGCTCCCTGTGCATGTAGACGACCAAAATAAATGAAAAGTCACGTAATATAGTCCGTTTTGCAATAAATAAGTTCTGTTTTATCCTTTCTGCGCATTAATACGTGCGAAGGTGCCTGTTCTTCGTTCAAATCATCGATCGCACGCTCTAAATCATTGAAAATAGGGAGATGCCGAAGAACAAATGCCCGATAAAAGCTGCAGGGAATGTGAAATAATAAAACAATTACCATTCATAGCCGACGTTTTTAAATTTTTAACTTTTCGTAAAGATGCACGACGGGGTTATTTTAATAGAGTGACATGACAGGCATATTAGCAATATATAAGCGCCACCGGAATGCTGGCGAACTTTGAACACACTCTGCATTCCATTCGAGTGTTATTTTGCTTCAAATTCGTCGGTCGTTTTTTCACACCTGCTACGAAACAGATGTTTGGGCCTTAAATTGTGGGAGGGTTTAAACACCGTTCGCGGAACAATAAGACCCGGGGCTCACTGAGAGCCCGTGTTCCAACACCCACCCCGCAGCGTACTCACGTTCAACCGCCGCGGCGGGTTCGTTCGTTTGCTGCACAGCGCCGCTCTAATAGAAGAGACAAACGTACCACACAGTGTGCCGGGTGACCAAACAGTTTAATCACCGCAAGAAACTATACAGGGCATATAATAACGCGACACACTGAGCACCGGTGACGAGAATTGACTCACCGGCCGATGCACTCCCGAGAGCCGACGGGCGCCAACGTACTGGAGACGGGTCCGACGCACAACCACCCGCTCCCGACGCCACCCGGAGAGTCCTCCCTCTCGGCGTCCGACCCCCTCTCGTCGTCGCCTCCCTTGCGCACCCTCGACCACAGGGGTCCCAGGATTTGGGGACAATCGCGTCCCCTTTCGGAGGGGGTGACGAGGGTACAGCTTCTAAGATGGCGCTGTCCCCCTCGCCCCCGACGTATGGTGGCTAGAGCATACCCGACGGATGCGTGCGGCTGAACAAATGAATCCAGCGGCTCGCTCCTCGGCCGCTTTAGGGCCTCTCGAGGAAAGGAAATGACCGCATTTCCACAAAATAAAGCGACATTTAACTGCGTTCAGTGGTAAAGGAAAATACCTTAACTAAAGCAATTACACGTTTACAATGATACTAAAGGTATACAGACTATTCTGTGCTACGGAAATAACAAAAGTGACCCTTGTGTTTTACCGGCGAAGAGACAAAATGCACGCGCGTTTTGTCATAGGAATGCAGAGGAGTGCCGCGAAAGCAGACTGGTTGCTGTCTGCTTCAATTTGCATCCCGCAAGTCGCATAGCCACTAGCGTCTGCTGAGCCATCTAGCGTACGTTATAATAAAGCCGTGGGTAGACCAAAGGCTAGACGACTTTGTCTCTACTCATGATTCGAAGGCCAATTTCGAATGCCAGACGCCGCTGTTCGGCGTTCGGCCTCCACGTTCGCACAATGAATGGACCGGTTGTTTCGACTTCCGCTGTCGCTTTGGCACTGCGGTAGAGCGTCGGTCTCCTAATCACTGAGGATCGCGGGTTCGATTCCCGTCCGGTCTCGTTTAAAGTTTTGCTCCATCTTCTCGATCAATTGATAATTATCCTCAATTGTGCGCTCCTTTGTACTGAAGTACGCGTTACACACTTCGTGACGGTTTCCATGGCGTTACGTCGCAATTTCTTCGCAAATCTCAGCCCCTTAAGATATTTAGTGTTAGGAAGTTACCCGCGTATTTTACCAGATTTATTTCTCCGGATTGTTGCGGCGGTTGACCTCTGCGAGTCTTTTCCACGTGAACATTTTCTTCCCACCATTGAAAGGAGTAATTGTGTGTTTCTTTTCGTTTTTTTTTTTTCTTTTTGTCATGCAAACTTTGTAAACCCGAGAGAGAGCTAATAAAAACCGGGCGAAAAGAACGGCGCATTGTAGTTCAAACCTATGACATAAATGTTTACGTTGCAGAGAGGAGACTGGTAAATCTTAAACGTGCTCCGCCTTATTCAACCCCGGTAGGGTTGCATTTTACCCGTTACTCTACTATCACTAACCTGGTGCGTAAGAGGCACCATAAACAGCTTATCATTCGCCAGGTTTTCTTCCGCTATCCCCACTCTACTTTTCTGATCACCCGGAATTGTGTTTGCAGTTGTATTCGCCTTTCTAGTAAACGCGCTTCTAATCGCTACCAGTGCTCGTGTTTGTGCTTTTGGTGTACGCTATGTTCACGGGTTAAAAACGAGAGTTCGCGCCTGGTGGGCTGTGATTTTCGCATGTATGCTGCGAGTTGCAAACATATATTTATTTATCTATGTTACCTCGCTGTCAAAGTTACTATACTTCAATTTTTTTTTCCTTTTTTATTCTGCATGCAAAGGGAGAACGTTATATTTTCGGAAAGGCAATTCCCGTTGGCATGGTTTTTTAACGATCATGCTGGGAGACGCCGCGCCCTTTGAAAGTATTTCTGGTTTAAGAGCTCTAGATACTCGAAGAAAACAACATAAAAAATAGACACTTGCACACTAATAGCTTGGAAGCAGAGCGGCCCAAGACCTCTTTGACCCCAAGGGTGCTCTGGCAGTCCCGGCCACTCCCCGAAGCATCTCCTTTGCCGTCGTTTTGATGAAGCCGCTGTTATTTCAACGTCGGCGCGGTTCTTTCTATTTAGGCACGCTTTCCTCGTTCGAGCCTGCGTTGTTCACTGCCTCGACAGCCTCTTTAGAAAGTACTTTGTTGCATTTTGTATTTGGCTTCCTCTACTTTTCTGGATTTGTTCTCTGTCGTGGTTGTCATAGTGAAGTATTCTTTGCTCCGCTGGTACGAGCAGCTGCCCTGGGTCACAGTCATGTCAATCTTGTAGTTTTGGGTAGTATCGCGTTGCTAGCATCGTTATACTGTAACTCGTTATTTTTTCGGTAAGTGGTAACTGTAAAGATAACCTAATTACTTTTTGTTAAAGTAACTAAAAAGTAACTACAAAGATGTAGTTACTTGTCGGGAAAAGGGGCCCTATTTTTCTAAGATTACAGAGGGCTTGAGCTTGTGAAGAGTTCGCGCCCGACAGCAAAAACCAGAAAATAAAATAAAATAAAACAAATAAAACAATTACCTTCCCTGTAAGACGTTGGCACGGATGTCAAACACTTTTTTTTTATTTTATTGCCCGTGTAAACGCATATGTTTGGTTTCAGATTGTTGCGTGCGACTTTGTCACTCGCTGGTGATTGTTTCCGACCTCCTCGAACCCACCCGCCGCCTACAAAGACCGGCAAAACCACACGCGTGGACGCATAGACACATAACAGTCAACGTTTCAGAGCCTGACGTGGGTACGAGGGCCTCTGTCTTCACACGCGTAACTACACTTTTATTTATTTATATTTTATAGACTCGAAGAGGCCAATCCTTTGCTTTGCGGCTAGTCTCCACGCTTCTTTCGCGAAAGTAAGCCAAAGACGACGGTTTTCTCTCGATCGACTCGCCCTCTCGTGCGCCCACGGCCCGTGGTCGACCTTGTTTTGTTGTGCATCGCATAAAATGAATTAAAATGGAAAAGCAGAACACAATTCGAAACGACTGTTTCTGTTTTGGCTAATTTCTTCCTCCAACTTTGTTTGATACTAACGATCTTTTGCTTCTTCCAGTCTTAAATTATCTGATCCCCTCTCCCCTCTTTTAATGGACGTTTCTGTTCGTCTGTATGAGAGAAAGATAAAGAGAGAGAGAGAGAGCGTTAGAACTTAGAAGTTAAATTACAAATAGTTTGGTGGAAATTTATCGTAATCGCGTACAAATGAAATGTCATCAGGATTGAGGATGGGCTAGCGTGCTACCATGGTGGCGTTATAAAGGGCATTTTGACTCGATTAACTTTAGTGGAAATAACTTCACTGCTTGCTGCAAACACCGCAAAAAAAAAAAATAGTATGCTGCTGGGAGTCATCCAATCTTCGCGAGCACCTCGGGGTGAGTTAATTACCCGTCTTTCTGAACAGTACCGCTAAGCTGCATCGCATCGCTTTCCTTTATACACTTTATACACTTCATACACTCGTATGAAAAATACGAGTGTATCGTGGAAGTAACTATTTTTGTAAAATATGCGATCGAAGGGAACAAAGGTTACGAAGTCGCCGAAAGACAAAACTTTTTCGGAGGCTATTCGTGAAAGATTCAAGGCTGTTTGACTCGAGGACCACGGGTTGCGATCGCTTATAAACTATTACGCAGACCGCTGCCGTCACCGGCTATCCCCGAAAGGATCGCAACTCCCGACTTCTGATCGGTTCAGCCGGCAGTAACAGCAGCCCTCGTCGTTTTGCACGTCAAGAGAGGAACCGAGTTTTTTACGTCAACTTCTTTTTCCTCCCTAATCACGGCCATCTTTCTTCATTCGCCCTTATCTCCCGCGCACACTTTTGTCTGCTCTTTTTTTTTGGGGAGTCTGGTGTTTTTCTTTTATCCGTCGCTGCTCTCCGCCCTTCCGTTTTCCAGCCAGATCGCATCCATCACCCGAACGCGACATTGCAATCAGAGCGGCCGCCGCTGTCCCGCCGAGCTAGGCGGAGCACCCAAGGCCCCCATCGGATCTGGACCGCCGTGCTCCTGTTTTGCTGCGCCTGTAATACCGAGACGCGTCGGCAACTCAACCTCGTTCGGTACGCCGAGTGACTGACACCGGGGGCACCAGGGGTCACGTGTCGGGGGCACGTGACCCCCATAGCGACGTCGCGAGCGTGACGTTAGAGGGGGTCCCGGAACCTCTGGTTTCGCGATGCCTCTGGCTCACGTGCAGTGGCATTACTGCAAAAAACTCACGTCCCTACTGTACAGTTTCATCAGTGAGATTAGCGACTTTTATAAGATTCTATGCAAGACCTTTGCGTTGCTAGTTGGAGCTCCTATTTTTAATTCGAGTACGGACTGAACCTCTAACGACCTAAGGTGTTTCAAAATACAAGGTTCCCAAATTCTAAAGCGCACGTTTGCGTGGAAGTTCCATTCTATGCGTGAAGTAATTCATATCAAAGTTAGAGGTAAATATCCTGAATAGTTTCTTGAAAAAAAAAAATTAATAGGCCGATATCTACGCTTTAACATGAAGTCAAATATATATATATATATATATATATATATATATATATATATATATATATATATATATATTATTATTATATAAGTCAAAGATGCGTACTGTCAGAGTTACTAATTCGAAGTTTATTACAACGTTCGTTACCTGATGAAGAGCGGTCCCCGCTCGAAACGTTGCAATAAACTTCGAATTAGTAACTCCGACAGTACGCATCTTTCACTTAGTAACTTTTCCCAGTCCATTGTTTTTATATTTACCTTTCTTCATATATATATATATATATATATATATATATATATATATATATATATATATATATATATATATATATATATATAGATTACGAGATGCTGACCCTGTAAAATTTTCTGTGGTAATTCAGAAGTAAGACAGCGTACTCAAATTGAGCGAGGTTACGGGTGACTATTAAATTGTAAAATGGCCCAGTTTACTATTAGCGCGCGACAAGCTGTCTATACATTGAGAAGAAAGGACGGAGCGCTTGCTACTACGTCGACAGTGGGTGCCTTAAAAACGAATCTCGCTTCCTTGTGTACGCATGCAGTTATCGGGCAGGGTATTTCTTTTAGCCTCCCCGCCCACACACACACGTCAGCTGGCACCTCTGTTTTGAACCTCTCGCGCCTCTCTTTCTTCCAAGCTCGCAGCGAGGCCTACTTGCGAATTCTTCGTTCGGCCCACGAGAGTGGCGCGCACAAAGATCCAATCGAACGAGGATAAAGGTCAGGCGAGAAGTCAGAAACAAAGTCAAAGGCGACGACGAGCGCTCCCCATGAAGGTAACGTGTGTTAGCTCTCTGATTGCTGCCCACGAACTTTCTTACGTCCAGCCTACGCTTCTTCGCGGGGTCTTTGGCGGCGCCAGGAAACCCGGGCACGGGAACTTTAACGAAAGAGAAAGAAATACACTCTTGGTATTATTGTGTGAACCCCACAAGAAAAGAAAACGCTGCAGCGAAGGAAGGGTAACTTTCCCGCAACAATCGGAGCAAGCGGCGCTGTGGTGCTGCGCCAGACGTTGGCGGTTGTTTAATTTTTGTTGGTCGCCCTTCCGCAATGCGCCCAGCCCGAAAGGTCAAAGGAGATGTTGCTCGTAACACGCCCGTAGGGTTAAATAACCTTGTACGTCCATTTAGCCTGCTTTATAAGCGATGCCGCCTGCCCACGACATTCGTCTTGGGCATTTCCGCACTCTGACGGCGGGCGATGGCGCTTTGGAAAAGCTCGGTTCATCTTAGGCTGGAGCCTTCACCAGACTGCTTGTTACAACAGGAAGGGCCGAGAGGCCACATTGCAAAACGCTGACTCGGCGTTACTACGTTCCCCTCGTTTCATTCCGCTTCATATATTTCCGACCAGGGCGCGGCTGGGCACAGCAAACTACTAAATGCATCCCTCGTTCGCGCGCGCACCTTCTTGTGTTTTTGCGAGACCCGAAGAGCTTGCCTCCCTCCGTTCTCTTCCTAATTTCTTTTTCTGTACTCTATTTGACTTCACAATGAACCACAGTGGATGCTGTGAGCCAGCCCAACCACTCTAACGCTGTGAATGTAACGTATGAGTACTTCTCCGCGCGTTGGTGTGTATTTCCCGAAGGTCAATGGACACCGCAATGGATTGGGGCTCCGTTGGCTCGTAACGTCCTCTACGCTTCATCTCAAGTTGAAGCGGAGTGTACCATCCGAACGTTGAGTCGAGCAGACAACAAGGTGCAACTCTCCGTGCAGCCGGCAGCGAGCAGCACTGCCGTGCATGTCACGTGCTGGGTGGTGGGTGGGGCGTACACGGGGTCTCTGGGAGGGAGCGGCACTGACCCCTGACTTCCTAGGCGTCCTTGCCCCGTTTCCACCCCGCAGCGTTCGTCGACTGACGCCCACTGCTCCTTCTTGTCTCTCTCTCTCTCTCTCTCGATCCCGTGTAAGGTCGTCGTTTGCTTGGCTGCCGTCCTTGCTCTTTGCTTGTGCTCGTCTGATTGTGGCACGAGATGCTGTCGGGCTGTACTGCGTTCACCCCATAAACTTGTAGTGTGGTGGGAGCTAGGCGCTCACGGTACCAATCAACCACCTTCATTTCACCGCGTGATCCCGCTCGTGCGCTCGGGTATGGGCGGAAGCGCGACCACGTGGCAGCAGATGGACGTACGGCCGGTCCACCGAATACGCGGCTTCCACCACGCTTTCAGCTTGGGCGGTTAACAGGAGTATGTGCTCGCTGCTGTCGAGTTTTGCTTGCGTGGAAGGCGGATGTCTGCCGAGAGCCTTTTTTCGCTTATTTTTTTCTCGCGAGTTGATTTGTTTGGAGGGAAAGGGGTCCCGACAGTAACGACTCCTTTCCTCGGAACCCGAAGGTGAAAGGTCGCTTCTTGCGGCGAAAATGAAGCGTGACGGGTTGGATGAAAGTGCAAAGATGCGAGCTCTCGCTGGTTTCGATCAGAAAATCAAGCTGTTGTAATCAACCTCACGGTTAGGCCCGAAAATGGGGGTCTCGGTTCTTACCAGACTTGCAGAGGCTGACCACACTAAACTTCGACGTCGTCCGTTCTCTTTTCTTTGTCTCTTACATTGTGTGTTTTTCTCCCTCTGCTTGTCGCAGGTTTCACCGTTACCGTGAGTTTACAGCATCTCGCCCGCTCTCTCACTATGTGCACTCTCATGACAAATCGTTCATTCCGGGCACTTTGTTAAACCAGAAACCTGATGATATGAACATTCGTGAGACGTCTTGAGAGAATATATGCTTCATCTCTGACAAGGATAGCGCGGGACCACCGACAGTCTTTCTAGACATCTCAGCGTTTACTACGAAGACACTACTTGCCTCGACTGGAGCATAATGCAACTAGGTGCGCATTTACTTTGTTCTATAGGTGTATAGCTGGTTGCTTTCGCCCTTTATCTCTCTCTCTCTTTCTCTCCTACTCTTTCGCTATGTATGTATCTTTGTTTCGCTATTCAGCGACATGTATTTTCTTCAACTTCTTCTTTTAAAGAAGTACTGAACACTGAACGGGTTGAATTTTGTTCGTAGTCTTTTCTAGCGTTCCCCGTCTCGTAAAGTCGGGGACCCAGGAACGACAGAAACGGGCGCAGCGCGGCTGTTTCCATGGCAACTTGCGCGGGCGCTGTAACGTGTCGGCATGGCGTAGGTTCATGCACGTCCCAGCGTCCGCGGTTCTTGCTAGAGAAATGGCTGCGCGGCGCCCGTTTTCATCTTTCATGTGTCTCCTGCTTAAGTCGATTCAATTCAAACTACCCCGTTTCAGTTCTTGCCAGCTTGACAATTCCTGCAAAATCGTGCTATACGGAAATATTACGGGGGCGAACCTTGTTAAGCTCTTGAGTTCTAAGCGGGCTGTAAATGCCTGCAACAAGCAACAACACGTCACCGTGTTAATAACAAACCCAGGGAAACTTGTCGAAAACGTTGTCGTTCTTGTGAATCTGCAATGCAGTATCTCAACATCGCTTACATTTCACTGTAGTCAATGACGTTATTGCTGCACCATTTGTGCCCTAGCGTTTACCCTGCTACATCATACTAGATTGAATCAAAATGGAAGGAATCTGATCCAAAATTACGCCAAAAGTTAATATCACGTAATCAGTGCGGAACCTAATAGCTCAGTCGTCGTCACACTGACGAAGCGTTACGGTTCGCGTGTGCGAATTTTCATAACCTTCGATTATTGCTTCGAATACCGTCCTGTCAGAATTTTTTTTCTTTTTGAACACTGACTGTTATGGTCAAAAGTGCCGCATGTCATTGTTCGCGGTCTTCTCCGGGTGCCTGATTTGCTCCGTTGAGTGCGCTTCTCCCCGCACACGGGTGCTCTAGGAAGAAGCCACAACTTTGAACTGGACATCGTTGCTTTTGATATCTCGCTACGCTATTGCACCGCTGGAGCGAGGCGAAATGGTGCATGCACAAGCATCAAGTATAGATATATACCGGGAGTTATTTTTTTTTTTTTTTTATTCTTGCAGGTTTGTTTAAAAAAAAAAAAAGCCGTGAAAGCTACACGTATGCGGTTTGTGCGAGTGAGTTATACGCCCAGGGGTACATTATGGGAGTGGCTAAGCTTTGCGGTAAGTCGGCTAATTAATTAAAATTCACTAATTAACTTTTTAATTAGTGAAAATAGACATATCCTTCCAATTAGAAACTTGCTGAGCGTCGTCCAAAACCCCTAAATCAGTCATTTTTGAAAGACTTCCTACGCTTCTTTGGAAACTCCAACCGTCATCCCGCCGTTTTTGAAACTTGGACTCGACCGTAGCATTGTATAAATACCACCCGCGTTCATCTGTAAAAGTTCTTCCTGACGAAGGCCGGACTCCGGCCGAAACGTCAAAGAATAAGACGTCCGTTGTTGCTGTTTTCACCAATGTTTTTTTCTTCCCAGTTATACACCCACGCCTTCGGCCTCCCGCCACCATGCCCGTTGTATATATATACGTGTGTGTGTGTGTGTGTGTGTGTGTGTGTGTGTGTGTGTGTGTGTGTGTGTGTGTGTGTGTGTGTGTGTGTGTGTGTGTGTGTGTGTGTGCGTGCGTGCGTGCGTGTGTGTGTATGTGTGTGTGTGTGCGTGTGTGTGTGTGTGTGTGTGTGTGTGTGTGTGTAAAGGTCGGGAGTAAAAGTACCTTTGGGAATTCTTATGTGAGAATACTCAAAGTAAACTTTTCAAAATACGCCCACCGCATTAACATGTGCTATCCTGCGATCGATGTCTTGATGCGTGGCGCGTATCAATGATCGTAATTTATTTTAGTATTTGAGGTTAAAAAGAGGGCAGTGGGGCATTAAGTTAAAATCTCAAAACAACTGTGATTAGGTGTAGGTGCACTGCACTATAGGTTTGCTTTTTTTCGTTAAATAGCTGGTTTAATTGCCATCTTTATACAGCTCTCCAACTGTTGGAGGGAAAAGCCAATGAAATTTAAATTAAAACTGGACGAACTGTACGAAGAAACAAATGGAAGCCTTAATCTCAGCGAGTTCAACAGAATGTTTAAGACATATTTATCGCCCGCATGTTGATTTAGCATCATCCTGAAATGCTACCCGTGTAACGCTTTTCAAGGTCACAAAAGTATGACACACGCTTTTTTAAATTAAGATACAAATCTTCACAGTTGTATTGTAACTCTCAGAATTTAAAGGAAGTAACCAATATTCTATTTCAGCAATAGTTCAGTAAAATTGTATTTGATGTTGTTTTTTTGGCTCTATGCCTACAATAACCATTTACAGATGTTCATGTGTCCTCCATCAGTCCCCTTGTACCTTCAAGAGTGTTGGCCGCAATGATATTTAAGAAAAGAAAAGTAATTACCCCTGTCACAGCTTTTCTGTTTGTGTATCCGGTACTTTTAAGCCTAACTAAACAGCTAGCTGAGTATTTGAGGGAGGATACAATTTTGCTGTACAAGCGATGTTAATTAGTGGTTCCATGGGAGAGGAAAACAAGGGAACCGCTTTAAGCAAATGTGCGCAGTCGAGCTGGTTATGGAACGTCATAGTGAAAACCCTAAGCCACTGTGAAATAGAATTAATAGAATTACGTAATTTTATGACTTCGTGTCTTGGGGTTTGAATTATGATGATTTCTTTAAAAGGTGCTCTAAAAGTTGTTTTTTTTTTTTTACTTCTCTGAAAAAAACTTTTGCTTGCCCTAAAGGTTGCTTTAATACAACTCGGACCAATCGCATCACTGCAAACTATGATCTATTTTTTTCTTTTGTGTGTGCCTGCTTTGTTTTGGAGCATTTATGTGATTGAAGTTTAGTGACGCCAGATATTTACCCCATCGCCATTTTTGTGCCGTCGATCGGGTGTCATAAGGAAGCAAATGAAGAAAGTGATCATTGAAGTGTTTTTCTCACTCAGCTTGTCATTCTCTTTCCGAGTAGAATAACGCAGGCGGAACCTTGCGGTGACGTCAGAGAATGGTGATTATATAAAACTTCCCGCGTTATTAAATTTATAACAGCATAATCAACCTGCGTGGTACATACAACAAGGTCTTTTGAGTATTTTGGCAACAAGCACGCAGGCTGCCGAAAATACTTAGTTTACCACGCTCCAAAGACATAGCGAGGTAAATAAGATCAAAAAGCATATCAGAGATCAAGAAATAGAGGCACATGAAATGCTAGTTGGCGTAACACCTTTCACTTTGTTAAAAATGATTCCTCGTGGAAATCTCGAGGGATAGAAATGTGCTAAGTTGTTGGAGGATGCTGTCGTAATCTTACGTTATCTCGAATTACTCTCCGACATCGAGTTAAGGACGTTTTAGTGGCGCTTTATCTGCCACGTGATCAATATAATGCGAAATGTGTTGGTGCTTCTGTGCATATAAATAGAAAAAATATAACATATTGTCACTTTTTTTTTTTAATGGAGGAAGGTATATGTATTCTCTAACTGACGGTTGAACTTCTTTTTGTTCTATGTTTTCTTAGGGTCAGAGTATCAATATCTCTATATGATTCGGCGTTCGTTAAAATTCCAGATTTACAACTGCAATGACATCTTTTTTTTTTTCAAATATTTATTCGAACATTTTAAAACAGTATCTACACGTTTGCGGCGAAGGCGGGTTGTGGGTATACATTTATTAAAACATAAATTATAAAAATATCAGTGAGCCAGTGACACGTTGCTTGGCGTGATCCTCCTAACTTATTTGTTTTTATATCTTATAAAACGCATCTTTGTAAGAGCTTTTGTGCTCTCCTTTACTAAAGTTGGCTAAATGGGTGATCCGCGCCAATGTGTAAAGCCATAGCGAAGATAATGTTCAGAGCACGGCGGCGATGGCTCGCACAAGTGATCAACAGTGTTTCTTATTTTACCATCAGGTCTGAGCGACTGTTATCACAACTTGAACAGCAGAACTTGGGTTACATTGTTTAGAAGTCGTCGCCACTTTGTGTATGTAAAATACGAAACTCCACTGATAAAGTGGCGAAGCGGACGAGTTGGTTTATTTTATATTCACTTTTACATTTATACTTCGCTGATGCCATGCTTGCGCTAACAGTGTCGCGCACTGTACGCATTGATTATTAATTCAAAACATTCCAACTTTTCAAAAAACGTATTATGGGTATGTTCGCAGCAGTCACCAATCCGTGAAATACGCCAATATCAAACAAACTGAGAAATGTCGAACCTTGTGTTTGATTGTATTTAAACCGCGAATATTACGCCGCCTTATTCGGACCTGTCTGCTCGGCGCATGGTGCTGTCCAAGACGCAGGTTTATGTAAGCCGTTTTTCTTAAACTCAGTAATACATAATTGCTTCTTCTGCATGCCGCTAACAGTCCTTTACTATCCACGTTAATGACCCTATGTCGTTGATTTTTTCTGACGTCTAATACAAAAAACTGGCTTTCCTTCCGTTATCGGTTACTGCCTCCACTTTTAAATTACCGCAGTGAAGCTGGGCTACTTCCCTCTGCCGCTAAACCTGCAAACTCACGCCCTTCTCTCCTTCAAATCGGGAGTCAAGAAGATGAAGACCCCGTAACGACGTAGGCCCAAGAACGAGCGCTCGTCGAGACACCTTAATGACTCCGGCGTTCGTTAAAACGCCCGATTTGCAAAATCCTTAAAAACAGTAAGCGCCGAACTTGGCATGCGAGTTCGCAAAAACAGCACAAAACAAAGACAGCAACAACGAGGGGAAAGAAAAGAGAGGAGGGGGTAGGTTCTATAAAAACGAGCCATTTCGCGCCTGCAGCCTCCCCGCCAAAGCGCACCCGTGAGCGCGGATGAGAGTTCACAGGCTCCTATAAAACTCGGTTTAACGATGGACCGCGTACGACACAACGAGCCGTCAAAGCCAATCCAGTCTCTCGAACCATTGTGACGTGACCTTCGGGAGAGAGAGAGGGAGCAGCGACGCGCGGGGTATTGCGTAGTCACGTGATACTGAAGCAGGGTGGGTAGTTGGACCAGTTGGTTCGCATCAATCTCTAGAAAAGATGACACAATCATCCGCGAAGAATGCTCTACATATGTCTGCTTCGAACGTGACTGCAGATATATTTTGTATTCTAGAGGACAGGAAGAAACCCGCCTCAGACAATGTCCGCAGAGTGCCTCTCGTATGATAGCAGTGGTGTGACCGCGGCTTTCCCAATTGTTCCGTTCAACTTGTCTCTTTCGGCGCCCTTTGTATACGCATCCCGTGATACGTCCGCAGCACTCGATTAGCCGGGATGGCTGGCAGGGTTCCCCTGCGGTCCATCACGTAGAAGCGCCGACCCGTCTGGACTACGGCTCCCTCCTCCCGCGTCTCTCCTAACCAAAGTCTCGGCATTAACCCAGATCTGGTTCGTCGAACCCCGCTCGAAGCTCTACGCGTAGCGGGCAGGCCAGAGGAGGCGTTAATGAGAACCCCCCCAGGCCTCATTAGAGCCTCCGGATTCTTGAGGCATGGCCCAGCGAGATTAACATAAAAATCGTTAAGGGGGTCAAAGTATGCGCCGACCCTTTTGAAATTTGTCTGAGCGCGTATATATCTTGCCAGTTCGCCGCCTCGTGGGCCGTTAGAGGTTCCCAGCTCCCGTGCTACTGAGCAACGGGCCGAAAAACAACAGAAACTACGACAGCAACTGCTACACGCGCACAAACAAGACGTCACACGCAGAGGGGAAAAAAAGAGAGATGGAGAGAGGATCGATGCGTTTTTTGATAAGAGTATCACGCCCGAGGTGTTGAAAGTATTGCGACAAATTTGCGGCTTTGGTCCGTTTGCTGCAGCTGACTAAAGCGTGAGGAATTTAGCTGCGTTTTTTGGAGATAACACCGTTCATCGTCTGCTAAAGACGACGACTCTGACAACTTCCGTAGTAACAGGTGCGTTTGCATGTGGTCATTACTGCAGACACCAAATACGCTACGCTTCAGAGGAACCACACTTCAGCCACCTTGTTGCTTAAGATCATTGTTGCCAGTTATCTTAACTTTGTCTAGAAATGCAGGAACCTCTAAGATATATAGAAGCAGCTCGGCATAGCCTGAGGTTCTTCACACAGTATCTTAATTTAGAGAGGTCGCGGTATCTAAGCTTAACTACCGCCAATTGCGACCTCTCTGCGCTAGACGACAAAATGGCGGCGTCCACACGACACTCGGGGAATGGAATGTCAATACGCTAAGCGTAACTTATAAAGTGGCTAAATTACAAATAGCGCTAAGAAAAGGACAGACGAAGAAGTGGACAGGGCAGGCGCTAACTCACAAAGTCATTTCGTCATTTTAGAATTATTCTCATTTCGTGTTTTTTTTTTTTTCTTTTGTGAATAGTTGTCTGTCTTGCTAACAAAATGCTCGCCAGTGTGCCATGATTGAATATCTTCCAGAAAAAGAATTGAGAGGGGGGAGGGGGGGGGGGAGGGGTGTAACGCTTCACCTCACATTGAGATGTCAGTAGTTTCAGTGTTGTCGTCCCAACTCTGGTGCTCGCATACAGTTTAGGATGTGGTGCCGAAAGTAGTCCTTTTTGCATGCTGTAGGATTTATGGCGAACCGCCTGGAGCTCCGGCGATGAAGCAAATGAACAAAAGCGCACCTACCATTCGAAGACATCCGCTCAAACTTTCTGTGAACAGCACAACAGTATGTTGGAACGAGAAGGTGAAGTAACGCATTCGATAAGCGATAAAACGGTGATACGGTTTTGTGAATGACAATTCGGAACATTCGCCTCAGTTTTGCTGTGTATCATTCACGCCGATGGGTCTCCACCTTCTGTTCCAGGATATTTGTATTGAACTCTCATAGGGCCTCTATCTATGAATTCTCGAGCGATACTATGGGCTCTACAGAAGCCACTTTGAATGCATTTTACTCGCACACGTGTCCAGGAAACGTATTAGCAAGTAAATGGCGAAAGAACTCTCTAAACATAGTTCTAACTCTTCAAAGATGTATTATTTAGCAATCGTAGCTCCCTACTCCAGCCTAAATTACTGACGAGGAAAATTGCCATGGTCTTACGTCCGACAAGCATCATATGCGGCTGAAGTTTCACGCATACATAGACTTCCACTTTCTAAGTGCACTTCATGTAATTAAAAATCACGACTTTGTATAACTTCAGACATTAAAAAAAATATTCAAAAGCGTAGCCTCCCAAATACTTTTATCTAGCGCGTGTCTATTGAATTTCTGCAGCTGTTAGTTTTAAATGCAGCGGTTATCATTGCAGTTGCTCCGATCTAATGAGAATTGTTGTAACCCGAATGTTGATGCAGAAGAGATTGTATATTCATGACACCACCTGAAAAAATACCCTTTATCATATTATCTACTTCGCTATGGATTGTAAACACGGGTGTTAGACATTGTTCAAGGGGACTGCAAATGTCTAGGGAATATTATTGCAGTGTTTGTTTTTGTTGACCGAACTTTTTGTGCTAGAATCGAGTTAGCAATAAGATTCGACGTGCCTTAAAGCTTTAGTTCTGTGAAGAAAGGTAAAAAACGGAGGCGAGCTGGTGAATGATATCCATAGTTCTGTCGAGCATTTCATGACGCAGGTATACTTCCTAGAGAATCGGTGGCCCAGTGTGTTGACGCGCATTGTACCCCGAAGCACCTGAAGCGAAAAGTATCACCGCAGACTCCAGGGATCCTGGACTCGGCTCACATCCATGCCCGTCTGAATGTGGATGAGCATCGTACCTGCATGCGGTCGTGTATACTGACTACTGTGTGAGACACGTCACAGACGCCGAGGTAGAGGTCGCACTGGTCTGGCTAAATTTGTCTCTAGGTAACGTACTACTGTCGCCGTAGTATGGCAGACCGACCTAACGTTGTCTAGACATGTAACGTCTAATCTGCTTCACTCTTTTCACTCTCTCACATATTGCTTAATTGCTGGCACTTTTGAGTTGAAATTAAATAAAATCATCCGAGGCGTATATCAACGCTAATGCAGAAGCGGATGGCTCTCCAAAATGGGCACTAAGTTTTTCGAACCACCAAGTACGTACCTGCGTCAGGCAGGGCGACGCTGCGCGGATACTTGTAGGTCCTGAGAGTACCCAGAACAAAACACAAAAGACCCATTGGAGTAGCCGAGAGCATACTCCGCTGCCCCCAAATAAAGAAACAATAGTAAAAAGAGCTTCCATCCACGGCGTGGGGACCTAGTAGACTTCGTAACAGGTAATTACGGTTATAAATATATCTCCGCCGCCCCAAATGGGGCTTTGAGAAAGACGTGATGACGTTATTTGCTTCGAGCACCTGTTCATTTTTATTTTGCGACTGCCTCGTACGTATCGTAGAATACATTTTGTGTTTTCCTTCCTTGCGTTATCTGGCTCGTCTTTCTTCTGGCTTCCTTTTTTTACATTCCTTCTTCTTTGTAACATTATTTCGGGTAGCTTTCAAAGTTGATACCATTTCAACGCACGACGTGCATATATATATATTTTTAAAGATAGTCGTGCTTTAGGGCTGCCATTCAACGGTTTCTGGCATCAACGACATTAGACGGCCGTCTCCGTTTTAACCTCGTTGTTCGTGTTCCTTTTTTTTTGTTTTTCCACCCGTCTCTCCTCGCGTGTTTTGTGTGCGTGAGATGGGCGGGGCCCTGACTCCATCCGAACGACGGTTCTTTTAAAGCCCTTACAAGCGAGGGCTTCCCCCACGCGCAGTTTACTTTTCCAGACGACCTTGTCGTTTTTAACGTGCGCTCCCTTCAGCGCCCAGCTACAAACTGGGAGGGTCCACGATGATGATCCGATTGTTTTCCCGGGCGCAAGGCTACGCGCGATTGTTCGCAGCACGAGCAGGAGATAGTATGCACTGCGACGCCCGCGAGCCGCAAAAAGAAAATGGTCGTTACAGTTTCGGTCGTAAGACGTATAGGCAAGAAAAAGAGCGCTCGCGTGGTGCGTACGCTCGAAGCACGAGGTGCAGTAGCGGCTGCGGCGGCGTGCAAAAAGCGCACTCACACCTCTAACCTCTTGAACTTTTCTCCAAATCGGGAATAGAGCGGAACATTGGCCGTCCTATGTTTATCGTTCCCCAAACTTTCTGGCTGATCGCATGCCCGGCTCTCCTCCGGTTTGCGAGGAACAATGAGATTTGATGCTGCCACACCCCGAAGCTGGCTTCGCTCCGTGGCCCGCTTGTACGCGCGTGCGTTTGCTTCCTTTGGCTGTGTAGCCCCGTTGCAGAAATTGTATTGTATTGAGACAGTGTAAAGCCGAAGTTGATGTTTTGCTTCGTCAAAATGAGGAAGGAATGAAAACAACCGCCGGGATGGGGTTAGTACCGCGGTCATCTCCTAGGGGCCGTCCTTGCAGACAATGCTTCCTGCCCTTTGTTCGTTGTGCCCTCTGAGTACGCTCTCAGTAATTCATAAAAAACAAAAAACAAGCACTGTTTATTTACGCTACTGGCACTAGAATCAGTACGGCCGGGTTGCGGACCTGATGTGACGATAAATGTTCCTCTTTGACCTACGAATACGCAGGGATACTACGAAACGCTTTTAGGCAGACTAACTTACGATTCACTGTTTTTACTTGCAAGAAACACGGTCCAGAGCTGCCCCCTATCTGATTCAACCGGGAAAACTTCAACTCGACCGACTTCTCGCTGTTCCTGATAGGACTCGTTTGTTGTTATCTGCTTGTCGCCCAGTCATCGGCAGCAATGGAGTTAGAAAAGATCAAATTCGAGCGATTATTTTCTGCGATAATAAAGTACTTTAAACGAGTCTGAAAGCCTGTAGCGTTTGCAGCGGGCTGTCGGCGACCGTGCTGCTTCCCGAGCGACAATCGTTTTCGGTGGTTTCAAGACTTTAGAAGAGGCGGAAGTTCATTGAAAGCAAGGATAGTGGTGGGTGATCGGCGACAGCATTAAATAAAGAAAACGTCGCCACTGTGAGAAAGATTTACGCGAAAACAATTGGGTGACTTTTAAGGACATTGAAGCGGCTCTACAGATTGGGTCGCAGGCAGTGTAAACAATCCAGCACGATAATCTTTTATTACAAAACATTTCATCCCGATGGGTGCCTCACGTTTGTGACAAATGAGCAAACGAGCCGTGTTGAATGAAGCGAAGAAATGCTGGTCAGATTCGACGGAGGCAACTCTATGGTCCTGATATCGTTATAGGCGATGAGACCTGGGTTTACCGGTTTGATCCGGAAAATGAGCATCAATCAACAGTACCGATGTTTCCCGATGAGTATACACCAAAACGGTCAAAACGGCTAAAACGGTCACGTCGCAACTATTCCTCTGGAAGAAAAGAGGGTTGTAACCGTTCGGTGGTACACAATGGTAGGCCCACCAAAAGATTTCGGCAAGCTGCAAAAACGGCGGCCAAGGACAGGACTGAGGGGGACCCTCCTGCACCGTGTCAATGTGTCCGCGCACACAGCCAACATCACCATTGGGTTCCTAGGCTCCACAAGATTAAACCTATGACTCATCCGCCTTACAGTTCTGACCTGGTCTCGAGTGTTTATTTCTTGTTTCCTACAGTAAACAATAGCATGTGCGGTTACAGGTTCACAAACCGGTTGGAAGAAGCTGTTCATGCCTACGAGAGTGAGCTGGCAGCACTCGAAAAAAATGACTGGAAAGAGTGTTTCTCATAACGGTTTACTACAATTCAAGAGTGCATGTAATGTCATGGCGATTAGTTTAAAAAAATATAATATTCAAAAACGATTTCGCACTTTTATTAACTTTTGTGCAACTTAAAACTTTTGTAATGATCCTTCCGCCTTAGATTTCACTTCACAGAATAGTAAATAATTAATGTTGTACTTGATATTAAATTACACTGTATAATTTCAACATGATTGTAACCTGAAGACTGGGAAAGAACTAATTTAAAACCGTGTGCTGTTCATTTTGTTACTCTTGAAACGAAAACTTACTATACTCTATTTCACCTTATGATGCACCGCAGGAAAGGCTACAAGCGCGAGCTCCTTGCTCTAGGGCACATGTCGGCGGCACGAGCTCTAGTGCATTAAGGGCAGTTGCCAACGCTATAGCTGGTGCTTCTAGCCTTCGCTGTGGTACAACATAAGGTGAAACGGGGTATAGTCTCTTCTTCCATAGCGTCAGTCAGGGTTACCATCATGGTCAATATATACCAGCCTGCCTGCACTCTAACTATTGTTTTTTAATAAAATTCGTATATATATATATCTATCTATATATATATATATATATATATATATATATACTTACTACACGTACCACAAGTCTTTATTCAGATCTGCTCCGAGCAACGTCAAAGCTTTGGCAGGAAAAAAAAAGTATGTACGCTAGCGGTCATTTACGTTGCTTCGGCTCTCTTTGCTGTTTTGGATCTACACATAGTCGAGTTAGGATCCACTTGTATTTGTGCTTCAAGATGGTAACTACGCTAGAACGTTTTCATACAAGTGAAAAGTTCAATGCAACAAATGAAGTTTGTACCCTGAGAGAAACAGGCATTCGGACATGTTAAACTGCGAACGGCATTGCAGCCATCGCGATGATTTCAAACGAACCGTTACGGAGGGCTCGTGGCGAGCTTTTGAATTTGGACTCTCGAGTCTCAACGCATTATATTGTCGGTGATTCCGGTAACTGTTTTCCAGCCATCGTGCCAGCCTTGCGGAGAAAACTAGATGTAACGTACTTTCGGTGAACTTTGTTGTTTAGAGGTCCCAAGTATAAGACGTTGTCGGCGCTTGTCAGCTTCCACTTATTTTTTAAGTACGGAAAGTACGGAGGAACTGCGGAGAGATGAAATGAACGCGTGAGAACGCGAAGAACGCTGCCTTCTTTGTCACCCAGCAAATGGTATGACCGCGGATAAAAGCCGCTGAAGCATATCAAGCCTTCTTTCCTTCATTTTGAATACGAGGTGATCATGAGTGGTACTGTCCTGCCTAGATGACGTGGCTTGTGTTCAAGTATTTCTTCCTCTATATTCAGAAAGCCTAGCAGTTCGACGGCAAAGCCATAGAATGCCCGGTCGCAGATTTGGAGCGCGAGGATCTGATAGCACAGAGCATCGAAGAGCCATTTCTCGGGGAACCTGGACGTCAGCGCACAGCTTTTGCAGCGGTAAGGACCCGAAACACACTTGTTCGCTCGGAAGAAGTGTGTTTCGGCGTCTCACCCCAGCGGGGCGCCCGTTACATATGACTCTCCTCTCATCCGTTGTCTGCCGCTCCACCTTTTTCATTTCGGCGGCCGCTTCTCGTGGCGATCTGCCAGGCTTTGTCAGTATATAGGAGGTTATGGCTCAAGTCACTGAGTGCTAAAGATGTGCAGGGCGTGCATGGCAGGTCTCGAGCATCTTAATATTCCTCCGCAGCCAATGTGCCCGAGCGAAGAATGAATCACAAATCACAAAAGCTTTAGCAAGCCACTCCCTGCGTTTGGTAAGCTATCCATGGAAACGTTCAAATCGCCAGACCAGCTTTGACAACTAGGACTCATAGCCTGATTTTAAACTTTACTTCTGGTGGACGAAATGACCGCGTAGTGTGTTGAACTAGTGCTACCATGTAGTCAGAGCCAACTGCTAATAGAAGCTCCAAGTTTGATGCGAGTTTGATGCTAAAAGGTCGGGAAAAGAGCCTTCCTGACGGTAAAACGGAAGCTGCTGTGGCCGCTGGCAACTTCGAAAAACGCGGGACACGGCTAAGATCGTACACGCTTCTGGCTTTCTGGTTCGTTATTCGGCGTTCTTATCGAATAATGTCGCGAAATGTATTGACTACGTAGCGATCGTAAGATGCACGTGACTTTTCCGGCTCGGCGCTTGTTAAGCTGTCACTGAGTGTAGTATGGGCTCCATGTTTTGAAACCGGGGCGAGTTTTCATCCAGTAAAATCCTAATTTTTTAGTTACGAAGTTACCTTTGGAAACTTCCCCACACTGCCGCCGCCATCAATTATACTGAGGAACGTAAAGAGCCCACGTGCTGCTTGACCGAGAATGGGGGAAGGGAGGACCCTAACAAGACCTACTAACGTGGCTGTAAGCACCCCAAAAACTACGCTTTGCCAAGCAAAAACCCACGGTGGTGCACAAGCCTTCTTTTTTGCTCCATCACCATCTCCTCGGAGGTACTAGCCGCTCGGTGGTAACTTTCGAGGACGGCCGACTCTGCCGCTCTTTCCATTACTGGCTGTACTCCCAAATGGCTGTCTAATGCATCCGCCAGGAAATAAAAAAATAGAAGGAACAAGCTTCCGGAAGCTCATAAGGCAGCGGACCAGACAGTCTTGTCTACACACTTGTTTAGAAGCATGACAGGCACTATACAATCACGGCGGCGCGGCAGAAACAGCATCCGCCGCGCACACGCACACACACGCACACAAACGCACACATATATTCACTCGAACCTACGAACAAAAACGCGTGCGCGAGGCATAACGCAGGCCCGTAATATACCTTCTCCCGTTGCCGACTCCGGCGGCGTCGGCCCCTCTTGCCCCAATGGGTGGCCCTTTCTCTCCCGGGACTTGTCGCTGCAGGAGCCCCTCTCCTGCCGAAAATCGGTGGCCATATCTCAGGTAGCTATCGCGCCAGAAAATCGTGAGGCAGCGGCGCAGAAGCCGCGGGTAGCGTAAGCTTTAACCCCGGGCAACCGGTCCCTGATGTCCAGACGTCGTGACCAAGCCGCCACGGGTCAAGATCGAGTCACGACCTTGGCATGGGAAAGGGGAGAGGGGGAAGAGGAGGAGAGGGAACACGATCGTTCCTTGTTCCTCGTTTGAGCTCTGGTGGTTGGTAAGGAGCCATTCGGAAAGACGGGCACCCCTCGTCGATCGCTGTTTGGTATAGAATCGTTGTTTCTGAGTGCAGATGACGTCTTCATTGCCTGTGCACTCTGTCACAAAGTTGAACTCCTGGCGGCAACGCGGTGCTCTAATTGGATGGGACGAGTGCTGCGTTGGTCTATTAAGCCGTACATGGATATCGAACACAAGAATACGGATGAGAATCCATATATAGACGCTTAAGTGGAAGGAGGAGGAAGGGTGGGGGCGGATTGAACGAATCTCACGTTATTTGGGTTGGGTTGGTAGGCAACCAATGTGCCAGCATCTTCGTAATGGCTTGCAAATATTGAAAAACTAATAAGAAGCGGTACGCACAAAATTGCTCTCGTCCATTAATTTTTGCTTTAGTTGCGAGACGAGATCATCCAGTTGCATTTTGCACGGTATGAAACGGGTTGAGATTCTCCGCAAGTGTCACCAAAATAAAGGTTATCCTATTTACCAGCAGGCTGATAAACAAAGATTCTAAAAAACGATCCCAAGTTGAGAGCTCGAAGATGGTTGTCTTTATTTTTACCCATGGTCTTGGCATTTTCTTTTTTTTTTTTTTTTCCCGGTATTGTTTTTATTGTGATGTGTCACCTAGTACTTAAAACTTATTTTTAACGTCCGAGTAAAAACAAAGGAAATTGCAAGGAGTCGCAGTAGGTACGAGAGTCACTACAAAAGTTTCGCGACACTTGTCACTGATCTAAAATATTTTGTTTACAACTATTACAACATTTTACAGTATTTCGTTTGAGATGTCACAGGAACGACCCATCTTTCCAAAAACAATCCCGGAAGTACTAGATGAATCTCCTGGGTATTATACACTATACTGAAGTGCACTTGATAGGCTCATGATGGCATCTTCAGGGGTTGTAAAACCTTGTCCGCGCAGTTTTGTTCGTTTTTATCGAGAACATACTTAACTCGTATGATGTGAGGTTCCCGATTGCAGGACGGATGGATGATCAGTTCCACTGGAGTGCTTTCAAGGAAGTGAAGTTTTTTGTTGGCAGATTGGGCTGATGCATTATCGTGGTGAGGCTGAATTTCCCTTGAGTCAGATCTTGGTCTCCTATCCTTATTTCCTTGAAGACTGCTGACACGTAAAGTCTGGTGTACCGTTGTACAGTATCTGTCCTTCAGTTTTCGAGAGCTACTTTGGTCACGTGTCAAATGGTTGAGAACAAGGTTGCCACCATTTTCTTTTCGACTCTAATTGGCTTCAAGACCTTCAGAAATGGAATCTCTCCAAAGAAGACCCAAACGGATGACTGACATTTTGTTTCGGATTCATGCGGCAGATCCAAGTTTAGTCGCCCATTACCATGTCGGCTACACTCCTAGAGTTACAACTTCGGGATCTTTGCGGCATCCTTTAGCACCATTCCACCAGTGATTGCTTCTGAGCTTCTGTTAAATCGTGCGGCACCTAGCAAGATTAAACTTTTCACAAACGAAGATTTTCGCGAAGAATCATCGAAACACATGACGAACTAATTCTTCAGGGCATCCTCAATAACAATGTAACTCAGCTTGATGTCCTATTTAATGAATCTCTCCACAGCAGCGAGGTTTTCTTCAGTCATCGACGTGGATGGCCTGCCAGAGCGCTTGCTGTCTTTCAGAGAGGTGTGGCCACACTAAATACACCGAAGCATCAAACAATTCGTTGTGTCTGACAATGCAATATTCACAAAAGCACGCGAAAATCGTTCCAATGATTTCGCTTCCTTTGGGAATTTAAAGCTTGATCGCTTGAAAATCCCGTCTCTCGACCTCCTGGCCAGAGCCGAACGAAAGGACGTTTCATAATCTGTCAAAGTCCACACTTGACACTAGGCGGGGTTGTGGTAGCGACAGAGGGCTATACTGTTCCTAAGAAAGGGTAGGGCTTCGTGGCTCCACAATGTTTTTTGTATCCACCGTTTCTTTTCGCACACATCTCAAAACGTTTTATTTGGCTCGCATGACCCAGGGTTGCGCAGACGCAATCGCCTACATAAATAGATTTGCACCGTCGCGTCAAGTGAATGCCACGAGAAAATAAACATACATATACACACCACGGCACGACACAATGTAACAGACATGGTCATTCTGGTCCCGAAGGATACGATTGGTCGGAAACTGCGAGAAAGGTACAACCTTGTTGCTTATTCTCACGACACATTGACAAACGATGCTCGCTGAAACAGCAGCGAGCACGGCTGGCTGGCGTAAGGCAAACTAACTCACCGAAAGCAATGTTACTTTTCACTCGGATAGAGTGTTTTCGCGAGGAATGCCCCTTGGACGCCTTCCGTAAACAAGCCCTGAAATTGATTACCCCTTCTGACCTATCCTCTGCTTATTGCTCCTGCTTTTTTTTTTTTTTTTCTAAACAAAAAAGAAATGTTTAATTGCGTAACTGACCGTTTAGCGCTACCGGCGAGCCCGCTCAATAAATTACCAGTCTGGGCCCCAAGCCGCGCTTTACCCCGGAGTACAAGTTCACAGGGCAGGTTAGTGAGAAAAAAAGATGGGAGGTTCGTGATGAGGCCAACTTTTTTTTTTTTTTTTTTGTTAGGGGATGAGTTTCCGGCGGCAAATAGAACATGCTTCGGAGATTCGGAATTATTATTCTTCCCCGCAGTTCTGGGCTGTATGTAAAAGAAGCAAAGACGCTAGTACGAAAGCTTCTACAAGACGACTCGGTGACTGCTTACAGCATTTACGTGAAACAAACAGCGATACTGCAGTGGCAGTGAGTTAATATAATCATCGTCTTGTAAAGGCGGTTACCCACAAACATGGCTGCAGTTGTAACCTGGATCTTGGTTATTCGATGTTTTTTTTTTTTTTTGCGTCGTCTGTCCTTCTCCCGAATAAAGATTTAAAATTCGAGAAATGCTAGTTGTTAACGGGTTCCATCACCCTGCCGGTAAGTAATAGCATTGCTTTGATTTCATGGAGTAGACACTTCTATTCCTGCGTACCCGCCTGCGATGGCCCATTCACACGGTAGCGCTTGATTTCCTTCGAAAGTTACGGAGGCCTGCGTCGAGATTCGACTCTGAGTCATTGCGGCAACCCATTAAGCGACGTCGTCTCGGGAAGTGGCAGTCGTACCTCGGCGTAAGCTTCGCAATGTAGTCAAATGTATTTTACAAGCGCTCGCTATGGTACAAACGGGTCTTTATCGGAAGACGGACCAAGAAGTCTCAAACTGTAGTAGAGTAGACAGTTGGGCGAGTTGGTAGATATTGAACATAGTTACAGTTGCCCACACAAGGACAGGGACAGAGAAGAGGAACACGTAGACGACAGACAAGCGCACACTCAGAACTCATGTATTAACGAAAGAGGAAAAGAAAGTGGTACAGAACGCAGAATCCGCTCCAGCGTTGGCCACACAGGCGCGAGGGACCACAGGCCTGAGGGCTCGAGGGGGACACGTAAAATTACCCACACGAAAAATATTTTAAGAAGGCAATTTCCTCCTCTGTTAATGAAACAGACGGAAAGCTAACACATCGTTCGCCCATGCTTAGGATAATAAAGGCTTCAAAAATCGCTCTGCTGTGTTTTCCTCGGTACCTGCCTATTATCTTGGTTTTCGCTAAGGATGGCGTACAATTACAGGATTTACAGTGCAGGGGTAGATGACCCCCTACCGTAGACTTTAGAGAGAGATTGTGCTCTCGTAGCCGATCATTGCCTTCTTAAAATCTTTTTCGTGTGGGTAATTTTACGTGTCCCCTTAGAGCCCTCGGGCCTGTGGTCCCTCGTGCCTTTGTGGCCAACGCTCGAGCGGATTCTGCGTTCTGTACCACTTTCTTTTCCTCTTTCGTTAATACATGAGTTGTGACTGTGCGCTTGTCTGTCGTCTACGTGTTCCTCTTTTCTGTCCCTCTCCTTGTGTGCGCAACTGTAACTATGTTCAAGAAGTCTCATTACTGCGGACACATTACAGCAGCTCAGGAAGCGAGCACGACCAGTACTGAAAAGATCCTTTCGAAAATTTTGCGCCCTTCACTATTCTGCGTCTAAAATCCGAGGGCTGCCATACTTTGGCCATGTACTTTGAGCACGTATTGTACGCGACAGCTGCGTCAGCGCTCGGCGTGAAGTAGGATTCAGTCACACGCTTCGCGCAGGATGCGGCGAGATGTTTTGGTGGCGCCCTCCTATGGTTCCCTCTCGTGACGTCATTGGCTAGCGAACAACAAGTTCGATGGTGTTTGTAATGAGCATGGTGGAAGCTTGAAATTATTGCGGTCTGAAGTCGACACTGCCAACACCGTCAGAATTGAGGTTCTTACATTACTCTTATTTCAGACGATGAGAAAACCTTTGCTGACTTTATAGCCAGCATTCGGCCTAGAGTAGAAGGCCGACCATGAGTGACACTTTCGATCGCGCACGAGTAGGCTAGTTGGCTAGCGCACACTAGCTCAGAGCACGTGGGGCAAAAGAAAGCTCGCGTTGCAGAACACAGAATCCTGGGTTCAATCCCCACCCCTGTTCAATCCCCACCCCTGCCCGTTTCGATCTGGATGAGCATCGTACCGGCGTTCGGTCGTGTATCACTACTGCGTGGTGCACGTTAAAGACCCCAGGCTAGCGGTTGTACTGCACTGACGAAATTCCTCATCTACAGCTGAGAGACAAGTCGTCTGTTGAGGCAAAATAAGTTCTAGGCTATATAAACATACACACAACCCAATTTTTTTCCCCACCCCTGTTCATTTCGATCTGGATGAGCATCGTACCGGCGTGCGGTCGTGTGTCACTACTGCGTGATGCACGTTAAAGACCCCAGGCTAGCGGTTGTACTGCACTGGCTAAATTGCTCATCTACAGCTGAGAGACAAGTCACCAGTTGAAGGCAGACTAACTTCGGGGCCGTATAAACGTACCCACAACCAATTTTGTTTTTATATAGACGCTTTCAGGCAGCTGTGCAAGCGCGCCGCCATAACCGACCTTCAGTTTTTGTTCCCTCTTATTCCGTTCGCTCCACTTCGTCATTACCACAGCAGGACAGGTTATGTCCATTTTAAGTGTTACTGTGTCCTTCTCCCCAGCATAGACCCTTGTGGAGATTCGTCAACGCCCGCTTCAATGGCTCGGCATCTCGGTAAGACAAGAGAAGGTCGACTATGGCGATAGACTTTTGAAAAGGGTCTATTGTAGTTTGCGCCTGCGAGCTGCTGAAATAGCTAATAGCACGGAGAATGCATGAGAAAGTCACTGACAACTTCAGAAATGCAGGACGTGGTGAGTCTCGAGCATCTAATTACCACCCTTCAGCCAATGGGAGTGCAGCATTAGCCGATAAGGATGCCGAAGAACTAATCACCAAGCAAGAAGCAATAACATAGTGACCATAGAGGACGCAAATAGAACGAACTCTCTCCCTGCCTACCTTTTCTGCTTGGTGCTGTTTTCTGCAGTATGTGCTTTTTTTTCTGTGCACCCAGTTCTTTTGATTATTTTAGCTCACGATGTTCATGAGCGATAAGATGTTATTGTATAGGTGAGGCGTACACGCACGTTGCGATAACAGTGGGTTTTTTTTACCGCTTTTTATCTCCCCGTTCCCGCGAAAAATTGCGAATATTCTCCTTTCCGTGCAGCCTGTCCCTTCTTATTTCGTACATTTTATTTTACGACGTAATGAAAGGAGTACATACACGCAGTACTTCTCAAACCATGCGAACCATTATCAAAACACGGGCGTTTACCACACTATCACAGTGATACCACACATACAGTTTTCCAGCTCTTTTCTCTGGCAAAAAAAAAAAAAAAAGCAAAGTCACTGGACTGTAGACATGCGCAGCGTCCGATGATCGGCACAAGCGAGTCACTGCACTTGCTCAGAACTCCTCACACAGATAAGGATAGAGGCGCGCAACAAGGCGACTGTTGAAATATTCTACAGCAGAATTTGTGGGTTCTACGAGCCAAGCCAACGAAGAACGTCTGACACGCCCCAGCGGAGATCGATGATTGTTGAGGACCACCTGGGGATCTTTTCACGTGCAACAGCAAACTCGATTCCACCGTGCCTTCTCCTCAATGGCTACGTTTACATGGATGCGATCGTAGCGCATCGAATCGAGCAGGAACCAATCGCACGCAGCCTGTCTTCCTACTTCTTCCTCTTCTACCTCTCTGGTACCAATCAAAATAGTCAAATCTCGATTCGATGCGCAACGGTCGCATCCATGTAAACGCAGCCAATATGCCTCTGTCAGATTGCGGCCACCTCGACCGGGATTTGAATCCGCCACCTGGGGTCCGATTTTGGTCGCAGCCAGAGCGAGATCTACTTTGCGTCTCGCGGCGCAAGCGAAGATAGCGTCCGTACGCGGTTCGTCTGCCAACGCGAGCGAAGGACACGGTTTGTCTGCTACAAAGCGTCATTCGCTGACGGAAATAAATCAATAAAACACCGCGCGTCATATGATAACAAACCGGGAGCTAAGAAGTTGATCGTCTGCTACAAACCCTGCGCTGTGGCGAAGTGAGATCGGACGCAGACTGAAACTGTGATCGTCTGCTATTTCACGTTGGAAACCATTGACAACCCTCGCTTCGTTTGCCGTACTCAAGCTGATATCTACCGATATATGAAGGAACACAGAGGAGGAGCACATCAGGAAACGCGATACACCTCTCGGTATTTGTATGTTGGTGAGACGTTCTCATCCAAATACTGCCCGATTTTAAAATGGCGAACGGGTCAAACATGTCTCATTGGTTGTTTACGCGCGCGAGCTTTGGCCCCACGTCCAATCAGCAGTCTAGAACGCTCTCGCTCTCTCCTTGACCAAACTCGGACCCCTGGGTAGCCACCGAGGTGGCTATTTGTATAATGTCTAAGGACAGCGCGGAAGCATAGCCTCCGATATACTGAGAAAGGCTGGCAGATCGACACGAGAAGCGGCCGCCGAAATGGAAAAGGTGGAGCGGCAGACAACGGATGAGAGGAGAACCACGTGACTGGCGCCCCGCTGCGGCGAGACGCCGAAACACACTTCCGCCGAGCGAACAAGTGTGTTTCGTGTCCTCGCCGCTGTAAAAGCTGTGCGCTGACGTCCGGGGTTCCCCGAGAAATGGCTCTTTGATGCTCTGTGCTACCAGATCCTCGCGCTCCAAATCTGCGACCGGGCATTCTATGGCTCCGTCGTCGAACTGCCAGGCTTTGTGAGTATAGAGGAGGGTATGGCGCAAATATTGATTGGCTTAGAATAAGCTACGTAAGAATGTGCTTAATTCCACCGAATGATTCAAATAATTAAATTACTCATCGAATCATCGAATGATTCGCTAATTAAATTAGTCACCTTTCTTAATCAATTTCACCACTTCTTTTTTCTCCATACGTGTTGCGCTATTGCGATGCGCAACGCTGTCTACTTTATTTGCCACGCAAATTCTAGGCAGGACTCTTCTCGCCTATCGGCACTTTCGATCCCCCTTCCTGGCCCACCCGCCGACAGGGTGTCGGAAGGGTCACAGATTCTCACCATCGCCGCGAAATAAATGTTGGCTACCCCCAAGGTCAGCTCGGACGAGATCGCTCTCGAGATGAAGATACAGACACGCGCAGCCACATACATCACGCGTTCGTGCAACCCCCGTAGCTATGTAAAGGTATTATGCCACGTATAACTCACTAGACACCATCGACCGACCTTGAGAATTACGTTTCATCCGCGCCGGCGGCCGATCTGTGGTCGCAGCGATCGTGACCCCGCCGCCAAAGTCACGTTTGGCGACCTTTGGAGCGTGACCCCCGATTCGTGGCGACCTCCGGCTGCCCTTAAGGGTCAACCGTGAGGGCCCGAACCTTTTTTTCTTTTCTTTTACGTAGATGCTACAGGGGCTGTTGTACCTGTGCGCGGAAAAGAGCTAGAAAGACGAAAAAAAAATCTCTGCTGGTCGACGCGAGGCATCACGATTTGCAGAGCTCCCACAATCACGAATTTGTTTCCCCGTTTGTCGGCGCTTTTGGTTCCTGGTTTTTCCGTGTATGTCTTGTTATTTAGGATCTTTTTGCTTGTATTTGTTTTAATCCAAGTTCGTGAAACGGCGTGGGAGATGGATTCAGATGGGGGGATGCTCGAGCTTGTGGTGGCCAAGTTGTCTGCGCCTTGTTTCGTGGGATTAGCGATTGATGGTACTGGGCGTACCGATCAGGAAAATTATGGAGACCCATTAAAGAAAAAAAAAAATTCCTGGAAGTAGAACCTTGTTTCACGCTTTAGACTGGTGCCCCTCAAATAACTTTTTTTAGGTATTTTTTATTTTTGATATTTTTCTTTACTTGCTGACTCCTGGAAGGCAGCTATACCCACTGATTCAAAATCATGAGTGTGCACGCGTCCTGTGATTCACGGCCAAGTTTTTTTTTTTGTTGTTGTTGCTTTTATGTTGTCAACAAATGTTTTTTTTTTTTTGTGCTTGGATAGTGTTAATGAATTTTAGTATTCGTGTAATAACATTACCATGAATGTATAGCTACCAAAGGCGGCTACTCTGATGCGAATGACTTCCGCATGCTATTACACTGGACGGTGTTTTTGTAAGCATTGGAACCGTCTGTAGTTTTTGTGTATTATACAGAAGTTTGTGAAAGTTCCAAGCTGTAGCATGCTGATTATATACGGCCAACGTCCATCATAGCCGCCTGCTGGGGTTGGCAAAGTGCAGGGTACGTTCTGCGATCCAGACATTGTTATAGTTCGACTATTTTCATTACTAAGGTGGCTGAAAACGAGCTACTACCCGAAGGTTTGCCGACATGCGGATTGTCACAGTCCAAGTTGAGTGCACACGCAGTTCTCATTTCCAATTCATGTGTTGAATGAGGACGTTTTCGACAGAAATCTGTCTGGTTGGGGAAAGATTAGGTTTAAACGGAAGAGCTCCAACCAAATTGTAAAAAAACGGTTCAGCCCGACGTTTCAAAACCTGCTCGGTTTCTTCATCAGAACTAACTAAGAAGAAGATGAAAACTGCTTCTGCTCCTCGCGATTTAGTCACCCCTGATGAAGGAACCGAGCACGTTTTGAAACGTCGGGCTGATCCGTTGTTTGGATTTAGGTTGGAGCTCTTCCATTTAAACCTAATCCATGCGTTGCATTCCACTGCCGTCACCAATGGCTAATCCTCATGGATACGTCAACACTGCGATCTCCGTGACTTCGACATCAAGTCGTGCCAGGGAGATACTGAAACAAATTGTCCTCTTTTATTCTTGAAACTGCACCGCGACGAGCAAGCTCCTGAGTCAGTGCGTTGCGTGCGAGTACACTTGGGTCACACTGAGGGCAATCTACGAGTGCCAGATGAAAAACGTTCCATACCAATATTTTTAAGTTATCTGTACAGCGTGTTGGTAAAGTTGGCTTAACACAAAAAGAATAAAACTCCGGACGAGGGACGAAGAACTTATCTCTCGACTCGGGAAAACAATTCTTGTTCTTGCGAGTTGAAAGATATGTTCGTCGTCCCTTGTCCCGAGTTTGTTTTATTCTTTCTGTGTCAAGTGAATATCGTTGTACAGCCAATTGGAGCGCTTTCTCTATCTCCTATTTTCACAACCTGTCGTTTCTGTATAATTACGCATTGGCTCTAAGAGATCTCACTGCAGACTTCTAGAACAAAAGCAATCTGACCTAATGTTCTGCTTGCTGTACTATTTTTTTTTTTTTTTTGCTGGTGCAGGTACGCAAAGCAGCCAACCTTCGAGCCCTCTGTCCAGAAATTCGGGTACTGGAGCCGAGAACACCGACCGCCTGGACAGCGACATTTCGGACCGACTAAGCAGCAGCATCGCCTCTGGATCGGAGGAAGAACTCCTTCTCGGTGAGTCAGTTGTCTTTCTTCTCCCTTTATGGGGCTTTAATTAGAACGTGTCTGCGATTCAAGTCTCGGCCCTGTTCATAAATTTGGGCCGGTTGCGTTAAGAAAAACTCGAACGACAATGACACCAGGGGTGCTATGTTGCACGTTTTGGACTCCCAGGAGACTAGGGAGAAGGAAGTGACGTAGGTGTGAATGAACGTATCTTAGCAACACCACGCATCGCTCATCAGCGACTCCACCAATCAACATCCAAAGAGCGTTGTTGACGTCACTTCCTTCTTCCTAGTCTCCTGGGAGTCCAAAACGTGCAACATTGCCTTCCTGGATCAGCGAGACAACCGCATGCCATTGCAACCGGTCCAAAATATAGCTGTGAGAAGCAAGAGTAAGGAACCTTCTTTCAATAACGAGCGTGTTGTCAGGCAGTAAAAAGCATGTGATTGATTAGCTCGTCAATTACGTACCTCAAACCTTACTTTTCAGCTTAGCTGTGAACGGAGTATAGGTGCTGGTCTTGATCTAGTACTTGAGGGTAACGATTTTCATAGAAATCAAATCCTCTTCGCGTACTTACACAGCATCGCCCTTTTGTTTCCGGAGTGTTTCAGACACGTCCCAAAATGAGGTAACTCCGCGAGCCCTCGTATTTCCTTGCAACGGGGACCTGACGTCCGACCGGAACGTCTGGTTCGATCAAAGCACGTGACGCGAGGCAATCGACGATTCAATAGAGGTGTGCGAATACCGGTTTGAATCGAGGAGCAGTGCATCATTCATAGCTTTAACACTGTTAAGAAAACCGGTTGTCGTGGCTGCGTCTTACACTGTGAAGGTTATGAATGATGCAGCGCTATCCGATACAAACCGCTATTCGCACACCCCTACGACTCGAGAGAGACACACGACTCATAAAAGGTGTTTTCAAGGAACGCGCCTACACGTTCACGTTTAAGGAACCTGAAGCGTCTACTTTCCCGCAAAGCACTTGGGACAGCCATTCGTTGCAATCTGTGGACAGAGCGGGGCGAATGACGAGGCCGAAACTACGCCTAGACCTCAAAGTAGAGTCTACGCACTTAGCGTAACGTACACGCTGAAAAAAAAACAAAACAAACAACGTGTGAGTCTTCTTTCCCGCACAACACTCGGAGAACCAATCACCGCAACTTACGGAGGCCGCTCAGCGAATGACGATGCCGAAACATATGTTTAGACCAAAAAACGTAGTCCGAGTTGTGACATTAAGCAATGCAAAACGTCACGCTTGCATGGCTTAATGTCACAGCTCAGACTCAGAGCAATGTGGTAGGCTACACTGTCCAGCATGTCGTAAGCTCTCAGTGACTATTAGCGACCTGTGCGACCAAAAGTGTCGCTGTGGTCGAAGTTCGCGATTGGCCAAACCATAGCTCCCTCTATTATGATTATGCCTACCCAATCGCCGGATTACGGCGAGGCGAATTCTACCAATCAGGGCGAGGCGAATCCTGTTTGTGACGTTACGAAAGGAAACCAGAAGAGGACGCCACCGAAACATTTCGGCGCTAAAAGTCGCTATTATCTTAACCCGGCGAAATTTTTATGATAGCTGATTTACCTGAAAACTGGTTCAACAGATCAATAGACACGGCTGAACTAGTAAGCCAAAATGTAAATGAAAACATTCGATTTTCATTTGCGAAATAATTGAATTGTCAAATCATGTCAAACCGTAGTTCTCTTTTTGTATTAAAATGCTTTACTGACAACCTGAAGGCTATGCTTTGGCCAGTTGTAATTTGGACAGTACAATCTGTTCAAAAAGGTTTACAATATTTCTGAATTGGGATATACGTATTAAAGAGCATCAAGGTGTCGAGTTGAGCTAGTTGGTTAGACATATTGAAGTGGAAAAAACAGCGCAAAAGACGGAAGGCAAGTAGAAGTACACACACACAGCGCTCACTTACAACTGAAATTTTACTTCTGCCATGAAGTAGCTAGATCGGAGTCTTCAAAGAACTGCGGAGTGGCAGATTCTGTTCGAGACACGTCTTTCTCTAGCTTCCATTGACTATAGAGCTGGAGAATTTGAAGAGGGGGTCTAAGTGGGGACTTTAAACTTTTAAATCGCTGGGTAAACTTTAAAACCACATCGAAAGAAAGGAAAAGACCAAGAAACAAAGCGGCGAAACAAAAGAGGCACGATGCAGCAGCCACCATCGGGAGATCGTCTTCTCGACCCGACTCTCAACCCGTTTTATGAGTTGTAATACGCGAAGGCTTCGCCACGGGGGCCCTTCCCTTTCATGGGGGGCTGCTCGGGGGGTCACGTCGGGGAGGGGGACAGGGGTCGGAAGGTCTCGTGTCACGGGGTTAGGGCCTGTGTCGGTCGAGTCCGGCCCGACAGATGGCGGCCGAAGGGGTCACCCGTCGGGGTCAGCGCCGGCGGGAGATTTACAAGCCCGACCTGTGACCCAATTCGAGGGCAGAGAGAGCGGGGGAAGAGGCGGTGCTCGGACGGGATGCGTTGGTGCGCCTTAGTGCCGGTTGTGACCTTTGCATGACTCCTAGGTGACCCCTCATCTGACCTGTCCTGGAGAGCGGTTGTGTTTTCATTTTCCGTTTTATTCTCGGAAAGGTCATCGTCAATTCGTCGCGGTCGCCAAAAAATAAGGAAGATTCGGATATTTATAAATGGCGGTGTCGTGACTGCGTATGTGCGTTCGCGTGCGTGTGTTCCGGGGGTTGTCGAACCGCCGCTGCTGCCTATGCCGCCGTTGGTATTCTCTTGTTATGCCCGTTCCTGACGGTCCTTGGACGCAGTTCCGGGCAGCTCGCTCGACAAGGCATTTCGGAATTCAGCTATCGGCGATTGATTGCAAAGTATCTAAGTAGGCAATATTGACAGGGAAAGCTAATGCAGAAAAGGGCATACTATTCCCCGTGTACCCCGAGGGAAGGTGCGTTTTCAATAAGTTCAATGTGGTGGCCATTTTTGTCTTTCATTATTTTGGTTCCAGTATACCTTCGATGATAGAAAGGTAACTTCATGGTGCTGTTTCGTGTCCGGAGTCTTTCACTTGTATGCAGCGAAATTGATCGAGTAAAATTGTGGGGCACTAATATTTTCGTTTCGTTTTTAACACTATATTCCATTTCACAATAAGTTGGACCGCAGTGGAGGCAACGATTCGATGAAGCCAATTAAGCAGAATCAAAAGTGAATAGTCACGGCGCTCGTCGCCATTTTGCATTTGCTATCACCGGTTAAACCACTCACACACTTTTCGGTGTCGAGAGGCGGAAGTTAGCTGAGAGACAACGGGCGACTTGTCTCTCAGCTGTAGATGAGCACTTCAACCAGTCCGGTACAACCGCTAGCCTGGGGTCTTTAATGTGCACCACGCAGTAGTGATACACGACCGCACGCCCGTACGATGCTCATCCAGATCGGACAAGGGGTGGAGATTGAGCCCAGGATCTTTGGGTTCTGCAGCACGAGCTTTCGCTCCACGTGCTCCGAGCTGGTGTGCGCTAGCCAACTCGGCCACCGATGCCCCCTCGCACACTTTGAACGTGCCCACTTTTAACGTGCCGTGATCCTGGGCTTTGCTTCTTTGGTTTAGTTGGTGACGGAAAACGCACAAAGATGAAGAGCGACTTGGTGGTGCATATTTGGATTCGCTCGATTGTTTCCATCGCATGGTAGCGTGCACTCGGGACGGACTTGGTGCGAAACGGAGCAAGTTGAGATTCGAGTTGGCTTACCTTATGGTTTGACGTACGTTTTGCACCCTAGAGCAAGACTGCAGTATCATCTTTGCTCGGGATGGGGAAGCTGTGGCTTCTCTGCGAGCGCAGAAAAAGTAAAATACTACGGCAGATTCCTTCAGTACTCAAGTCGGATAATCACCAAATCCAGCAGACTCGCTCTTTCATTGAATAAGGCATCGAATTTTATAGCCCCTAAAGATGTCCCTCGTTGTTTCCCCCGATCATTGTGTTTCAGCTACTTTTCTATCCAAATGTCGCCTCGTGCTCCACCAAAAAATAGGCGACCGCACGATTTAAGTACAAAGCAATTGAAAATAGACGCTGGGTATTCCTAAATCGAGTGCCAGAGTTAAATCCTTTTATCGTATAAAACAATCAGTCCTCGCCGAAACAAGGATTGCTTAGAACTCACCGCGAACACGAACCGAAGCAACACGCTACGGTGACGAGGGTGCCTGGATAAGTCCGAACTTCGTGCATGCGTGAGCGCGGCATAAGCATCGGCTTAAAGATTGGTCTCGTGCGCGCGATTCCTTATCATTTTGTGTTGTTGTTTGGGCTCGCGTTCGCGTGCGTGCCGAGCTGCTTGTTGTCCTTGCCCCCTCGGGATTATTCTTGGTTCAAGGTCGGGTTACGGGACCAGGTTATCTTTCCGGCTTCCCCGTGCCTAATGCCTTCGCGGTCCAGTGCGTATTAGAATTCAAATGACGCGGCGATTTTATTCGGGGTCGTTCGAGTGCATGGAGCGAACGGCCTTCGTCCAGAAATGTTGCCATGCTCGAAGAGCTCGAAGAGGATGGTGACAAAGTTCAAGAATTGGACGCCGAAACTTGTTCGTCCGTGAAGTGAGATTTGTGGCATTTCTTGTCGACGCGGAGGACGTTAAAATGAGCGTGTATAAATACTTGGCTGAATTATTTGGTTCACGACTGGAACGAGGTTGTAATAGATTAAGAACGCAGTGTGAAATGAAGAAACCGGAGCGGAGCAGTCCGAAGGTGCGGCTTGCGGAGGATCTTTCTTTTGAACATGCTTGCGAGAAACTCTAGTCTCTGAGAGCATGAGAAGGGCCGGACGCCTCTTTTCGACGCCTTCAGCACACGCGCTCGATGCTTTCCGTCGTGCTTTGACTGCGTATGTACGCACGAGGCTCCCGAGACGTCCAAGCGTGATCATAGCCTCCTATATGCTGACAAAGCCTGGCAGATCGCCACGAGAAGAGGCCGCCAAAATGGAAAAGGTGGAGCGGCAGACAACGGATGAGAGGAGAGCCACGTGATTTGCGCCCCGCTGCGGCGAGACGCCGAAGCACACTTCTCCCGATCGAACAAGTGTGTTTCGGGTCCTTGCCGCTGCAAAAGCTGTGCGCTGACGTCCAGGCTCCCCCTTGAAATGACTCTACAATGCTCTGTGTTACCTGATCCTCGCGCTCCAAATCTGGGACCGGGCACTCTAGGGCTCCGTCGTCGAACTGTCAGGCTTTGTGGGTATAGAGGAGGCTATGGCGTTATCCAAGGTAGGAATTAAGCTAGCGCTGGAGGAGCCCGGGACACCCAAAGAACCTTCCTGCCGCTCTAAGCTGATATAGGTATACTGCTTGTAGCGTTTTTTCTCCCGAAAACATGTGTGTGCATCCGTGTGCATTCACGCTTCTGTTGTCCGCACCGGGGTCCCAGCGGACGAGGTGCCGGTGCACACCAATCTGTGTGTTCAGACGTGTGTGTATGTGAGTGCCTGCGTTTTCGGGTGTACGTACTTCTTGGCATCCGTGTAAGCGCGTGTCTGCGTGCTTGTGTTTGTGTGCGCGCATGTGTGTGTATATGCGCATGCCTGTATGAATGTGTGTGTGTGTGTGCGCGCTCGTTCGCGCGGTCGTGTGTATGTACCATCAGGTTCAAATTAAATGTGAACAGTGACGAAACTTTCAGCCCACTACCGGCGTAGCTCTCAAGCTTGGGTTATGCTTGGCGAGGTTCAAACACTTTGGAGTAGGACGGACGACTTCGCAGCGAACTTCTCGGGTGTGCTTGTACCTCGACAAGTACAACCCAAGCTTGAAAGCTGCGCCGGTAGAGGGCTCAAAGTTCCGTCACAGTTCTCATTTACTTCGAACCCGATGGTACACTACACGACACAGCTAACACAAACACCGCTTTCGCGATATTTTTTTTTTTTGATGCTACTCATGCAGTTTCTAATCTACGACCAATTTTACTGCCGTATTTTGCGTCTCACGTGAACACACTGAACTTCTCGTGACAGCATTTCTGCTCTAAGAAAATAATACGGCAAATGAAAAGTCGCTCCTTCATGTTAACTACTTCGCTCTCTTTACGTGTCTGTGTGTTTTAATGCGCGCGACTGTATACTTGCGTGTACGTGTTTGTTTGTTCGTGTGTGCACGCAGGAGTACAAGCACATCTGAGTGTGTGCGTCCTTTTCGTTCCTTATGTACACGTGTCCGCGTCTGTATAGTAAGATTCCGTAACTTGCACTGAACTATATATTTGCGACAAGTTAATTTTTTTGTATTTTTGTTTTCTATCTCTAAATATCGGATTCATCGGTCACACCAGGAAAAACTTGCATATTTTCCTTTATTTTTACTTTACGTCATCCTTGATCTCCGAATACGGAAACATACGTTTTTTGCAGCTGAATCCCCGTTTTTTGTTTGTTTTTTTATCAATACTTTGTTTGCATTTCTGAGACGACGGTTTTGACTGCACGTCAATCCAGAACGAGAAACAACCAAACGCTGCTATTTCGCGCAGAGGAAGACAAACACCAGAAGAGAAAGCTCTAGCATCAGACAAGTCAACTAGTTTCAAAAGCTTTGTTTAGCACATTCGAGAAAAATAACAAATTCAGTGTGAGTCAGACGTGTATATTTATACCGAAAAGCTGACAGCGCCCACAGAATGAACCAGTTGTCACGGCTATAATAATAATAATAATGCGAAGAAGAAGAAGAAGAAGCAACCAAAAGGACACACCATGTAAAAACCATCCGGCCCGTTCGTTTTATTCTTTTAAAAAGAAGCCTCCCATGTCGGCAAACCCCGATCGAAACTAAACTGCGAAAGGAGTTGGGTGAATGGTCTCGGCTCCTCAAACTCCGATCTCGCCACACTGCCCAAAACGACAGACTAGAGACGGACGAAGCGAACCGATATCCGCAGGCTATCATTAGACTTCCCTCGTGGAAAGAAGCCTTTGTCGGACTGCACGAGAGCACACGGTTGAGGTCGCCGCTTTTCGACGCGGAAAGTAGGGCTTTCCAAAGAGTCCGTCCGTCTCTGTGGGCATATATAATACCGTCGCTCAAAGAGCGATGCCAGCCTCGGGATCGCTGTCGAACGCCTTCCTATCATGGATTCGGGCCGTTTGTTAGCTGGACGACCGCAGCTGCAAAGAGAAAAGAAAGTCGGCGTGATGCTGATGCTCCTGGGACGTGGTGGTTGCGGCGAACAGCCCCGCGATTGCCCGTTTTGAAGAGCGAGCGCGGCATCTGACCTGTTGTCAACTGCCACCGCGCTGATGGCGTGCTTCGCAGGAACCTCTTGCATACGCTTGACGCGCGCGAGCTGCGGGCCACCGAGGAACGTATACCATGACGAAGCGCTTTAGCGCTATTGGCGAGGACTTGCCCTGGCTGTGCCATTTGACGCGGTCCTTTACCCCGACGAAAGTCGTCATGCCTGTCATCCGAGCCCTGTCCCTGACAGCGAAGGTACGCAGAAGAGAAAGAAGCCACGGGACCTTTGGCTTCGGCAGACTTCGGATGCCGTCGCCTTTTTTTTTTTTTTACTTGGTCGGTTACCTACCTCTAACTTGTTTGATGTATGTTTGGGAGACGTTCATCGCTGCTCTTCCTTTGGTTGACGTCGGGTATACAAGTAATGGTTCGGGTTTGCGACGTTTGGCAGATCTGATTGCGCCGTAGTGGATGTGTGGGATCTATTCGAATAGACTCCTCAGTTTCTTGTTGTTTCTTCCCCTAGTTTGGATGAAGCGGAGGAAGCTGACAGCTTGACCCTTCGATTGGCCCCCACCGTTGCCATTTGCATTTTTGCGATGCATATGTTCCTGCAATGAGTCCGTCTGCGGAAAGGCTTTCTTGGTGGGCGGGGTTAGTCACGCAGTAGGTGGCTGTGCGGTTGGCAGTCGTTCGGGTGTGACAACAGGAAGCGAATTCGTGATTAACCTTTCCTCGTTGGATTTCCGAAGCCGCTCGCAAGAGCGGATCGTACGTACATATGTGCCACTTTTTTTGCAGGAAAAGAAAAACGTGCACGTGTTAACTGGATGGAGAAGGTTAGTGCAGCGGTTGGCGAAAAACGGAAGGGTATATTTGTATCGTCTGTTACTGCTAAGTAAATGGTATAGTTTGTTTAGAGTAACTTGCAGGTGATGTCCGCAGAGTCTCGAACAAAGTTAGGACTGCTGACTTGGCTTTTCATGTCATTTAACGTTAGAGCGCACCAAAAGAAATAGGGACATTTGGAAATTCACTGTAGGAACTGCGGGTGTTCGGCGCTTTTAAAGGTATTGTGTTAGGCAAGAGTCCCAACCAACTCACTAGGAAAATTATAGAAGCAGCAAGCATTGAAAGACGAAATGATTGGTGTGCCATGCAACCCATCTTAAACCTTTCAAATAATATTTAGCCAAAGGGTGTTTCAGGCAGCAACAGTGAGAATTCTTTAGTATTTTTTATTTTTCAGTTTTAATTTTTCATCTTTAATTTTTTGTTTTTAATTTTGATTAATGGTAACGAAATTGTATTATATAAGAATATTGCAATTTTTGGATTGGCATTTGGTTTTTAGTGTAGTAGAAAAATTCTGAGGTCACCTAAGCACTTCTCATGAGTTGTGAATGCGAAAGCATGCATCTCTGGCTCGCTGGTGACTGCTGTGCCGCTGGGTGAAGCAGCGCCGGGAGTACGAAACTCGGCGCGGCGCGTGCTGAAATCACGTGTGTTCTTATTATCACCATCGCCCTAGCTGCGGGTACCGGTTGACGACGTTATAGACCTCAAAGCGCAACTTTAGGCCTAGCGTCAGGCCAGCGCATACCCGCGTTCCCCCCTCACGTCAAACAGCTGCGCGTACCGGTTGACGACGTTAAACGTTAAAGCGTAACTATAGGCCTAACGTTAGGCCTAATGTCAGTCCAGCGCGTACTTGCGTCCCTCCCCCCCCCCCCCCCCCCCCCTTTCCCGCTGTGCTGACAACAGTTCGGCTCGCTCCTTAGCAACGATTACGCCTTTGGTAGGGGATCACATGACGCGTCGCAGCCAATGGGAATTTAGGTCCCGCTTCGCTGAGGGGAATGTAGGTGCCGTTTATCGCTGCTACAGACAACGATAACGCTGGCTTCACTCAGAAAACGCCGGATAGCTCTATGAGCCATTTAATGCTTTCGCATTAAAAAGAGTTGTTCATCGTAAGTAAAAAAAAGACAACCAATACAAACCAAGAGTCGTGAGTCAGCGCTGAGCCACTGTGTAATTTTTTAGTGTGCCTGTGTCCATGAGTGTTTTTCTTTTGGTGCGTTGTAATATTAAACGACTCGGACAAAGGTTCAGTTTGTTGCTGAAGGTTCCAGGCTTGAAGAGCAGACGTGTACGCATTACTAAAATGAAGTAACAAACCACCGTTACTTGTTACTCACTCTAAATGTAACTAAGTGCGTTGCTTGTTACTGTGATTCGAAAGCAGAACGTTACCTCAGCTTGAAAGTGACGCGTCATTTTTTTTTAATGTGTTCTTTTTATGATACAGTAGTCACTTCCAATATTTGTAGTCGTTAACAATTCCTCGCTTTTTAACGCGTTCATTCGGGGATACCTTCTGCGCATATTTTCGGGGTCTGTCTAGCATCAATTCTCGTTATGTAAATTACAGGCGCGACCTTGAGTCAGGACTAAGTTGGGTACTTGGTTGAAGACGTTCTCTTCCAGAGGTAACTAAAATCTGTTACTCGTCACTTCATCAAAAAATACCGAAAATAATTTATGGTTTCTTTTTTTAAAAAAGTAAGTTTGTGGTTACTTCGGTAGTAAAAAAGTAACTAGGTACGAGTATCGAGGTACCTGTAACGCATTACGGCAAGCCTGTTCGAGAGCGGCTCCGTGTGAAATACGGCTACTCAGAAAATGTTCCGCTCAAGCCACATAGCTAATACAACTGGTAGGCCATACGCTTTATAGTAACATTTCTCGTTTCAGCGAACATCACATAAACTAGCCTACACTATGCACTACAAGCTGTTTAAAGAAAAACAGAAAAAAAAAGAGGAAAACTAATATGTTTAGAATACTTTTCTTTTAAAACCTACCTGTATCGCTTTGCATTATTTTATTTTTTTCATGGATATTATCAGCTTCGATTTTCAGAGTTGTGTCCACTTCGCTGCGCATTAAAACTGCCTCCCTAAAAAAAAAAAAAAAGAAGAAAAAAAAAAAGACGGAGAAGCAGGAGTCTTTTTGACGTTCTCCAGCTTGTGGGGATAGTAAACAAGAAAATAAAAGACTGACCATTTGCTAACGCACATGATAGCTCCCAAAAGATTGCATACACATAAAATTTTCTATACTACACATACGAAATAAAAAGAAGACAGCACGGCGTTTGATGGGAGCGTCATGCGTTGTGGTGAGCAGCAAGGCATTTCGCTCAAGCTCTCCTGAAAGCACCCGGGCCCCATAGCTCAAACACGGCGCTCTTGGTGCAGAAATCTCCCACCCACTTATTTTGTAGTAAGTTATGGTATGCATTTTTCTTAAAATTCTTTTATAGATTGATGTTTTTTTTTTTTTTTCTCGCATTTTTCGTTTTGTTGTATGCTTGGTGTGGTGCCTTTCAACGCCACTTTGGTTTTGTTCCCCCTGCTATGAAAACCGCTATTTCCCGCTCAAAAAGAAGAGTCCAAAAACGTCCTGTCTTTTTTTTAGTTCGTTTAATTCATGCAACGATATAGAGCTCCCCTTTCGCCCAGGAGTCACTCGAAGCACTCCCAACTTCGGGAAACGGATACACAAACACAAACATGAAATAAATCAATAAGGAAAAGCTAATAACAAAAAAGAGGCACACTACTTACAGTGTCTTTCTCGAAAGCACAAACCAGCGACAGAGAGAGGCGCTTTAGAGCCTAAGCTTCCGCGCCCTTTCAGAATGTGCGTACATAGCACGAATAACAACAACAGGGCAACAATGAGAGCAACTTGAAGGATATACTACAGGGAAAGCATTTATATTTCTTTATTTAACTACTTGAGAACTAGTTTTAGAGGTTTCAAGCATTCGTTGTTTGCTGATTCTGTTCGATGCGCTCTTTGGTTCTTTTTGCGTTTACTGCCGAGTCGATGAGGCTTTCGGCGTAAGCCAGAAGCTCAGAAACAACGTTTGCATTTGATTTTGTTTGTCCGTGTATATGTGTGTTTACACTTCAGACACTTGAGCAACCGAATAGTTTTAGCGTTTCGTATTGTTTCTGTGGCCGCCATAACTTGCCGATAAAAACGCAGTATTAGAAAATGGGCAGACGACACAATGCCAGGATAATTGAATAAAATAGAATATCAACAATTCGTAAACAACAATAACAACAAGCAAGCGAAGCATTTCATAAAAAAAACAAAAACACGAGGACGCCCGGATCGGGTGACGCTGCTCGTAAACAACATAAAAAAAGAAGAAAATCTCGACCGACGCTCGCTTCACGGGGAAGTTTGCCGTTGACGTTGACGTATATTTCTGAAAAGTGTGATGGGTTGAAAAATTCGCTGGAGCGCACGGACAGAGTTCCGCGAAAGATGCCGCTCTCTAGCCTGCACTACTATTTCCCATTTTATAAATCTGCGTTTATTTATTTTTTCAGTCATATACCGAGAAATATATAAAGCATGACTCAGCACATATATCCCGCGACTGAATGAATGTTCTCTGAAGACCGATCCCGAATTTAAAGGCTAGTCTTTTCTTTTTTTCTAAATTTTTGCTTTGGTATATTTTTGTTTTGAAACCGTTTTCTTCTTTTTTTATCTTTTGGTGTTGTTTTTGTTTTCTTTTCTCCGGGGCCCTTTCTGACGCTACGATTTCATTTTACACTTACGATGAAGTTGTTGGTCGCCCCCAGGAGTGTATACTGCTGACGTTAACGGCGCGGATGGGCGCAGAGTGAAGTCTTTGAAGCGTACGTCCGCCCGTCAACAACGCCCTCTTTCGACGCGAACACCAACAAGTTCAGAACCGCATCAAAGAGATCAGAAACGGCAGCAGCAACTACAACTTCAACTACAACAACAACAACAACAACAACAGCAGCAGCAGTGGCTGCTGCGGGGGGCTGTGATGGACAAAACTTTTGAAGCGGCGGAAACGGTGAAATCGCACTTCCGCAGGAGGCGTAGGATTCCTGAAGCGGCGGTGGATATACGTACACCGCGCCCGTTTGTCGAAACTCGGGGAAGTTTATGGCGTGTCAGAGCGTTCCGCGGTGGAACGACGCTTGCAACGCGGCCAGGTTTGTCACGCTGGCAGGCGCCATCATCGAATTCCGGATATCACCGATGTTTCGAACCGGCGTCGTCTCGTCGATAGGATGGCATTGTTGTAGCGCGACGCCCAACTTACGAGGAGTGGTGAAAAAATTTCTTTTTCGTGTGTTTTGTTTTGTTGGTATTTGTGTATCGATGAATGATCATTTCAAAGATTCAGTGGCTCTGTTTTCCGGTGCGGCCAAACTTTTGTGTGACAGTCGAAATACCGTTGAAGTATTTTTCTTTCGCTTATCTTTGTAGCTGGGAACTTTTCAGAACGCTATAAATAAAATGAAAGAAGTATGTAGAAGCAAATAAGAAAAAAAAAATGTTGAGTGTTACTTGAGTTACCCGGGAGGTAGTCAGGTAGGCATCTTCGGTACAGGTGAGATTGAATCTAATACTGTCAATCACGTTTCAATCAAATACTCAGCACTGCATAACAATGAAGTCAGCGCTTGCTTGCATTGCACCCATTTATCTTCGTGGGAGCCCCCGCTGAAACACGGACCACCAGCATCCGTAATGGCCCGTCTAGGCTTAGCGAGGAGTAGGAGTAAGCCCTGCCGCGTCCCATACCTGTCTTGCTGCCTGGCTGCCACTTCAGAGTGCAGCATTGCCCTCCCGGCTCACCGATAATTTAAGAAGCTTAGGGCATTGAGGAGCCGATGGAAGAAGAGGCAGTATAATGCCTCTTCTTCCATGAGCTATCGTCGTCCAGAGTTTACCTTCGCACAAACTCAGGCACAGTGGGAGCCCCAATAAACGTGTCCCAGCATTCCATCTGTATCGGTAGGCAACACCTACAGTATTATAACTTTATGGAAAGTGGCATAGTGTAAAAGACTTATTTTTCGCCTGCTCAATATTCCGCGATTTAGGTCAAAGGTGAAGTTTTGGAATAATTCGCGGGGTTGTAATTTTCGTGACGCGGTGGGATCTCAATATAGATTCCAATGTGTTTACATTTTACCGAAATTGTACGCGAGACCTATTTTTTTACGAATTGTAGGCGATTCGCGACATTGATGCATCAACTCAGCCTTTTAAATTAATCTTACACTAAATACATTGTTTTCCCGCATATGAGGTTATTACAAAGAAATTTTATCTTTAGAGCAGCAACATTCATTATAAGCACTTGTTTTTTTAGAATATATCAACTCCACTCTTTATTTGGGCCTGGACTTTTTTACCTGGGTTAAATTTTATTCTAAGATGTCAGTCTTTGAGAACAAAATGTATTTGAAATTGTATTTGATGGTCAAATACGCTCGTTGTATTTGTATCTTGCATTTAATACTTTTCGCTTAAAAGTTAATATGTAATTCAATAAATTTTTGCGGAAGTATTTTGTAATTGTATTTAAATGTATCTGTTTTAAGTATTTTGCCCATTCCTTCCCTGAAGGATGCTTGCACTGCACGAGCGGGCGTGCTTGGCTGGAACGTTAAAAGCCGGGAGCTCGCTTTATTGTAAACAACCCTTCCGTTACATTTTAGACTCACGATCCACTTTAAGGGAGAGCTGCCCGAAATTCTTCCCGCGTATTTTCTGTTGAGGGCGTTTTCGAACTCTCTCTTATTTCGCTAACAGCGTAGTGATATCTCAAGTATATTACTGCAGTGGCATAAGAACAGCCTCTTGGTACGGGCCGCTTCGTATGCAGTAGCCGCCTGCCATAATGATCCCCATTACAAATGACCCGCAGAATCTATCATACAAAGGCAGCAGTTTCATCATTCAACACGTTGTGCGCAGCTCGGTTTTCGTAACACCGAAAAGCAACGTCCGCAGCGTATACTGCATCGAGCGTGGCATAAATTGCAGCGAGTATGGAGTATGCCAATCAGGAAAGACCTTAGAGCGGTTCGTGGGCAGCGCGCGAAGAAAAAGAAACGGCGCTGGAGAGAAAGAACCAAAAGCCCGAATAGCGCCTACAGGTTCACGGAGTTGGGCAAGGCTAACTAACGCGACAACTACTGCTGCGAGACGGCGCGATATCGCGCAGTCAGTTATCCATCACACTTATTATATACACCCCCCCTCGTCGTCGCCGCCGTCGTTCGAGGTGCGTACGAGCGTGGCGGGGCAGCAGCGATTGTATCCCCCGAAGAACGACGATTACTCCCAACAACATACTGCCGTTTCTGCAGACCGCCGCTTCGGCAGGAGGGGGGTCCCTATCTGGCCTCGATGCATGCAGAGCGATGCACGGGAGAGGCTGCGAGGCAAACAATAGTGTGAACGCTCGCACGCGCGCGTGCGAGCTCTCCGAGTTTTTTTTTTAATTAATTCGCCGGAGAAACAATTACTGCCCGTGCGCTTATGTGCAGGTGGTCGGATGGGGAACGACGGCAGTGCTCTGGCCACTATCGGCTTCGAAGGTTTCTAGAAAGTGCTTCTTGAACGGTCGGTCCGCTCACGGGACGGAGTCGGGATTGGGTACTGCAAAACTTGCTCCGAAAGCCTGCCTGCGCGCCGGGGCCCAGCGGCACCTTAACGGGGTTCATCCATTCACCGAAAAGAGAGTTTCCTGAAGCTCGTCGCCGTACTTTCTCGCGTTCAAAAGTGGATTGTGTTTAGCACGAGCTGTACTGGTTACTCGGGAACCTTGTGTGGGTCACACATTCTTATGGGCAACTTTATGGACATTTTCTTTTGTGCGATTTAGTCGCGCATATTTGCATTTCAGTCACCAAATTTCGTGACTTCATCCCTAACACTCTGGGACACTTACTCCTTGCCCTTTCTCTCGAAAGTTCTCTGCAAAATGTTGTAAAAATTGTTTTCAGCAGAACTTCATACACCGTAATAGTTCCCGGGAGAATTACTTATTTATTTAGAGAAACACAAAATAAACACATAATCACAAACGTATGTACGATGGCAAAATGCAATAAATACTGTTAAATAAAACACGCCCTTTGAATGTTAAAATTTAGTATACTGAAGAAAAAAATAATCCTACGTCATCTGTAGTGAATGCTGATGCAGGCAATGAATTCCAATCCGTTACTCTACGAGGCAAAATTGAGTATTTTTTATAATCAGAGTTCGGCAAAATATTTCTTTGATCTTATGGCAGTCATCTATTCTAGTTGAAATTTTAGTTATTTAACTAAAACAGAAAATAAAAGCTTTAGACAAAATTTTAAACGGGAATATTGGAGCTTTAATTAGTACTAATGAGAAATTCGCTAAAACTTACTTTTTGTTACCAGGCCCGATTTTTTTTTGTGTACATTGACTGCCATGAATTACTATTGTGAATTATTAAATTTGTCTTCATACCCCTGTTTCAAAAATGTTTTTCTGACGCTTATCTGGCGTATTGCGAATGAAAAAACGTGTCTGAATCAGTGTGACTGCTTAGTACATTTGCGAGCAACAGTCCTAATTACATAAGACGTCCCTGACATCATGGTTCGAGCGATAGCATGGCGTACTCAGACTTTCACTTAAGCAAAGTATAAAATGGAAGCATAGTCTTTGTTTCATATATGTTTAGAATATTTAAAAGAAACAACAGAAAGACCGTAATTTGTCGCCCGGTCTACGCTTCCCAGAACGTTTTTTTTTTTCGCCTAGTTTATTTTTCTAACAAGGGCCAGAAGTTGTCACTCTTCCTGCAGTTTCACCTTATAACCTTAAGTGTGCCTTTGTGACGTCGTGTAAGCGAGCGTTCTTAGGTGGCATCGCATTTAAATGTCAAACATACGTGCCTGCATTATTCCTGAAAGATAATTATGAAAATTGCTACTGTACATCTTCTCTCAAGTTTTCACGATCGCAACCTTCAAGATGGTCGAGCCAGGAGTGGTTCATTGTTCTCTTGATCTTACCTGGCGTCTTCCAGAGAACAATTCATATTGTGATGTGCAATTCACTTCACCGCGGGGTGCCCCGGCAACTGTTTCCACTGTTTCGCCATAGCCTCCTATATACTGACAAAGCCTGGCAGATCGCCACGAGAAGCGGCCACCGAAATGGAAAAGGTGGAGCGGCAGACAACGGATGAGAAGAGAGCCAGGTGACTGGCGCCCCGCTGCGGCGAGACGCTGGAACACACTTCTCCTGAGCGAACAAATGTGTTTCGGGTCCTCGCCGCTGAAAAATCTGTGCGCTGACGCCCAGGTTCCCCGAGAAATGACTCTTTAATGCTCTGTGCTACGAGATCCTCGCACCCCAAAGCTGCGACCGGGCAGCCTCCGTCGTCGAACTGCCAGGCTTTGTGAGTATAGAGGAGGCTATGGTTTCACCAATGCTGTAGTCCGTTGCAACTCAAGAAGGTAAGGCGAGGGAAAGGAAGCCCGGGGAGGAGGAAGCAGACGGAACGCTAAAGAGAGAAGGAGGTTTTCCCCTTTCCTCTCCAGCGTTCCGTCTGCTTCCTCCTCCCCGGCCTTCCTTTCCCTCGCCCTACCTTCTCGAGTTGCAAGGGACTATGCTGTCTATGGTAACTGTCAGGATGACAAGGGCAGGGCGTGGCCCCATAAACACACCACCGCTGTCCATCGGGCTCGATTGTCTCACTGCACAAGTTGAAGCGTGTAGTCTTTTATAAAAGAAACCGTAAAAGCAAAACTAGATGCTGCGTTTGCTTCGAGCTTGGCCACACACCGCTTCGATGACATCAGCCTTCTGCCGGTAAAATTGTACCACATACCGCTTTCGCTTGGATTAGCAGAAAGCGCGGTGCAGACAACTTCAACCTAAATTATGAGGTAAGAACCGCCCAGTCACAAATATATGAATATCTATTCGTTTTCGTAATGTACAAGATTTTTTTTTTTTTAAGCTAACCAGGTTTGTTTCAAAAGAGCCTTGAAAGTTATACTCATGCGGTTTGCACAGAGGCGTTGGGGACATAATATGGGGGGTTAATCGTAACGATCAGTAGGCTAATTGACTCTTTTATTTAGTGAAAATAGACCTATGGTTCTATTTAAGAAACTTGCTAAGCGTTATTGAAAACCACTAAACGAACTATTTTTAGGAAGATGTGAGGCAGAGGCAGCATATTACGGTGCTCCGAAAAAACGCTCAATTCGGACACGTTTCTAGGTTTGGGTTTCTTATCGGAGGGCATCTTTGCGCCCCCGATCCTGCTCTCGGGTGGTCGCGACTCGCGCGGCACGAACTCACCGCCTCTTCTCCCTCGTAGGATGGATGAAAGTATGGCGCACGTGTGTCGCGCGTCTCGGCCGCTGAGCAGCGGGACCGCGGACGCAGAGATGCGCTCCGATACGAAACCGAAACCTAGAAACGCTTCCAAATTGAGCGTTTTTACGGAGCGCCGTAAAACGCTGCCCCTGACTTGTATCTTTCTAAAAAAAAGTTAATTTAGTGTTTTTCGATGACACCCAGCAAGTTTCTAATTGGAACAATATGTCTATTTCCAATACATAAAAAGTTAATGAACAAATTTTATCTAGTTAGCCGACTGATCGTTACGATTAGCCTCCTATATATGTCCCCCTGGACGTATAACTCGCCCGCACAAACCGCAGAAGTGTAGCTTTCTCGGATATTTTTAAACAAATGTGAGGCTAAAAAAAAATTCGGCAGAGACACTTAAGATTGCTTAAGTGTAGGAAGGCGAAAGCATTCGTACACGCTGCGCATTCCTACAAGCAGCGCGCTACGTCTTCCTCGCACACGGCGCTCCGGCGGTGGCATCACGGTATACTCTACTGTGTAGGCGCGGCGAACCCCGCCGGCCTCACGACGGCTTCCGTGACTAAGCATCTGCGTTGTTTCGCTTTTGTGATGGCCTGGAGCTGAGCCGGTTGGTTTGATATGCTTACTTGAATACCAGCTGAAAGTTTGTTTCGCTTTTCTTCGCGTTTTATTTCCGACGCACCCGCTTTGACCGGGAGCGACCTTGAGGCTTCCGTGGCGAGGCATCTGCATTGCACTGCTTTTCTTTGTGTTTTATTTTTTGAGGCGCATGCTCGATGACGTATATTTATTACCATATTTCGGGGACGACGCCGCCGCTTTTTCGGGTAATGCCAGTAAGGCTTTCACCTTAAAAAAAATACAATAAAAAACACACCGTATAAATGACATTAAGGATGTGAAAAGGACAAAATCCTGATTCGCCATATTTTCCTCTTCGATGGATTCAATGAAGCAGCGCCAAAAATGCATCCTCATGGCGCTTATTGTCTTTGTGGGTTTGCTTTCTTCGACTCAACCAATCAGGCACAGGGAATGCGGCGTAATCGTCTCTCTTTTGTGCGTGATTGGTTTGGCCGGTGACGGCAGACGCAGAGAGACGACGACCACCGTAACGACGCACATTTGGCGAAGCATCGAATCATAGGGTTGGTTGCTGTCACGTCTAGTGTGAAGCGGAGCATGGACACATTCAGGAGGCTGGCGTACATACAGGCAGGAAGCTTTCAAAGGCAACTTCGGCTTCACTGGGGATTTTCTCAGTAGGCTGGCTTGAGCCGGTACGTCGCCTGCTCTTCTTTCTAGAGTGCCTTCATGTGCGCTTCGCATAGAGGGATGCCAACTGCCTGTTTCCCTTTCCCACACCCTCTTCCACCGCCATTTTGTTCCTCTCATTGTTTCCCTGTGCGCCGGAAGGTGGCCTTTGTGTCCATCGATCCTCCCATCCGAGGGGGAAAATGCTAATCCTCCCTCCGTGGGTTCCACAACGCTGCTCCGAACTTGTGAGATAAGGTGCTTGTTTCCGGGAGGGTTATAGGCCCCACGGATTATCGCCGAGAACCAAAATGGCTGCTGGTTTGTCGGCGAGCGGTATTACAAAGGGTGGCATCACCCTAGCAAAGCGCACATGAAGGCTCCCTACTTCTTCCTACCTCCATGCTGGCGTACGTTTGTTTTAGACGGATTAATGGGGTCCGGTCGGCCATACTATGAAACGCTTGTTGGGCTCGTCTTTTTCGTTAACTCAAGCAGTGGACGTGATTACGCGCTGCAGTGGTTGGTACTTCTGCGAGGTTTACATTTATCACATTTATTTCTCCATTTATTTATCCATTTATTTATACATTTACTCACATTTATTTATCCCCTTTCATCGAGGTTGTGAGGTTGTTACCTCAGGCTGGGGAAATGACATGGTCACTTGCTAAGCAAGCAAGAGAAGAGTGTCATTTAATTAACGTGTGAAGACGGGCCCCCGACTAGTTGCATCGGCGTGAAACTGGGCACTTCGAAGTGACAAGTTTTAACTCTTGACGTAAGGAAAACGAATATTTTAAGAGATGGGACGAGCTGTATTGTTGCAAATATGACAATCGTAAGAGAGGACTCACTTCAGTCTCTTCAAGTTATTTGGAACCACAAATCTCGAAACTCCGCAACCAGTAAGTTATGGTAGGTTGTCCTTCGTTTCTTTAATCGCTGCTTTAGGTTGCTGCTGCGCCTAACTCTTGGTTAGTAGTATCCGCTCGCCAGACCGAGAACGCAGGATTGCGGCGGCATTTTATTAAAAAACACGGAGCTCTTGTAGTTTCAAATGCCGTTAGATTCGGCATTCGAACTGTGTTTTTAGTCAAACAGTCCCAGCTGATTTCTATACGATAAAATTTTTAACACAACCTAAAATGTAATCTAATAGAGCGCCGCTTTGCGGTACACGTCCGAGTGGTGCATGCAGCAGCAGGATATACTCGTCAGATCGACCCCACTGACAGTAGTTAGACGCACAGTTTAATAACTCTCTATCGAGTTGCTTTTAGCTATTGCACTGAACGTGATTTCGGTGCGTAAATTAAGGTCATGCCAGCCACTCGTAAACTTGGCCACTCCCATGCGGATGCAACTTCCCAATAACCTTCAACCGCAACCTACCTACCGCACTGCAACTCGGAACGGGTTCCCAATATAGCTTCGACTCGCACGCGCTCCAAAGTGCGTCGTGCATCTTGCTAATAGAAGCAACATCCGCTTTACGATGACTCCACCCGGTTCCCGTTCATCGTCACACACGGCGGCAGCAGCAGATAGCGCTGCTTCCCACACGGCCTCAGCTACCGAGCCCCGACACCTCGTGTGTGGCACACAACCTGCTGATCCATCCCCGCTGACGCTTATGCCACCAGCCCCGGACGATCCAGTTCGGAGATTTCGAACGCCCGCTTTCCCACAGGAGGGGTCCGGCAGCAAGCGCACCGCACGGGCTGTAGAAGCCCGAGAAAACAAGCGTCGACGACGAACGGGAGAGACGCTCCTCGGAGGACCGGTCGGTCGTTAGGCCTAAAAGCCGTCGCGCTCGGTACTTCATTTCCCACGGGACGGCCGGCGATTTGAGGGTCCCATCGTAAGGGCGACCCATGAACTTCCCCCGGTGACCTTGTTTCCTTGGCCGGCCGAGGACCAATGTCAAGTTCGATCGTCGCGTCGTCGAGAGTGTGAACCTCCGCGGGCGCTGAACTTGGGGCCAGGACAGGAATGCAACGGCAGCTCTGCGAAAACCGAACGAGGCAGTCATGAAGGAGGGAGGGCCTCGCTGCCGGCTCTTCTGAGCCCCATTACGCCGCGACCGTGTAATTGGGGACCTCTGCACCGGTAGCGGGTATCTGGAGATTGACTCGAGAATTGGAGTATAGATGATGAGGTTGTTGGTCCCTTCGTGTGTGTCTGTATGTAAGGAAGAAATTAGCTTTTGAAAAGTAAGTGAAGAGGCTATGTGCGTGAGCTTTGACTGCAATTTAATAAATTCAGACTATATGTAAATAAATAATATATTCATTTGATTATATCTCAAATTAATACGCGATCATTGTCTAAACACATAGACATAAGCTGCGTTCGATTTACCTGCATCGGTGCGGAAAAGTGCAGGGCAGTGTACTTCCGGTATGTGTATTGAGCTATGACCGCAAGTACACCACCCTACGCTTCTCTGCACCGGTGCAGGTAAATTGAACGCGGCTATTGTTGCTAGTCAGGACTCCATACGAGTACACAATAAACGTAACGTGAAATGAAACTAGCGTGCGATAAAAATAAAACGTAATATATAATGTACACTTATCATAATTAGGACTACAAGACTCATGTTAACAAAATGCTGGATTTGTTTTTCTTTATTTTTGTTAGGGTTTTCTAGGCCTTTAGAAATTTTGTTTCCTTCAACTTAAAACTCAGTATTGCTACCTTTTGTTTCAGGGAGCAAATACTGTGTTTAGCGTTGTTTTTCTCTTTAGACTCGTATGTTTAAGGGTTTCGACAAACCGCATTTATTAACTCGGTGGAATGAAGTTAAATTATAAACGAACGCGAATTTTATAGACTGCTTTGTGGCTCATATGAATCATAACAGGTATTTGTTTAGTATCTTCGGCTTTTCATAGGCGCAGCCAAAACATTCAAATGTTATCGCCTTTCTACAATTCTCGGAGGCTTTCTTCGAATATAAAGAACCTGTAGTGTTATATATTTTCCCAACAGATTCAGTTTTTCTTACAGCCACTACTAGGCAGGAAATTGTTAACGTAAGACCACAAGCAGTCGACAATAACATGGCAAACGTCTGGCACCAGGTGTTCCATGACTGGGCAAAGGAATACCCTTTTTGGATTCACCATATTAAAAAAAATCCAGACAAAAAACAGAAATTGAGATATTATTAGAGTTTAATCTAAACCTAAGGGAAATAAAGGGGAAGGGCGTAATGGTGAACAATTCTTGTATTCCAAATTTGAAAGCTACTCCCTCGGGATTAATTAAGCACTCCTTCTGTTTCTTCTGACTTAACACGTTACCCGTGACAGATTATGTAAAAAAAATTAATAAGAGAATAATAAAACTAAATAACAGGCGTTAACCTTTAGATGTTTGAGTTTTCTTTTTATTTGTGTTCCGTCATAGCAATGAAGCGCAGCAATAGAAAAATATTCCAGCCCTCAGACATCCAGGCCACAGACGATTTCATCCACGTTTTTTGCCTTCCGCTCAGTCGTCCAGTCCGGAACCGAAACATAAGTTGCGCATGCGTGGATCAAAGGGTATGACATGGCGGGAGGAACAGTCCCCTCACGCCACTTCCGGCTGCCCTCATGGCCCGACAGGTGGCAGCAAACCACCTGTCGGGGAGCCTTTTTTGTTTCCCCGGTTCCCCGGAAACCGCTTCCCGACTTCCGCTTTCTGACGTCCGGTGTTAACGGGCTCTCAGAGTTGCCCGTAGGTGCCGCTGAAGTCTCGTGGCGTGCGCACGCCATCTCTTTTAGCGCAAGGCTCTTCTGAGAGTTCGAGGAAGGCGGCAATTAGGCAGTTACAGATGCGGCAATTTCCCAAGGAGCAGGGTGAGGAACTGCTGCCGATGCTCAGCAGGTGTGTCGGAACAAAAACCAAGGAGGAGGCAATTATCGCAGCGTAGGAACAGAACGGCAAGAAAGAAGAAAAAATTTGTGTACGAGTCTAGCTTTATTCAGTGACCCACAAGAAGTTAAGCTAACGTATTTGGCTCCCTTTTGACCGAAATTCTACATACAAGCTATTTCGGCAGAGTTTACAACATTCTGCAATTGTACAGATTTAAGCCATAGCAAAAACCGCACCAAAGTGGAACGGGCAAGGTCGGACAAGTAGGACGGAGCAGCTCTTCAGTTAACAAACATTAGATAACTGGCTGAGAGAAAGCAAGATGACATCACCGAGGGTGGGTCGTATGCTCAACTTGTTCAACTTAGTCTAAACCTTGTATATCTGCAGTCACAATTCGCTTTCTGTCGTGACTCATGAGGAACCTGTTGCCTCCTCTTTTGCGTAATACTTCGGAAGATTTTACGATAATATGATTATTTGATCTTATATCGTAAGTAATCAACACCGCAATATAAGTGTCGTTATTGCTTTAAACATCCCGCGAAAACTCGGACTAGCAGCAGACGCTTTGTTAAGAGAGCATAATTTAACACCAAGGAGCTGTTTGTTTTCTTGCGAAAAGGTTGGCTATTACTTTCTGGCTTCCCAATCGATTTCTTTTTCGGTAGACTTCTTACAAACTGCTGCTGAATTTGCGCTTTACATGAGTTTTATAAACTGTGTCTAACAAAAAAAAAAAATAGCAGAATGAAATCGTTTTTTTTTTTTTACGCCATTATTGTGTTTAAACTCTGAGGATCAATGTAACTCAGCAAAAATATGTCAGTTTCAATTCAAAGTGCTCAAACTTCCACTCTTAAACTTCCTCGAGATTACACTCATGGCCACAAGCCACAAACATTTCTCACGAACATGCCAACTATGGAAACAGTTTGTTAGCGTCGTTTCTTGCCTGTCATCGAGCTGTTACAAAACGACATGCTCGTGAGTGAACGCGATGCTGTTCACAATATCTTGAGATCGCCCAAAAAACGTTTGATGCTCTTTTATATTGGCCAACCGTATCGGTGGTCCGTGCGAACACTCAGACCGTAGGAGTTCGAATAAAACTCGCTGTGCCATCGTCGATCGACCAAAGACAACCCTCTTCGACTAAGCCAGCTTTCCTCTCCCGGGACCAATACTCGTAACAGAGAAGAATTCTACAAAACCAAAAATTATCTCGAGGTGGTGCAGATTCACATCGCTCCAATCACACACACACGTACCATAATTGCAGAGTTGTTTCCAAGGAGCGAGTGCGACGGCGCTCCCCGCCAGAAGAAGGTGCCAAGCCCCAATAAGGAAACAAGCACTTGGCCACGCTAGAACCAGTTAAAGTTGCAATGCCCATTTCTCTAAATCTCTGATTGCCCTGACCCAAGCAAAATATATAAAATGGCACGATGTGTCTCTGCAGTGAGAGAACGCCAGTCCTATACGTATTCTGGCTAACACCAAAGAATTGAAACCGCTTCGATTAGGATTCTAATGTGTTTTTCTTGTTGGGCGTACGGTGGCCCATTCGATACCTCTGGACGTTGGCCAAGCGATTGGTTGTCTTTGGTTATCTATCGTGTCTGTTATTGATGGTGATTAGTTTGGCGAGAACTCAACAACGAGGGGCGGCTGTATCGTCGGCGCAACAAGGACAAACTAGCTTTCTCCTCCACGTAAACGCCAGTGGTGGCTCATCGCGGGTAGCTGCGCCTGTCTCTGCGCTATTTTTCTGAGGGGCTCTCCTGTCTCACTGAAGCTAGCAACACCTGAGTAGGGGATGGTGGCAGGCGCGTTGAAGCGAGAAATTTTAAGTATGACGTCATCACGTAATTTATTTTTCTGTAAGTTGTGATATCGATGCGCGTTTGTTCAGTTGAATACAATTTTTTCTTTGTTACAAACTTTGTAATTGTAGACCATACGTCGTACACTCCTTCTTTAAGTTTGAAATAGCCCGTCGTAAAATATGGGAACAGACTCCTCTTCAAATATACATTGATTTAAGAAAATACCAGTTTCTGTGCAGGCTATATTCCGCAGCTGATTTGTCGCCACTTTAAAATTTACCTTTCAATGTTTATGACGTATGTCCACGCAGGCAGCCGACGAGATATGAAAGAGAAAGTGACGGAAACTCTGTGACGTCCAAGCTCGTATTATTGTTCTAATATGTCTGTGAAATGCGACGACACAGCAAGGTCTGAGCTGAGCGCACCGCTTTCTAGCGCTATGACCGCACAAATTGAAATACGAAGCTATGCGCCGAAAAACTGAGGAAGAGGATGATACGAGAGCTCGCGGGGACATGAGAATGCCGAGCTCTGGTTAGAATGGTTAGTGGGTAGCCCTCAAGCTAACTGTCTTTGTCTCCACTGCACTCGTCGAACGCGTTCGAAAGCAAGAGCCAAAGGCCGGATGCCGGCGTTCTGCATTCTAACGCGTTCGAAGAGTGCAGTAGAAACAAAGGCAGATAGTTTTAGGGCTACCCACTAATCACTCCAATCAGAGCTCGGCGTTCTGGAACGTCCGGCATTCCCACGCTCTCTCGTTCCCTCCTCGCCCTTCGTTTCTCGGCGCATTCAATAGAAACAAGGTGAAGATTACTACATACACTCTTTAAACGAACGCCCTACACTCCCTTGCTGTCTCGCAATCACACACGCTTGCAGATCAGCGCGTGATCACCTCCAAACACATCGTAAGTTTCACGCCTAACCAGAGGAAACTAATCGGAATAAACGATAACAACATGTCAACATAATCAGAAAAAAAAAAAAAGATAACGTGAAAAATTCGGCAAGGATGATCTATTCAAAAATTCTCTTCATTCTTTCTAACCAGGAAATGTGGCATACATATAAACCGATAATGCACCTTATGGTCCCGGGACCTCCGAGCGAGCGTCGCTAAACGACGAAAACGCAGCCGTTGGTTCAAACATACGAAGAACATACACCCAGAAGAAAAACGCTACATGGCAAGGCACGTGGGCGTGTGCAACAGGGATCGTTAAGAAATAGAGGGAGAGGACCTACCTGTCGAATGACCTCGCATCGTTGACACGCCTGCCCGGCGACCTCGAGGTTTCACCTGCGCTCCGCTTATTACAGTGATTAAGAAGGCAAAAGAAGGACTCTCCCGCCAGGCAGACGGACTCAGTCCACCGAGCCTTCGCTCTCTTTATTTCTTCTTTGCCGCTGTTGTAGTCTGGGCGGTGGTGGCAGCTGGCCAGCACAGCCACAATTAAAGGGACGACCGAACCCATCTGGCCACGCCAATGGATACGCCGTCGTGGGCATATCTGGGCGCACCACACTGTAGTCAAGCCAAGCGAAGCCGAGTGTAGCCAAGCCGAGCCCGTGAAGTGTTTGCCGACAAGGGGGCATCCGCAGGGCAGCTGACGGCGAAGGGACGACAGAGTTTTTAAGTTGCGCAGGTTGAGAGGATCGAGAGATGTGGCATGACCGCCTTGACCTCTGGCTGGCCTACCCCCTCTCGTTTTCCTCCCATCGTTCCGCCTCCCGTGCGGTGGTGGCGGAAAGTTTTGGGGATGGGTCGCCGAGCACGAGACTATAGACCTTGTGGCCGCGGTGACTCTTTTATGCATCATACCCAGAGATATACGGAAACTTCCTTCGTTGGACTTTTTTTATTTTTTTAATGATAGTTGTGATTTATTACTGAGTGTGTCTTGGAGAGTTATGGGATTCTTGTGCGCGTATACAACAAAAGTAAAGAGGAAGGTTGGAGACGGCAAGTGCTGGGTAGAACATGTTTTATGCATGAGCGTTTTGAAGAGTGCTGCATCTCAGTGCACTCTAGGTCTGTGTTTCATTGGTGGTTGCGGGGGAGAATACGGCTATATCTGACTTGTGATTTTGTAATAAGACGTGAGCTTTGAACCACTGTAACCATCGATATTTATCGGCGGGATGATGATTAACACAAAACGTCGAGGCGTGGCTGCCACGCTTTCAAACCATCTAAATAGTTGAAAAACCTGAAATTTTAAGTACTTCGTATACACTGAACAATGAAGCAGCATCAACTTTGAACTTTGATAAAGATTTTCCTGCAGACCCGTTCCTTTTGGGGCCGGCTGCATAACGGCTGTCACAGTGACTGCTACAGTGAGACTACACCTCTATACTGGACATACTACGTGGTCACCTGTCTTCTAACGAGACATTATTATGGTGACATTTGACGTGAATCCTAGGACATATAAATTAATGCCCACCAGTTCACCGTATGACCTCGAGTTGCGCTGGAGCCAATGATGATTTATGCGCACACTCCAGTAACACTCTAACGCACTTCCAGGCTGTGCCTCACCCCCCCCCCCCCCCTTATTTCCTAAACAAAGTATTCGCCTCCAGATCAAACCGTGTCGTAACCGTGCGGCCGAAATTGCAAACATCTGCAGGTGTGAACAGCGCGACGTCATCTGCTGCGGATGCACGTTGAGGAGCATAGATTTCGATGCTGAGAGCCTGTTTCCGGATGAACTGCACTCTCCTTACTAACTTCTCGTTGTTTTTGTTGTCGTTTCTTTTTGATGAAGGTTGTACGGTATCGTTTTACATTCGTGGAAAATCAGCAAAGCAAGAAATATCAAGTCGGACGCTTTCATAATCCTAGCACTGTAGTTTGTAGGTCTGTTAACTCCCACGAGCTGAAGCTTTTATAAATAAGGATTAATGATTTGCGCTGGGGGTCCATTAAAAAATCAACCCCACTGATCCCTAGATTTGAATTGACTAGTTAATCGAGTAACCCGTACGTTATCGAAGTATTCTCCAGGCGTATTTCATAAAAAACGATAAAACTACGCATAATTTTACTATTTTTATTACGTCATAAGTGACACATTATAGGCACAAACTTGGCGTCGCGACCCGTACAGGAATATGAACACGGGAAGCCTTTTTGGAAGTGAAGTTGTCTTTTAAGTTATTATTCAAACAGACAGCGCCAAACGTGCGCCACCGTAATGTTGGTCATGTTTCTGTGCGTGTTCTATCATTGAACCAATCACACACACAAAAAAAAGGCCAGTGACTTGCACTGCTTGATTCTTCCCACTAGCTCGTGGCATCAGCTGCGTCTGGACTCAAGCTCAAACGAAGTATAGGCGGAAAGCCAATAATTATTGCACTCATTCCATATACCTACAAAATGCTGCCTCTTTTCCCCATGCAAATGTCCCACTTTAGAAAAACCCCGACGCTCACTCTCTTTGTCCCAGTGTCGAAAAAAGCTGTCGCCAAGAAACGCTGTTACAGTCAATGAAGAACTAAAAAGTAACGCAAAAGTAATGTGGAATAATTTTTAACGGTAACGGTATAACGCTTTCCTTTTTATTTTGAGGTAACGTAAGTCGAGTTTTGCTGAGTGATGACATCTCTGGCGAAGCGTTGCCCGGATCTTTTACCTTGACCGAATATGTGGCGTATCAGCAACATGTGAATATTTCTTCCTAGAGAAGAGAAAGCTGGGTTATGCCGTTTTCTCCATAAAAGAATGACATTGCGCACCCCCCCCCCCCCCCCCTAAATCATCTATGACACACTTTGAGTTAAGCTGAAGGTGCCGTTCAGTGATGCCAGTATAGAACCTTAAGGCTTCCGTGATCGCTACCGAACGTTTTTCTAAGTAAATTGCATCGCATGGATGGGTAGTATTTTTAATATGAGTATTTTAAATACTTCTTGTATTTCGTATTCAATTACGTACTGGTAAATGTATTTGTCGATTGCGTCTAAATGCAAGAAAATGTTACATTTCAAATACTTGTATTTTAAATACTGACGAAATACAACTTTTGTGAATGCTCTTCGCATTCTAGGACGTGTTTGGCTCTCTTTGTCGCGACAATAAATATTAAAACAAAAAAAAAATAAGAAAGAGAAGAACAATTTTTAATCGGAATTGGTATAATTATTGACTTTTTGTTTGAATGCTGTCATTTTTTAAAGACGTCAAATACACAATAGGCTATTCGAAAATACTTCCTTGCTTCAATTAATCCTTTGAGAGTAAATTCGTACTAAATACATCGTTTTTGTTTTCTTTTTTCGATGTTGTACGCGCCTATGGTACCCCAAATAACTTTTATTTTTAGAGGCGCAACTTTCTTAGGAGGAATTTGATCTTGGTACATATGGAGTCCACTCTTTATTTGGGCACGGTCTTTTTTAGCCGGGGTTAAATTGAAGTTTGATACGTCAAACTATGGGAACAAAAAGTACTCCTAAAAGTATTTGAAAATGATTAAATATCCTTGGCTGTATTCATATATCGTATTTAAGTACTTTCCTGAAAGTAGTAATCGGTTGTCCTATTAAATATTTTTTTGCGGAAGTATTCACTATGTTTACCATTTGTCTTTCGATGCATTTTTGCGAGTATTTTGGCCATTCATGCTGCATCTCGCCAACGGGTATTGCCCATACGAGCTAGTGAGATGGAGTGCTCACACACAGATTAAACACGAATGCTGCCTCGGCGTCCGGCGGGGCTTCGTGCCCGAACGATTGGTCGATGGACGCGCGGCGTCGGGCCCAATTGCTCAGTTGGCGTCATTCGACTCCGAGGCTGTTCACGGGTTTTGGTTATTCGACGTGGTGTTGGTAGTGCCCGCTTTACGACGCATTCTTCGCGACGTCTTGGTAGCTTTACTCCTACAGTGCTGGATTAGTACCCACGACATAAAACTGAGGTCACGTGTAAGACATTTTAATTAAAAGATTCTATACATACTGCCGTTTCTCGGAGTGAAAACTGGAAAAAACAAATTCTACGAGCAAATCTAGATATCGAGTGGCTGGCAATTACTAAAGACCAAAACAAAAGCGAGGCTGCCAAACGTTTGCGATACAAGAATACATTTTTATTCAAATTAACTACCAAATACCCGTGAATAGAGGCCAGCACAAATAAGTAGAGAAAGTAGAAAGCGTTCCATACTACATCGCATCAGATGTCTCCGGTCAGTACCGAAATTCCACCGCATGCACGAACCCGCTTCCCAAGACAATAGACCAGCTCTTGGAATACACAGGACGCTATTCCGGAATGAACGGTCAATCCCTAATTACATAGCTCTCTAAAACTTCGACGGTATCGGTGAACGTTTTTCTTAGTCGTCCCAGGAGCTATACTTGGTGACGCGTAAAATGATTAATAAAACCCTCATAAAAAAATAAAAGAAAAAACACGGCGAAATGTTAATAAAGTTGCAAGCAACTGAACAGTCCTGACAATTTAACCGGCGGAAGCAGTCACCCGAGAAGCTGGTGGCAGCGATGGCCGACTGCTCATACACAAGCGTCATCCAATCCACGACACATTGTTTCTCTCGGACGTCGGTAGCAATTATTATTGTTGATAAATTGATTCCGTCTGAAACGCCGCCCAGACGATCAGCCGGTCGTTGGAGCCAGCTATATACGTTTATAAAAAAAAAAAAAAAACTAAAATAGAAATCAAGGGAAAAAAAAGAACAGCAACAACGACGAAAACATGGACGAGGAAGACGCGCGTCTAAATGGCAGACGCCTAAGATGCGGACGACAGGTAAAGAAGCATCAGAGAGAAAAGAAACATGAACGTAAGGAAGGGGGACAACGACGCCCTAAGAGCGAGGCGCCGGCACAGGGCAGATATCAGCACACCGATAAACCTGCAGGCAGACTATATATATATGTAGCAACCTCCTTTTTCTAAAACAACGTCTTCATTATTCGCGGCTCCTCCCAGCGGCGACGAATCGCTTAAAAATTGTTCCGCTGGGCAACAGGAGGAGATATATCTTCACGCGATCGACATTCGTGCGAGAGAATTCTTCATCTAGATTGAGACGCGAGTAATTAGCCTCGCTGGCTGGCTAACAGCAATCGCTTCTTCTTTTTCTTTTTTTCTTGAACCCCGTTATAATGTCTCCAAACCGGTTCTATTCCATCATTGCACTGACAAAATAATAACGGTTTGACGCTTTTGTGTACGCGCGCGCTTGTTGACCTCACTCTTTTTTTTTCAATTTTTTTTTATTTTTAAGTCCGCTTACAGCCAACTTTGTGAGCGTGCCTCGGAGCACGGGTGGTATCGAGGGTATTCCCGGCAGTCGCTTTGATTTATCTGGTAACCTGACATAGAAAGAATACAACAAACTCGGCACCAGGGACGACGAACATATATTTCATGGATATGTTCGTCGTCCCTTGTCCTTGATTTTTTTTTTTTTTGTCAAGTCAACTCTCCTAACATGCTCTACAGATAATCATCTGGTACTAGGGACAGTTAGACTATTAGTAGATTGTCTCTTCGCACCGATGCAAATACCCGACACCGGAGTGATCAACTAAAACTCGGTATGAAATGTAGCGGAGTGGACATTGCCTGTCACCGTCGCAAGACGTTTTCCCTTCCAGGCCCGTGTAAGATAGCGGTACAACGACACCTGTGACTGCTCTTGGTTGTAACCTTTGACAGCACTCGCGTGGCATAAAGAGCGCCTCTGTAACTTACAGAAAGCACACATATAAACTTGCGAATAGGAGACCCGGGTTATCCTGGTTCATTGGATCCTTGCTGCGTTCTCTGGGTCGTTTCGACGAGGCATGTGTACAGATGCTTGTGTACACTGGACGCGAATACATTTTTCTTTTACATATGAAAAAGGAAGTGGTGGCCGTAAGAATCATTTTGTCATTCTCGATGCACAAAGTTGTGCCCATTCGAAGCAGCAGGCGATTTAGGCTAGATCTGTTCATGTTTGTGGTGGGGACTAATAGTCGATATACACACCACGTCTTCCACGTGATATACCTTAATGAAAAGAATTATAGGGAAGCTTTCTGTCAAGAATTCGTCCCAAACACTCTTTTGGGGAAGTAAATTTACTAAGTCAACGTCTCTGAATTATGATGAGAATTAGGCTGCACCTAGAATACGATTGCTTCTGTTGAACCTATTTTTTTTTGAGGAAAATGGCACCGAAAACTAGTGGGTAAACTATTTCTAAATCAACTAAAACATGGCTAGCTATATTTGTTTCCAAAGGGATGTGGGGCATCTGTTTACCCGATGTACTTGGAGCTACACAATCCAGCCGTCATAATTATTCCGAACAAGTGCAGCAACTCCGTGTAATCTTTCCTCAGAAGTAATTTACCGCCATAAAAATAAAAATAAACAGTTTTCTATAATTGCAAAGCATAAGAGAGGTTCCTTCGCAGTAGCAGGTTTACGATCAAGGCTTGGGGAGGCTGTGAGAATTTGACTGGGAAGGGAGGTCTGCAGAAAGATTTTACGGCACGGACGAATCTGACGCCACGGACGAAGCATTTACCCAAATCTATTTTATTGACAAAATAATTGCCATTTAGCCAAAAGCTAAGCATTTCTCCTTAACAATATTTGAACTTGTGCGTTTTTTTTATGTTACTGCCTCATTAGTGGGTCGTGCTACTCAGGAAACAAGTAGTAACCACTAAGTATTAGCACATTATATTTTAATTCCATCAGGCAAATACAGCGCAACGGCTGATGGCACCGTAGTGTGTTCAAAACGCGCAGCCGGGGGCAGAGTAGCGACGTTTTAGGAAGGACTTTGTGATCGGCAGCTTTGACAAGAGTGGTCAGAATTTCTTTGGCGCAGGCTAAATGAAGTGTATCAGTTCGTGAAGTACCGTTATTCTTTCAAAAAGTCTTTTTTACTTAATCAAAAAAGAATAAAAAAACTTTTAAATGTGAAAACAAATCTTTGAGACGCCCGCCCTCTAACAGCGAAACCAACAAACCGCGTGTTTTTTTTTTTTTTTTTTTTTTATAGTTGGATTTTGCGTACGTCTTCTATCAGCCCCATTCGGGAATCGCCGTTTGGGATGTCGGAAGAACGGAACCAGTGCGACGCTTATTTCTGCGAATTGAACCTGCTGCTTTTGCCACGTGTAACTGTTCTCACCGGTCAGTTTGATGTCCTCGTGTTTTTTCGTGTCGGTTTCCACATCCGTGCGCTCGACTGAACGAGTCCGCGCGTACCAGTGGCGTTAGCCCGAGAAACTCCGTAGGCCTAGCGAGCCGGACGCGCTTGCCCGGAATGCCGGCAAAAGCTTGAAGCTGGATGACGGTCAGAAGGTAGAGTTAATTAGAATTCAGGACGACCTCATGTATGAGATATATGTACGATCATGGGCTAGTAGTACGCGCCGGCGGCCGTTCCCGCTCGAAACAACAAATGCCAAGCGTCGGTTCGTCCAATCAAAAGCTGGCAGGCGGATTCGTGACGAGAAACTTCGACGGGTGCGATATTGTGATTTTTTTTTCCGCCTACATTTGTGTGACTTTCGGGAGAAATTATTTCGACTCGTTATTCCCCATCATTTGCTTCTTTTTTGAACATATCACAGTGCAATTAACCATTGACCCGAACCCCTGCTTCAATTACACCGATTGCATAGATACCCATCCGCGCGAGCGGAAAACAATGTGGAGCAGAGCTCGCTGGACCACGCTGGACTCAGTTTGGTCGGGCTCTTCCCAGCACCGCGGGATGAGCGGCGCCGCGGGACCAGCGCGCCATCCACTACGCATCGTCCATCGTAGTGGACGACACGGTGCAAGGGGCTATGGTGACTAGTGCCGGGAAATCGGTCGATTAACCTACCGATTAACCGATTAATGCTTTAATCGCAATTAACTTCTTGTGCCAAAATATCAATAAAATCTTGACGAAAAAAAAATTAAAGCTTTCACCGCGCAGACATGAATGTGTGTATACCTTATGAAGGGCAAACGTTTTCGTTGAATTTTTAATCTATACTAATCTATAAAAGCGATATTTGTAACTTCAGAAAAGTGAAGAAGTTTTACACGTGTCCCGGCCACTTCAGCGTCGTGGGAGTGTTCGTTTAGCACCGCAGAGACTATTGTGAAGAATCGTAGAAGGTCCGTAGAACATCAACAGACCCATATACCTCGCGCAGCTGAAGTAAGAATCTGTGAGTGTGAGTGGTTTTGAAGGGTTCTCCTCTGTACATCGAAGTTGCTTTATAATCTAAATTGTATACTGCGCCGTTTATCCCATATTCGGCAAAAACTGAACAAAAAAAAATTAGAGTCGACGTTCTAAAACTTTTATGCGTGAAAATGAACGAAACGAATCAATCGATTAATTAATCGATTAAAGGGTGGCGATTAATCGGGTTAAAATTTTACAGCGGAGCTGTTAAAGGCTAGTTTCCCCAGGATCGTGTCCGGTACCAAACAAATGTCGACACAAAACTCTGGTTCCCGCCGTCGCTCATAGATGGCGGTAGCTGTCCAGAGTGTTGTGTTTGCCGGTTGTCTGCTTGCCGCCGTCGTTCATAGATCGCGGCAACCTTTCCAGCCTCGGCAACCGGACAACTGGTTGCTACCGTCGCTCCTAGATGGCGGCAACACTTCTTCGGAGGATGAAGAGCGGGAACGAAAAGAGCGGCGATGTGCGCAGCAGCGCGAATGGTTCCGCGACCGCCGCGAGGCCGCTATCGCCTAAAGTTCCACTGCGTCGAGCGCTTCAGATTCCCTTGCGAAAGAAGAGCAGATCGCTCGTCTGGAAAGCTACCGCCGAGAACAGAAGCCGCCGCTCCGCTGCTTTTCCTTCTTCACCAGAGTGGAAAGGCTGAAAGTTTTTTAATCGATGCCCAGCCCTAATGGCGACGATGCGTACCCGTCCGCGGCGCGGCAGCCACTAACCTATCCCGCAGCCAACAGACCTTTTTCAAAAGTCCGAGCAAACAGCTGTCCGCCATTGCTTGATCACGTACACAGCATTTATTAGACTCAAGGGCTGCGTCCGCGTTCGGCGTCAACTCGGCTCGGATGGTCTTGAAAACGCGAGGACTCGGATCCAATACGCGGTTCGCGTCCAATGGATGGATTTTAATGGCTATACCCTTTGGAACGGGCGGTAGCTTGCGCCACCTAGCCTAAGTCTAAAAAGCAAGGGCGACCGCCAATGTTGCTCGACAGATTTTTGAAAATCGTCGATTGGCCAACCGCTTCGCTCCAAAACCTTCCAATCGCTGATTGTTCCCTAATGTGTCACGGAGCGAAAATGTTTCGTTTGTTTCTGTCATTTTAATTTGCTGATAGCTCCCAAAATAATCTGAGTTTCCGGAAAAGCATTTTTTCTCCGTGTTCCTACATTCGATGAACGCAGTTTCAGAGCAAAATTCGAACCAGTCCAAAATAACCCAAGGGCCCCTTTAAAGAAGCGGTGTAAGTCGTTTTAATAAAAAATGCCCAGGCTCTCGCACTTTTTATTCTGCTTGATTGCTCACATTAGCTCGTTGCGTCGGCTGCATCTGGACTTTATCTGAAACATAGAATTGTGTGTGTGTGGGGGGGGGGGGGGGGGGGGGCGCGGTCCCATCTCTTAAGTCTGCTCCTGTTTATTCGTTGAGCACACACACTTATAGTGGCTGGTCCAACGGGAATTCAGTGACACTTTCATTGCGCTTACCTTATCTTAACTCCGAAGATACGCTATAAACAAACCGAGACTGGATTCAATATTATACTTTGCGTCATATCGATAAATGCCCCGCCATCGTAGCACTCAACCGATATTGAGTAACACCGTCCGTGCTTGACTAGCGTTCCTATCTCGGAAGGTAAACACACCATCGATCCGAATTCTTCCTCGCCCTTTGATACTTCCTTACTTTCCCGAGTTCGAAGGGTCGAAGCGACCACACGCAAAGCCTGTCAGGTGTACGAAGAAGAAAAGAACGCGGCTCCCTTGGCTTCTCCAAGCAGACGCAGGTGACTAACAAAACGTCCTGCTACAGGCAGGCAGGGAGAGAGAGAAGGAGCGAAGGAAGGCCCAGCCCAGCCTATCGTCGTGACGATCCCTTCCAACAAGGCGGCGGACGTGCACAAGCAAAACAAACCCATCAGCCCCAGTGATGTGGGAGAGGGAGCGCGGGGAAATTCAGGTAGCCGCAACACCAGTCTTGAGGAGGTCCCCTCGTGGGGTCCCCGACAAAGAAACCGTTGAGGCGGCCACAGCCAACGCCCTTGGCAGTCGGCGAACAATGAAGCAGCCACACAAAGGAAAACGTTCGTTGCTGCGGACACGACAGAAGTAGACTCCAGAGGGACAAGATGGGGGGAATACCAAAGAAAAGAAAAGGACATTTTCTGACGCACACGGGCATCATGCTCGCTCTTGCTGACCCCCACGCTGTACATTTAGTCCTGGAAGCCTGACCCCAATTACATTACTAAATCAAAGGGAAGACAAAAAAAAAAGGGGGGGGGGGGGTAGGCGTGACATTGGACAAAAGGCAAATGGCTGCGAGCATGAATGCGCGAAGCACCTGACCGACCGTTTTTTTTTTTCTCCCACCACAGTCAAACCGACCTTAGAGGAAGACAAACCTACGTGGGATGTCCCCTCAAAAAACCGCACACACTACGGGTAATTTCGCGTCTGCTATGGTGGAGTCAACCTACCGTAGTTAATCTTAAGATGAACTGAGGGGAGAGCACGGAGACCCTCGTGTGGTCGAAGACAAGAGTCATGGCTCCCTCGCTTTTATCGACAGCGTGACCGAGGGACATGTTGCGTTTACTTCCTTCGAAAACTTCATCTGAATGAAGAATGCACGAAATTGCTGCACAAATTCACCGCTGACCAGCTTCCTTACAACGTCACCTTGGTGCCTTGCTTCTCCTACCGTGCTGCCGTCCAGCCAGTCGGCTAGCGAGCTGGAGCTCAGAACCGGGCAAGCCAGCACGTTTCGGCCAGCCAGGCAACTAAGCAAGAGAGCCCGGGATCACGATTTGACATCGGGAGGCGTAATCGCGCCACGGGATCTCACAAAGAAACGTCGTTCGCGCTGTGGCGCCGCCGCGGCAGGAGCCGGCCGACGTCGGTTACGGGTCGCGGAGGTCGCGCGAGAGGTCAAGCGTGCCCGTGGGGTCAGCCTGCCTCTGCCGCCGTGAAGGAACGCCAAGACGACCGTTGCGGCTCCCGGACTGCCGTGCCGTGGTAGTAGTGGTGCTGCTGGCAGTGGGGAGTCGGGGAGGTGGCTCTCGCCTGCTTTTTTATGCTTCTGAATGTTTCTGCTTTGTTTTGTGCCTGGCATTTTTGTTGTCAGTTCTCGCGATGCTGCTCTCGAGCGGATGTTGTTCTTCCCGGGATTGCAAGTGGTTGTTTAGTCAGAGGAGGAGTGCGTGCCTTCTTTCGTTTCTCTCTTTTCTATTTGTTTCGTTCTTTTTCGAAGAGGGAGAGAAGGAGGTGGGGAAACGGTAGACCTGGTTTTCTTGGTGTCCAGCTCGGGGCAGTGAATCATAAGAAAAAGTGGAGGTCCACTTTCGGTGGGAGGAGTTTTGTTTCCGACGGTTTTTTGCTTCGAGAAGACGAACGCATTCTTGTGGGGGTGAACGGGAACTTCAGTTTGCGTTCGGAGTCGACTGGAAAGAGCCGTGCTTGTGCTAGGACGAAGACGTGATCGTGTTACCCGGAAAGGTTCTCGCAAAGAAGCGTAGAAATCCAAGAAGGTGGCGAAGCTGCGATTGCTACGCGACAAATCGAAAGAACTAGCGAGATGGTCATCACCGACAACCGCCCTCATCATCATCGCCATCTTGTGGAGGACTTCATCTTGTGGGGTTCGTACATCTTGTACCACGAGTTTTCTTATAAGTTATGACTCGGTGAAGTCGTGATTTTAAAATGCCTACGTAAACGTTTTCATGGGGCGGTTCCCGATTACAAAATCTGGATACCTTGGGAAATCTTAAGTTCTTGCAAGATGAAGTTAAAAATGAGGGGGCCTTTGTGTCCCACATCTCTAGAGAATGTAAAAGCTTTCCTGGCGGATGCCTCATGTCCTTATGTCCACATTTTAATACGCAGTCTTAAACCGCCATCCCTCTGCTGATACACCATACAAAATACACAGGGTTTTCTGCAGACATTGTGACAATTATCTGCAGACACACCTGTTTGTTTGCTTTATACATATTTCGAACGTGTCTAAAAGCAGTTTTCGCATCCCCATCGGGACTGTCATGCAAGGAAAAAACGTCTTCTGCAAACTGTCATTTAAATTGATGCAGTAGGACCGCGGGTTTAGTCATTCTCTTTTGGTTCGTCGGTGGTCAAGCAACCTTCTTCTGAAGGGTTACATCTGTACCGCTAATGCTCCAGTACACTCGATTTTGACTTCTAAGGAGAGCCGACATGTTCTCCGCAGTGGGGCCGGCGTAGTGTGTGTGAAGCCGCGCTCAGACAGCTAACACATCATACAAACCACAGTGTGCGGACGCTGTCTAAGGCCTCCCGCGTATAATGGTCCGGTGAAATTGTACCTAAACGAACCATCTGCAGGCATGTTTCGAAGCTTGTGTGAGGCGCTTCGAAGATGCTTGAAGCCTGTCCGCAGACGTCTGCAGCGACGCTTGTCTTCTCAACAATGTATGGCCATTATGACTGCGGCTTGAGGGGTGTACGAATATCTTTTCTTATTCTGCGACCGTTACCTCTCTTCGAAACCATAAAGTAGTAGATTCAGATATGACAACGCAACATCCGTCTTTTCTGCAGTTAGGCGGTGCTAATTAGTACAATATCGCTGGCGCGTATTTTGTCTCTTCCCAGAGCAGACTGGAAACATTCACCAGTATTGGACTGATCTTTTCTAAGCCACTTGTGAGAAACAAATCTGAAATGAACGCGACATAACCTGATTCAACTCCTGCTTTCGGTTGCGCAGCAGGCTTTCCGAGAATGCGGGTGCAGGGGTCGGGGCTCGTGGCGGCTTCAAATTTCAAAACAGCTTCGAAACGCTCACGTCGGTTTCGCTTTCTGAAGAAGAAAGCGCTGATCAGAGCGAGGGAGCAAAGCCATCTGCCAACACTCCGACGATACTTTCTGACGTCCTTTGCTCACGCAACGCTTCGACGGTACAAAGCGCCTCCCTTCGATGCGCTGATTGGCTCAATGGGGGCCGTAACCTTTGAAGTTTGTCTAATTATTTTGAAAATGGGTATAGCTTTTTTCCTTTGTTTCCTGGAAGTTCTGCCAGCTGAATTCAATTCTAAAAAAGCGTTAAATGTCCGAATCGGAAGAGCCGGCACTACAATCGCCAATACTTCCGAAGCAGCCGACATTCGAAGCGCTCATCTCGGGCGTATCACGTGAGCGGAGAATTTAATTTCGAAACAATGAAATAACTCCCGAGTAGCGAAACCCCGCGGGAGTATAACGTTTATAGTTCTCGAAAGACATAACAAATCGCCACACCTCCCGCGGTGCGTGCGGTTTCGCGTTTATACGGGCACTTTGAAATGTGCAAATGCCACCGTACGTGTACAGCGACGACCGTCAAAGGGTTAGTTAATTAAGTATGACTCACAGGAGCCTACGGTAGCAGACGACCGCCGGCGCACGCCGCTTGCTCCGAAATGACGAAGCTCCCCACATGATGTGACGACTCCACGGGCCGGACGATAACGCACCCACGGATAGCGCAGCCGTTGTCTGAGCTCTCAAACTTCGCACAGCGGTGAATAAATAGTATAGCTGGCGCGATACACCTCCTCCCATCTCGAGAACTCATCACGTGATGTAGTTGGCCTCACCGCCCGTAGTGCGACACGCCTCCCGCATCCTGCAAAACGTTCCCCGATCTGACGTCGCCGCCCATATAAGGCTAGGGGCGACGTGGCCTCACATACAGGGTGTCCCAGACAACTTACACTTTGACTGGGCAGTCAAAGATTCTTTTGTTCTAGAGAGCTATAGCACGAAGCTTAACCAATGTAGTAGTCTTAATTTGTTAATTTGTGCGGACGAACTAGTGGTGTAAAATAAATTAAAAAATTCACAGGACATATGTTATCCCTAAGCCGACTCATGAAGGCAAAAGCTTAAGCTTCAAGAGTTGACACTGTATTTCAGATGACGAATCATTCCAGATGTGTCAGATAGATTGAGCTTGTTTCGCTTTTCTACTTTAAATGTGTAGAGTCCTTGTTCCTGTGTCCTTTCGTGCTGCTTTATATTCCTCGTAACATCTAACAGCTCGTCCATCTACCATTCTTGACATTGTCACGGTGTAAGGCGAAGAGACGATAAAAAATTCGGCAGAGACACTTAAGACTGCTTACATGTAGGAATGCGAACGCATTCGTACACGCAGCGCATTCCTCCAAGCAGCGCGCCACGTCTTCGTTTTTGACATGGCGCTCCCGCGGTGACATCATGCTCCCCCACTGCGCAGGCGCGGCGAATCCGCCGGCTCCACGGCTTCCGTGACGATGCATGTGCGTTGCTGTGCTTTTCTTTGTGTTTTATTTCTGAGGCGCGTCCGCTTTGACCTTGAGCGCTCCGCCGGCTTCCGTGGCGAAGCATCTTCGTCGTTGTGTTTTTGGCCAATGGGAATTCAGGTGCCTTTTCGCTCAGCCAATAGGAATTTAGGTGCCGTGTTTGGCTTCTACAGACAGCGGCTGCAGAGAACGCCAGCTTCGCTCCATGGGACAGTTAATGCTTTCGCAATAATAATGAACTGAAAACAAATGTTTATTTGGCTAACTTGTGCGCCGAACAAAATAAAGAACGAGCGTCAAGACAGCATAAAAGCGGGCGCCGATTTGGCGGCGTAACAGGAGTCCTGTGACCCAAATCAGGACACTTGGCGAAGACGTTTGCGAGAAATCCGGCGGCCGTGATTGGCCAACAACACACTTGACCTTGGCGCCGGCCAATCAGAGCCGCCGGATTTCTCGCCGACGTTTTTGCCAAGTGTCCAGATTTGGGCCCCTGGTGGCTATCGCGAGAGAGAATCAGTGAATAAATCGGCAATACGGCGCTAGGCTAGCTCTTTATCGACTACTATGCTCGTCATCTCGAATATTTGACCGGCCAAGAATGTTCGGGAAAGGGTTTGGGCAATACTGACTAGTCAAGGTCATCTGGTCTCATTCTCTTTTACACTCGGGGTAAGTGTGTACGCTAATCTTCTAGATCAACGGAGAAGCGTATCTTCTCGATCATGCACGCGGCAATATATACAGTTCCGATGCGCAGAAAATAGCATACTATAACAAATGAAAATGAGAGAAGAGGATGGTATAAAGGATCGAAGATCAAACACTGTGGCTCCATGAAAGATTGGTGCGATTATATGCAATGTTGGGGTAACACGTGGCTGATCATGTAGTATAAGAAAAATGGCACTCACTTTTCTTTTCTTTTCAAGGCTACGAACGATTGAATCAGCTCATTTAGCAAACGTGACGAAATTACCTTTCTGAACTGCAGACTTGGTCACACTTCGGCGAGCGGTACCATTTCTTATACCAAATGTTAGTAATGCCCCACGGGCCCTCAAGGAAAAGAGATGAAGAGTATCGTTCGTGTTAGCTTGGTAGACATTCGAGCGTCCGTGGCTTGCTGGAAGGTTAGTTTGTCGCTTACACCGAAGAAAACACTGTAAGCCCGGTTGTTGCGGCCACCGCAATGGTGACAATTCCCCTCTTCTTTGTTAATATTGATATCAGTTGTTTTGATGATAATGCAATTAATGCAAATGTGTAAGGGATCAGGACAACAATAACAATTATAATCCCTGGAGCAGGGGAGCAAGGGGGGACAAGGGACAATCACAAATCTCCAAACCCAGCTAGGGGACTGGTGTGCGACTGAAAAAATCTGCCTGGTCCTGGTATTGAACCAAGGACCTCTCCATTTCCAGTGGTGCGCTCTAACAGCTGATCGAACCAGGAGTTAAACGTCAGTAGAGCAAACCGGTTTTAACAGCTACCACTATTCTAAAACCAGCAAGGGGGAACGGCTTGCATTTTAAGGTTATGATGATGATGCAATTAATTGAAAGGTGCAAGCGAGCTGGAGAAGAATAATGATACTAGTCCCTGGAGAAGGTAAACAAGGGGTTCTCCAGGGATTTGTATAGTTATTCTTGTCAAGCTCGCTTGCACCTTTGAATCAATTGCGCTATCATCGTAACCTGAAAATGCAGGCCGTTCACCCTTGTTGTTTTTAGCCTGGTGATAGCTGTTAAAACTAGTTTGCTCGACTGATGTCTAACTCCTGGTTAGCTTTTTTCCTGGCGAACTTTTTTCAGTCGCGCATCACTCACCTAGCTGTGTTTGGAGATTTGTGTTTGTCCTTTGTTTCCCTTTTCCCCTTCTCCAAAAATTATTATCGGTAGAAGATTTTTTTTACCGTGATATTTTTTTAATTCTATGGGTTTGTTTTGTTTCTTACTCTTGCCTCTTTACCCCATATATGGTTAATTCTATTAAATGGAAGCTAAGTCACTCACGATATTAAAACAGCAGCACGTTTGATACCTTGTGGGTATGCGTTATTGTTGTGTTCCCTTAGAAACAGCCGACAAGAGTTCTGGTAGATGCCATTTCAGCCTTCGGGCCTATGGCTTCTCGAAGCGACAAACACGCGAGTGCTGGGCTGTGGATTTTTAAATATTGGAACGGAGCACATAATTGAGTTAATGGCTTCTCTGGACATTGTCAAAACGCTATGGGAGCTTGTTATATAAATGAGGATATTATCCGAGCCCCACGTGCTTATTATAAAAATTGTCGGCTTTGCGCGATGATAGAGACGCATTAAAATGCAGTCGTTGCGAGCAGCGAACGGATACGCTCAACTGAAACTCATAATCCTCGCGTGCGCATTATGGTCTCTCGCCTAAGCTGCAATCACACGCAACGTACAGGAAGCCTATGTAAGAGCCCTATAGACTCAAAGACCCGCCCCACAGCCTCGGCCTGACTCACTCAAACGCAAAAGGCCAATGCCATCAATTTGCGAAGGCGTGTAAGTCGGCTCTACTGGAATTATTTGGCTCACCACCAAATTGGAGACCTCGGATAGCACGCCAGAAAAGATAAGGAAAAGGTTACTTAGGAAACGGACACCGCGATGATATCGGTGCGATGACCGTGTTTGAAATGTTCGGTGTGGTACACTAGCCCGAGGGGCGAGCAGCCTTCAACCCCGGAGCGCCTTATGCAGCAGTAATGGATGCCAATGATTCCGACAGGTAAGGGTATACCGCCCGCTCCGGCGTGACTTATGGTGTGCCAGCGCGGAAAGCGAGTTTGCCAGCATCGGGCGTAAGTCGGTTAAAACGTACAAGTAATGATTAAAAAAATGGATATAATGCGAAATTCCTATTCCTCGCGAAACCTTTGTTATTGATACCGGTTTCAATTAGCGAAACGCCTGAAGCGTTCTGGTACAAATGCTCCAGGAGTCGGTGGTAGCGAGAGCCTGGAATCAGTTTGTCTGATCAGCCGAAGGCGTGAGAGTACGTTCTTACTGGTTACTTGTAGCAAATGGACCGAGACTTTTTTACTTTAATTTTTGTTAGACTAAATCATTTGTTTAATGGTGTCAAGGCCTTTTCTCATATGGCGAGCGATCAACCAGCGTTCTATGGCGGACATCGCTGGTACCTTTCGTGGTTGTCGTCACCTATGTGGTCACACCCCCGGTCCCTGGTCCCCGGTGCCCTGCTATCATAAAAAAGATGCCGATAGTGTGCAGACACTTTCTAAGGCGTGTTTCTTCCTTGTACGACAGTCCTGACATATTTTTCGTGCAAACACTACCTGCAGAGATGTTGGAAGCTATGTTGGAAGCAAACACTCTTCGGACATCGGTGAAACGTATTCGCAGGTAACTCTGTCATCATATCTGTAGCAAACACCGTGTCCTTCGTAGGACGCATAATCAGCGTAACTCTGACTTAACAGGTGTACATTTATACTGCCTGCCACTAACACTAGATGCGTATCCGTTGGCACGAAAACAAGCTGACTCAAAGTGATCGTCGGTTTCAGCAGGCGAGAATGAGACAAAAACTCTCCTTTATTTTTTACATAGCTCTAGCTATTGGACCCGAAGTCAGTAAAATGTACCTCTAGAATGAAATCTCTTAGGGAAAACAAAACATAACATCAGTTCTTGCGGGCATCTCTTTCGGATTTACTATACGAAGATCCCAAAAGGTTACAAGATCCAGAAACCAGCACCAGCTGGCTTACCTGAAGTCAGATATTGCACATTCTGCATAAAGCTGGGTGCAAGGGCCTTTTCTTGGCAGAAATTGTTCTAACGTCTTTTTAAGGTATTTTTTTTTTCGGCGTCCGAGAAGAACGGAGACTTTCTGCTTATAAACTAACTTCAGGGTAAGAGAAGAACTTCATCAGCAGGAAATTATCCTGATTTTATTACGAGTTGAATTATTATATACTCTTGGACGTATGTAATGATATTTCTTTCCCTTACGTATTGTCGTTTACGACTGGATCTCCTTATGCCTCCGTATCATCGTGTCTTCTTTCTTCGTGTACCTCGGCAGGAGCTAGAGCTATTAAATAAGCTAACCTTCCGGGTAACGACACTTCCAAAATCTGATTTCTTGATATAATTGTTTCCAGTTTTCAAAAGTGTTCTTCAAAATCGCCGGAACTAGGCTTTTTCGTCCTTCAGAAATGACAAAAGCAGTCCGCGAGAGAGCAAAGCGATATTGCTTTAGCTTGCCTAGCACTGCCTCTAAAGCTCCAAAGCTCAGAAGGTCGCATCTTCCAATCGTAACTATCGCCGATTCCGCTCACTCTCCTTCGTCAACAAAATTCTGGCAATCACAAGGCAGTCTGGAAAGGAAGTGTCGATACCTATAATGGCGCGTCCACACTTGCGAATTCGCGGGCGGTTCCGCGCCGGCGACGAGAGGATTTTAGAGCCGGGTGGCGAAATCCTCTCGTCGCTGCGGAAAATATGCATCGGTCCGGGACCCATAATCCAATTTTCCACCAGTGACAAGTCGATTGCGCTAACCCTGCAAGCTCCAAAATCCGCTCGCGCCTGCGCGAATCCGCTTGCGAATCCGCAAGTGTAAACGCATCTTAAGGGTTGCTCATTTATAGTGACAGAGCATTTCTTCTTCCGCGCGCCCTCGAGTCGAGTTCGACCTCTCTTTCTGAATATTACAGTTTCTTCAATCTCGCGAAGTGACGAGAATATATTCGCAACTTTCTGGGACGGTGCTGCCGCTGTGTGCGAATCGCGCTCTTCCTGGATGATCGGCTTCAAAATGGAGTTGCTTGTTTTCCTGACGCAAAAGTAGGACAGCTCATCCCTTGTATCTTCCAAAATTGAAACTACTTAAGCGTAGCAGACCAAATCTCGTACTGCTGTTCTGCGACGATCATACAGGCGACAGCCCTTTTGATAGGAACTAGCGCGCCCCTTATAGGCCCTGAAAGTTGCGAATATCATTAGAGAATCGCCCTTTTGCGATGTGCCATTTTCAGCGTTCGTGTGTATGGCGTGTGCTTTGATCACTTTCCGAAGCTATGAACATACGCGTGCTGGTCTGTGGGGATCAACGTTATTAGCTCAAAGTCAGTTGAAAAGCTTCCTAGAACGCCTGGCGCCATTTCGTGGCGCTTTCGATGTGTGGCGCTGTCTACGCTATCTGCCCGTCCTATTGGCAGAAGCAGCGGAAACGGTCGAACTTTGAATAACAGTGCCTGCAGTGGGAAGTGATTTTTTTTTTTTTATGGTTTTCGTGGTAAGCATAAAGTATGCGCAAAAAAAGCCTCGTTCAAAAGCGGTCGTTCTTCATTTCCCTAGAGGCGTTGCCGCCGGTGGTGCTAGGAACACTATCCGCCCGTGTACCCGCTCGCGTGCGGACAACAGAGAAGAACCGTTTTAGAACGACGCCCTTTCGTAGCGCTTGTCAACTGATAGATCTAAAAACGTTGGTGGAGTCCGCATTCTAGACTGCGCATTTGTAAGCAACGCTACTGTGAATATACAGTGTATATGAGGCTCTGTATTTTATCGCTCGTGCGCGAGCAACTTTGCGAGTGGTCCCAGAGATGGGGGGGTCTGGGAGGGGAGATGGGGCCCGTTCGGCAGCAAAGTCATTGACCAAAAGAGCCAAGCTGACGCGCGAGGTGAGGTTCACACGCAGCCGGAGCACGAACAGCGCCTCCCGCAGAAACGATAGATCTCGCGCTGCCACACCCCGGCTTCCTGAAGGACCATTAGACGGAAGAAGGCGGCAGCCTCGCCCGACTCATCTATTCGCAGCTCCAGAGCTGGCGACGCCACCAGGCGGAAAAGACGCGAAGAAGACGAGCGGGCAACTATCGCCGATCCAAGCGCGCAGCGTAAACTGGCGCGGCCTGGCGACCGAAATGTGAATTAGAGAAAAACGGTATGAAATGCACCGAGTTGGCTGGAGTTGCCAATATTCCCTAGGGACCGACTGCGGGAGCGAGTGTTATGCGTCGTTTTTGCGTATGCAGGTATATTTTCCGTTTCACCTTACGATGGACCGCAACGGACGCTACAAGCCACCGTAGCCAATCGCTGGATCTCAGGGTGTCACGCATCCTTCCGGTTGGGCGGGGCAACACGAGGAGCGGCAAGTCACGTGACACTCTCCGAGCTACGGATTGGCTCGCAGCGTCCGTCGCGGTCCATCCTCGAAACGGAGTGTAATCGAATGCGCGTTTTGAAAAAACCGAGAGCTGGAAGGGGCTCGTCTTTGGAAGGGTCCACGACTAATTGAACGAAGCAATCTGGCGTTAATAGAGTGAAAGCTTCGATAATAAGCGAATCGTAATTCTATATTTGCGAATCTCAACGCTGCTTTAGAGTTCAGCAGGCGATCGGAAGAGGATGTTTATTTATTGAGCGTCGAACCCGCATTCGCCCTGGACCCCTGGGGCTTACTTCAATGGCAAATGTTTTCTGTCTGGTTGATGAAGTGCAGAACGTAGTGGTGCGAACATGCGCGTTCAAAGGATAGAGCATGTGTACCTTGCATTTGCCGTGATAATCGAAAAACTTACGCCTTCTACTCCAAACAGAAATTCGCAGTGACATTTCATAGTTTTACGTTTTCACAAAACCTCGTTCACTGAATCAATACATTGATTTAGGAAACCAAGTTTCACCGGATCTTATTCACTCAGTGATAAAGAGTGATGTCCTCTCGAAACGTGTCATTAAATGTCTTAGTAATAGGGACTTGTAGCAAACTGGTAGTGTGCTCACTGAATCACTCGGGCACGGACATGGACGGAACGAGTTACTTCTACCTAGTTACATTTTTTGTTAACCAGTAACGTATTTAGTCACTTTTTTAGAAAAAGAACGAGTGAAGTACTTAGTTACTTTTAAGGCCAAGTAACGAGTAACGGTATTTCGTTACCTTTGACGCGTAACGTGCACAATAACGATTAAACAGCCTCCTTTTACTTGAAACCTGAGTATGCGTCCATTGCGACAAAGGCAGATGGGCAACCCGAAAAGCAACTACACAGTATGACAGTATAGCAACGTTTCTCGGTGAACACGTCAATCGAAGTCTACAGCTAGGAGTGTCCTTCACCTAGCGAACACAGTAAGGTTCGTTGGTTGAACCTTCTAGAATCGTGTAGAGACCGAATGTAAACCCGGAGGTGGCCAACACGGGAAGGCACAGAACCCATTGGCAATTGGAACTTCAGAAGCATAGAGAACAAAAGAGAGAGGGCAATCCCAGATTCACCAGCCCTTCCTGAAGCGCAACACTGCCGTTCCTTCGATCGCGTCAGTAGAACGACTCTTCCCCGTTGCCGGAGATTTATTCTCAAGGAAGCGGAGAAACATAGCCGATGAAAACTGAGAGAGGCAGCTACTGTATAAAAGGCTACCCCGGCGATTTTTCGGGCTGCCCCAACTAAATATATTTCCGGAATCACCGGCCTATACTCTTTCCGGTATGCTATCTAGTATCGCAAAATTCAGAATAGTTATTCTGAAATCGGCAAGCGAAAATGGCGCCAAAACCCAGATTAAAATATACCAGCTCTTTCCAGGGCCGTGATGTCCGGGAAGAAAGGCTTGAAGGACCGAGTGGGCAGTCGGAAATGGACTACGCGGAGTGTTAGTTTTTTCCTGCTGCGCGGATGCGGGAGCGAACTTGCAGAGCTTTCATTTCACACCATGAAACTGCTTGGAATCAGTTGGGAACAAAGTCTACAGTCCAAAGAGTAAACCGCTGCCTTCCTCTGACGTCACTTTTTCATTGTTGCCAGGAGACTTTCACTTTGAAAAACATGGTGAGGGCCGATATTATTAATGAATGGACCTCGCGAAAAAAAATTATTTTGGCCCTATATTTTATTACTACTTCAGCGATGTTTGATGGTGTGTTTAGCAAATTTTCAGGCCAATCGGGGACTATGAAGGAAACGCCGGAGTACCTCTTTAAGAGCAATGACTACTGAAAGGAAAACAGTAAAGCATGAAACAAAACCAGTTATGCATTTGGTCGTCAAAGTAACGAGAAAATAACTTGTTACATTTAAGTAAAGTAACGCGTTCTTTTTGAGAATGTGTAACGAGTAACGGTATTTAGTTACTTTTGAGAGGTGACGTGTACATGTCTGCTGAATCGCGCGCTTAAAGGCACGCGGAACACGGCATCGGTTTGCTAAAAGTCCCTGCTATATCGCTTAATCGGTACCCCGAGAGAGAACAGCAGTGTAACGAGCTTGTTGAAGTGTAGGAACGTGAAAGCATTTCGTCTTAATTACATTAGGCGAAACTGAATCCGCAGAATTATAGGCGTCAAATCAGACCATGGCAGGACACACGGATGACTTTCGGCCAGCATCACTAGCAAGGTTATTTACGCATTCACTGTCAGGCAGCGCGCTCTGGGAGTCTGGCTCGTGCGCTTGTCAGCCGCGGCGACTGTAAAGCCGGGGTCACACTGCGCATACATCATCAAACAAAACACATGGTGTTCGCTGCAGGCGTCATGCCAGAAGTATCTGCGTTCACGCCCCAAGCGCATATTCGAATCATGTTTACTTCATACAGATGTACGCTTCGAACATGTTTCTAGGCGGTTCTTGTGTGAGCTAATGTAACCGCCATACAAGGAAGAAAAACACTCCTCATACAGTGTCTGCGGACTGCGTCTTAAAACCGCCCGAAGCACTGAACGGAACCGGAAATTCAGTGTAAATCTTTGTTGCCTTCTTTTAATTAACAGCAGTCAATTTCATGAACGAAATGGGCAACATCATCTAAATTTTAAGCATTGCCTTTCAGAAATGCTACGGAGAAGCAAGGTTCCTGAATTCCGCGAGTCTGCTCCTTTCAACGATACCAGGATGCTACGTCCAGTTAGTCCACCTCACGAACTCGCAAGGGCAGGCAGCTAGGTCATCGTGAAGTGGAATGAGTTTCATCCTTCTTCGCATTCTTAGGAAGAGGCGTGCCTTCGGCACAGCTTTTCGAGTACCGTACAACAAACTTGACGCAGGGGTCATGTGTCAGCTAACAGCCGACGAGCGAGCAGAGGCAAAACAGCCCACACGCGAAGGAATGTACGTTTCTGCCCTGGAGCCGAGTTCCCTATCTGCAGTCTATCGCTACCTGTAGCAGCGCTGTTGAGTCCCGGAGGGCCTATTTTTCGGGCCTAACGAGACTCGGAGGCTAGGCCTACCACGCGCCGGACGTCGCCGCCGTGGCGTCACCACGCACGCGCGGTCTGAAAGAAGGCACCCACCGCGGCCGCCAGGGAGGAGTCCGTGCACTGGGATGGGCACAGGGTTGGGCAAGAGTCCCGCCGGCACGGGCCTGCCTAGTAATAATCGACGGCAGAGGAAGGCGGGCCCCACCCGCGGAGCCCGCGCACGCGCCCCCAAATTTCGGAGGGCGCCAGAGCGACCCGAGTCTCCAATTAAGGAAAGCGAGCCTGCCGCGGACGCTTCTCGAGTACGCCTCCGGCCTGCCGCGAGGTCGAGCTCGAGAGGTCACGGCGGTGAGACCTCGGCAGGGTCTGGTCTTGCATCGGTCCTTTTATGGTCGCGGCCTCACCTTCTTTGGCTCTCTGCAAAGAGTGGAAACAAAAGCCGCCTGCGTAGCAGACGAATTTACAACAAGAAGCAGGAGTAGTATATGGCAGACAAGGGGCGCCGCAGTCCTCGGAACAAGAGCAGATTTGGGTGTGTTCTAATGGATGGGGAGGGGGGCGCTGCCGTAGCGTGTCTTTGCGTTCGGCGTCCGACGTTCTTTCGGTGTTTATCGGGGGACTCGGACTCCGCTCTTGACCTCCGGTGTGGGCGTTTTCCTTGAAGGGAGCAAGTGAAAGGTTACGGAGTGAAGGAGCGGGGGAGAACGCAGGATGAATGATTGCTGCTATACGGTTATCTTGGCACGTGGTGTTTGAGCAGAATGCGATGACGTCGATTTCCTTGGGAGTGTGTGTTTTCATTATGGCAACAGTCCGAGGTTTTCCTACGCGAGTATTGAAACTCAGCTGTCTATGAATCGATAAGGGGCACGCTCTACGCGTGGTTTTGTTTTTTCCCCGGTGAAACATTACTTACACAGCAGACATATACGTAACGGGTTACTTGTAACGCGTAATTCTACCTAGTTACTTTTTCCCGGTGGCGAGTAACCCATCTAGTTTTTTTTTCTAAAAAAAAAGGAACAAATAACGCACTTAGTTACGTACTTTTAAGGCCAAGTAACGAGTAACGGTATTTGTGTACTTTTTGCGAAATAGCGTCCATTTAAACAGAATCGTTTTAACTCTAATTTGAGCATTCGTCTATTGCGACAAAGGCAGAACCCGGAAAACAACTAAACAGTATGACAGAAGAGCAACGTTTATCGCTGAGCACGTCAGTCGAACTCTACAGCTGGGAATGTCCTTCACTCAGCGAACTCTACGAAAACGACGACGAAGTCGTGTTTTTAGTAGAGTTCGCTGAGTTGGGGTAACGTTTACGTGAATCTTACCCAGCTCGTGGTCTACAAGTTGAACAGTATATATAGGGTGGTTCAAGTCACCAGGCTTGATCTAAACTGGACCGTAAAAATCGACGGCCTGCAGTAGCCTTCTAAACTTTTCGTCAAAGGTGTATTTCACCGGTCGGTTTTTTCTTGTAAAATAACGAAGAGTAGTTCTTTTTTAGTAAAAAATAGGGCCAAGAAACTTGCCAGGGTCTACGGCGAGCGGCGACCCAGACGACCAAGTCCAGTAGCGGGGTGTGTTTGGCGTTCGTATTGATAGATGGCGTCTGAAGCATCGTCTGAAGGTGCAGCCGACCAGCGAAAGATAGCAGACAACACGCAGACGAAATCCGTTGGCAGCAAAAGCGCCGCCGTTTTGCAGACGCGCTTTTTACTTCAAGTTTTGCTTTAATTATCCGCATTTATTTTTTAACCGAAGGTACATTTCAAAAAGATTATATTCATTTTAATAAACCACGGTGGTCGCGAGCCGTCGCAATAAGGAGGTAGCGCCATCTATCAATACGAACGCCAAACACGCCCCGCTACTGGACCCCTGTCGTCTGCGTTGCTGCCCGCCGTAGACCCTGGCAAGTTTCTTGGCCTTATTTTTTAGAGAAAGGGAGCTACGCTTTGTAATTTTACAAGAAAAAACCGACCTGTGAAATACACCTTTGACGAAAAGTTTAGATTGCTACGTACAGGCGTCGGTATTTACGGTCTATTTTAGATCGAGCCTGGTGACTTGAGTCACCCTATATTTTGTACGATATTTGTCATTTTTTAATCCCTGACTAAGCGAAACTCTTGAACTGCCATGATGAGTTTATACTTCGGATGAGCTCTATTGAGTGACCCCATTATATTGATACTGTTCCCTACTGCAAGTTTAAAAAGGGACGGCCCATCGAAACAAAAAACTGCCTCCCCCCCCCCCCCAAAAAAAAAAAAAACAAAAAAAAACATTTTTTTTTTTTTTTTACAGGGCTGGGTATTGTTAAGAAATCCTGAAAAATGAGCTCTCCAAGGTCTGTGTAACTTGAAAGTGAGACTGAACGTGCGCGGAACCCGAATGCGCTGTGGCATATTTCATAACCGCGATATTTTATCTGAAGTTTCAAAAAGCAATATAGCGCAAACTCGCCATGGTTTGACAGCGCATAGACTACTTGCGAGCATCGGTGTCGGGTCGCAAGCGGAAGCACGTGCGCTGCGAGATTTTTTCTTTGACTTCAACAAAAAGTGGGGGACAAAATCTACAGAAACGACGAAATGAAATATTGTTCTGGTATTAGTCGCAGCCCCTTGTGCTCGCTGTACGCATTATTTCTTCGTATTCCGTAATGCAAAAGGATTAATATCCAAACGAGATGTCACTGATTTCACACAACCGGCTACTCTATCACCAGTTAAAAACGAATTATACTTTACTGCGCTACTGGGGGGTTTTCCCGTTCACGCCGAAGTCGGTTACCTATCGTGACAGGTTCGGGTTATGGGCAATATGTGAATGGCGAAAGACGTGTTTTATCTGGTTAAGACCCATTAGCGATAACCATTCACCTTGGTTTACAGTTTCATTGCACGGATTCCCGCCGATACGCACCGTTCATAAAAGGAGGGCGATTGTAAGGCGATTCGTTTAGGTTGCATGGGTCGCGGGAATTGAAAAGAACTCGTTATTCAATTTTAATCCAGTGATACACCTTACATAACGCCGGATCGGTAAAATCTTGCAAGACGGATGTCTTTTTGGTCTTAATTGTTTTGTTGGGAAGGAAATCCTTTACGCAAAATATGATCTTTAATCGATATGAGAAATGTGAATTCGCTCGGTACACAGCTCATATTCGCGTTTGTTATACGCGAAGAGCATAGCCACATGACCGGTCCAAGAATCCACACGCAGTCTCAGGTTAAAATGGAAGCTCAATTTGCGAAGTTCGAAAAACTTCGCTCACATTTTTCTTCTCTTAATTTGTGCGATACAGAAAGTAATAATTGCTTAAAAAACAATCTCGGCAGTGATAAGAAACGTTAGGTCTGGAGCAGCATTAAAAGAAAATTATTTAAGTAAACATTTGAGATTTAGCTTGACGTCTCACGATGTGCGTATGAAACAAAGCCTCACCCTCAGGGTAGAGAAGTTACAACCGTCTCCACCTAGTCGAGCGCCGTCCATCAGAACCGTTCGGATTGGCCAGAGGGCGCGCTGAAGCGATACTAGTGGCGCCTCGCAGTGGCGAAACTTCGCCCTAACGTGGCGTTCGCTCATCCCGTCGTGCTGCCAGTTGCAACAGCGAACAGCGCGTTGCAATATCATTGCGGCTTTCCGTTTCTTTAAAAAACGTTTTTTTTTTTTAGGAAAATGTATTTTTGCTTAGGAAGGCTGCTTGTGCTCGTTACTTGAAAAATGTAATCGATTACAATTGCAAATTACTGAGCCTGAAATGTAATAGATTACAGTTACAAATTACTTTCGCTGGAAAGTAGCGGACTACTTTACTCGTTACGCTACAAATTACTCTCACGTTACGTTTTTCCTACACTTATCAAGAAAACAATAGAAACAATTTTCATATTTCAAAAATATTACGCAACACTCCTTTTCATTTCTGATACGTGCGCATTTTGGTAGTTCTTTTAAAGATAAGATATTCTATTTACGAAACATAGAATGTAGGAGCACTCCGTTCACCCGTAAGCCGACAAGGCAGCGAAAGCAGCAAACCCACCCGCCATCCCCGCTTGCTTACGGCGACCGGAAATAATCCCTGGAACGCTGGATACAACGCTAGCGGTGCGCATGCTCAGTAGCAGCGTCTACCTCCGCTAGGAGATCAAGATTTGTCAATTGCTTCTGGTGACCGGTCATACAACAAATCGTATTTTCTTTTCGGTTATTTTCCTCTTCAGGATGTTTCCTATTTTTTTCGAACTTGCTATATTTAGGCTGCTTAATTGCCCGCTCATATTGCTCCGGTTTATTATGTTATGTCCATATTTTTTTTAAAAGTAACCAGCAATTAAAGCAATCCATTACCAATAATGTAACGAAATTACATTCAAATTAGTGCCGCAAAAATTAACGTTGCAAATACGAATTTTTTTTAAAAAAAGTAAAGGATTACTTTTTAAGGACGCTTGCGTGCCATGTCCCCGAGTGGAGGTGGTAATCCAGTGAGAAGAAGATTTGTCGAGAGCGAAGTGCGTCTCGCAAGTGAAAGAGAGCGCGTCGCCTTATGACATCCGCTTCAAGAAGAATGCTGTTGTCCTTTATGGTTTGCTCGCTCTTGGATGTCAAAGCTATTCGGGGAAGATGAGGATGCTGTATTGTTTAAATTGTCTTTTTGTGTACAGCTGCACAGTCGCTCACACTTCTTGAGCTCGGTCGAGTGCTCTCGCAAAGTAGGAGTTACCGGCTGCTGGACGCATGCCGCGGCTGTTTCAATCCATGGGGATGAGATATATGACAAGACATACACAGCCAGACCGCAACAGTACGAAGGTAAAGCCGCACGAAAAAACCCATCCGGGACGTGAATATGACACCCGCTCATTTGTTCCGAGGTATTCTGGGCGGGTCGAATAACAAAATAAAATACTCTTCTACACACCGCGACACCTTGTGATGTTTGCGCATATGTAACGCTGCCGTCAAAGCTGTAAGTACGTTTGTGTGTCAGTAGCCCACTCATAGTTTTGAGTAAAAGGAGTGATGGCCGATCAACTTACGTCGTCCTTCTTTTTTTTAAACTTTTTTCGTGACGCTATAATTGTTATTTTTGAAACAGTTGCGAGTGATTAAAGTAAGTTTTCTCGCAGTGACTTTTTTGTCTGTTTGCAGTTTAGGTGCAATTATACTTCATACATCTAGAACCTCTGCATTAGGAAATTACCTCTATATTACTTCTGTTTCTCTGCGAGAAATGTAATTCTGAATTTCAGTCATTTCAGTTTGGAAATTTGTGATTGTCTTTTGTCCCCCTTGTTCCCTTATCTCAGGGGATTATAATCGCTATTCGTGTCCAGCTTATTTGCACCTTTGCATTACTTGCATTATCATCATAAATTTTCAAGTATTAACCTTTAATGATGTGTCCTCTCCTCGCGCCTCTTTATGTTGATTTCATTTTATGCCTCTAACATTACCAGTACGGTTTAATTGGTATGCACCAGAATGAGTGTACTTTTCAGAGTTCCTTGGAAAGTAATTACACCTGATGGCTAGCAGCATCGTATTAATAATATTTATAAAAAATAGAGTACAGCCACCAGTGCCAAATTCTTTGAACCATATGCAATCAAAGTCTGTGAGGAAAGCGGGTTACGATTATCTCTCTCATTTTACCTCTTCTGTCTTTGGCCGCTTACTCGCTTTCTCTTGTAAGCAACAGGGAACGAAATTGGCAGTTAAGTGAGCTGAGTTCTAAATTTTAAAGCTTTTTAAAAAAATGGTACCTGCCCATTCAGGGTTTCTTTTATCGACAGCCATAAGGAACAATCCTTGCTATTGCATTGGAGACGTCTAGTAGATCATCAGGTGCGGATTGCGTGCCTTGCGGTCGCGCATTCCAGTCCGTCCTCAAAGTGACGGCACGAACTCCTCTAAGCAACGCAAAACGCCTGCGTGTGGTGTACGAAACGTCCCTTTTAAGGTGACAAGTAAGCATAGTTGCCCTACTGAATCGTGCGACAAGACAGGTAAATAATATTAAAATTAACCCCGTCCCGCGCACAGCCTTGATTCGTGATTTTGGCGATCTTTCCTGGAATCACCTTCCTGGAAACGAATCGAACTTTTTGGGGAGACGCATTTTGCTTTCTGCATAATACGATGGTGCTGCATTTGACTGCACAAACACGGCCGCTTGATGAGTTCATCGAGCAGCTGTGGCACAACGATACGCGGTGCCCCTGCCCTTTTTGCCTTCGGTACCTTACTTTACGAAGCGCGAGGCCAGCACGACAAGCCTACAAGCAGCCCGCGTCGTCTTCTTCGCGTACGCCAGGGGGAACAGCGACACACCTCCCCTTGGCGTACGCGTATACACATACGCTAGGGGGAGGCGTTTCACTGCTTATGCGTGGCGAAGCTTCAGCCGCACAGCCCTCTAGGGAGTAGTGCTTTCTCTAATCCAGACTCATACTGCTAGTGGGAATTACTGGTCCTGTAAATTACTCGTCTGTAGATTGTTGTCGTCAATATTCGGGAGATCAAGAAATCTCTTCAATGCTTGCGAGAACTCAAAGGCTTGTTCTGGGTGTCATATAATTCGGGAATCAAATCAGCGCTTGATCAAACTGTTACGGGGCAGCGATGTCCAGCTCAAGATTTTGCTCTGATTAAGATTAAAACACCCCACTCCCGCTGTGAATGCGGAAATTTAGCAGTTTGGAGAAGTTGAGCATAGCTTATAACAGTTTAAAAGAGTAGCTAATACATATGCTCTTACAGTCAGTCTGCCTCGAGATTGCATCTTATATGTCTTCTACGCAGATGTCCAATTCGACCGTGTAAAATTGCCGCTTTCTAGACCTGGGCACTTTAATGTTCATAAAACGGTTAAGCAAGAGCACAAATGAACGCTGGTGGAACAAGAACGCGCAAACCGAAAAGAAGATAAAAAGTTAGCAAGTCAGCGAGCTACGCGCGTTAAGGAACTGAACCACCGACGTTCCTTATAGACAATCTCTATGGCATAGAAAGGCCTAATAGTTCAGGGCAACATCAACGGAATGCCGCTTTCTTGTTTTAATTGCTCTTTTAAGCTGCAAGACTCACCTCGCGACACTATTAGCGCGAAAAAAAATATTCGTGCATTCTTTGCATACTTCAAAGTCTTATTGGTGGGCAGCAACATTCGCCGCTTTGATTAGTGCCCCAAAAGAGCTTGTTTTATAACCCTAGTAGTCTTGGCCAGAACCCCTCAATTTTACGGGAAAACAGAATTAAAAAAAAAATTACAGGAGGACACTTAAATGGGCGGTGCAACGATATTCAACTGGAACGTTTTTCACTTTACACGAGCTTACAGGCGCTAGTGGGACTCAAGGATACTCGCACGCAACGCCACTGGCGAAGAAACTCCTTCTTGCGGTTTAACTTCAAGGACAAAACCGAGTGTTTTCATTCAATCTCTCCTTTGCGAAACTTGATGTCGTAACTGGGGGATCGCAGTAGCCCCCAGTGACGATATTAGAATGCGGCTCATAGATTGGACCCGAGCGATGCGTGTGCTCTCGATTTGAACTCGTGATAATCGATAGCTCGAGAAGCATTCGGGTAGTGGCCCGTGTCCAATCGCGGCAATGACAACAATAGTCCAAACATAATAATATCTTGAACTCAGCGCGTGTCGTCGGTGTCCTGTGCTTTGCCAATCGCAGCGCGTGGCTATAATATGATCAGCATTGGCGGCATATAATCGGCTCCAGATCACGTACCGCTTGTTCTGGCTGCGAGTTGAGGGGGTGAACGCTGCCCGTTTTTTCTTTTAAATTTTTTCTACGAGTTTTGTTGCGTGGGGTGAAAAACGAACACGTGTTTCATAGGTCATTAACGTCAGGGATCCGTTCTAAGCGTTATTTGCGGAAAGTACAAAAATCTTTGCATCGCCTCTTTAAGACTCCTTACGTGTAGGAATGCGAAAGCATTCGTACACGCAGCGCATTCCTACAAGCAGCGCGCCCCGCTGTCCTCTGCAGAGGCCAGCCGGCCTTCGCGGCCTCTGCGGCTGCCGCACGCGCGCCACCCTCTTCCTTTTACCATCACGCGGGCCGCAGCGCCACGAAAAGGGCTTCTCTCTGGGGTGGCGTTCCTTGGAACTATTGCGCGTCGCAGCCCATTTAACTGCCGTTTCGCCGAGGGAGGGAGTTTAGGAGCCATTTTTCGCTGTCACAAAGTTCCGGCTGCGCTCCATGGGACAGTTTATGCTTTCGGATTACAAAAGTGGCGATCGCTCGTTTGCTCCAATAGCGTCGCGCAGTGTCCAATCGAAGCAGAGCCGTCCCTGCGTTGAAGGTGTCCTCAGCATGTGCGCTACCGGCTTATGTCCCGCGTGAATTAAACGCGATAATTTTAGCTCCCGTCCGAAAATAGCCGTCGGACAGGTCGCTCAGTGTCTCACCATCGCGCTCTCGCACGATCTACTGCTGCGCGCGCATCGCTTGCGGATGTCCGGAACTCTCGATACTTCGTTTCACCTTACGATGCACCGCAGAGGACGCTACGAGCGATCCAAGCCAATCGAATGCAGGGTGATTGTCACGTGACCTTGGGAAGAGGACCGGCGTCACTCGCGGGACGCCTAGTCACGTGCTACGTTCGCAGAGCTGGACTGCTTTGGGATCGGCTCGTGGGGTGCGCTGCGTTTCATCGCAAACTCAAAGCAGGTATCTCGAGTGACTGCTTTATATCGAAGCTGTTCGCTCGGCGCGCCGCTTCGGGGCGACCATCGATGTTTCGTGGGAAAGTTTTTCGGACGGGCTTATGCAAACGAGCGAACGCGGAACCCAGATAAGAAGCAGCCGCGCGTTGCTCGCGTCCCGGCTGCTGCGTCCGCGCGCAGCCCCGGCCGTCACATTGATCGCAGAAAGAGAGGCGATCGGACGCCAGATCGCGCTATCGGCCAGTGGCCACTCTGGCGCGATCGGGCGTGGGGATTGTTCGAAACACCACCACGGTGGAATCCCGGACGTCTCGCGGGACTTCGCGGCGATATCGTCCGCACTCCTCTAAACTTGTTTTGTTAATTTATGTCGGTACTCGCCGAGGAGCCTGTCAGTGCCGTGGACAGGTACCGTTTCCCACAACGGGAAAGACCCATTCGTTGAGGCAGTTTATTTGACGGCGCTTCTTACACTTTGGTCAGAGGCACTTCATTTGTAGAGACAGAATGATACGAAGGTTAATTAATTTCCTCGTCCCAACTTGTGTGTCTGGCAAAAGCGCAACTAGAACAGACGTCTGAAACTGCCTCGTCGAATGGGTCCTTCGTATCGATGGAGGCAGTACTAACTTTCGTGTATATAGTGGTAGGTGTGGGTTTCGTCGTACTCTCGACTTCGTAACATCCCGCATGAATACCACCGTGCCCTTAATGCCCCAATCATTGATCTTCCGTGCAAGCTTTTCCGCCAAGCAATCGAAGACCCGATCACTGCGGTCTGTGCACCTGCAGCGCGCGGCTCTGACATGACACCGCTGCGGTGGGGCTGCATGCTTCCGGCACATGCGCAGAAGCTTCAACTCCCACGATTTCTGCGCAGGTGCAGTGACCACGGCTGATGTTAGCGAGCGCGAAATTGTGATCTAATCAACGTATTGGTCTGTACAGTGAGCTTGGCGAATAAGGAGGGCGAAAATATTATTAGAACTCAAAATAAAGTCAAGAAAGCCGCAGTGACACCGCTCATACACTATACAGGGTGTTCGCCGCAAACTTGAAGACAGTATTATCTGGGGATACGCCTCGATCATGTTTGAAACATGTTTTTCATTCGAGCTTCGGACATGTGCGCACACAGTTTGTGTATGACCAACGTGAAAGGACCGTTTTACAAGAAAAAATTGCAGACGTTTACGCTCCTTAGTAATGCGAAACTAGAGCGGAGCTTCTGATGTCTTTTCATTGTGCGATATATCGTGGCAGAGAAATTGAGAGAAATATTTATATGTATATTGATATTTTGATTTTGTTTCTTGTTGTTTTCTTTGAGGCTAGGCCAGAGAGCGCGAGGAGGGTGCGGTGGGAGACCCAAAATGCAACCCACGTGCTGTTTGTCTTAACGTTAAACGCTTTTTTGTCAGTTTTCCCGTGAATTTAGCGTCAGTTTTCCCGCTATATTTAGCGGGGAAACTGAATGCGCATTGTTGCATTACGAGACGTCGCAGATACACACCAATTCAGTTTCTGGGCCACATTTAGCGGGGAATTGAATTTGTGTATAGGTATGTGACGTCCCATATAGTGCAAAAGCGCCTAAGAGCTGCTCTCTAAAAACACGTTTCATCTTCAGAATGTATAGTGTATGATGTATTTACCGCGGCTGAATGTAACACCGGGTGTGACGCAAGCACGTGACTTTTCTTTTTTTTTTTTTTGTGGTGTAAATATATTCTCGGCCTCATCATTCGACAAGCTCCATCCATAGATCGCAGCAGCGGAACTTTCCCTCCTAAAGGCGACACCGAACGCCGGATGCACAACTGCATCCGATGGCTTCCACGCATAGCGCAGAACCTTTTGAATCGGGCGAGCACCGTCGACCAGCCCGCGGGACAAGACCGAACTACACACCACGCCGATAGTCCACTATCGCTCTAGTCGCCGATATTTTGTTTTGCGGGCACAAGTTTGCCCTAATGATTGCATTGAATTAACATTTCTTCCACTGAGTCCACACTTGGTACCTGAAAACGTGCTATTATGAAGGCGCTTATGTTTCAATGGTGAGCCGATCCTAAAGAACACGCATTAAACGCTGTACGTTGAAAATCATTTCACTCAATATCGGCGTCAGACGGCGTGAAGCCGCAAATTGGTGTTCGACTCTCTGACCCATTTCTACGAGCTTGCATAATGCTAACTGCAGGCCACCGCAACCTTGGAAGTTGGAACATACCTCGGACTAAAATAGCGAGAAAAACAAATTTCGTTGAAAGGTTTCTCCGACACATCAAGTACGTAAGAAAGCTTTTTAGCCAGCGAGGTCATCTGTACTGAGGGTGGTGGACGAAGCAAAGGTGTTTATTCTCTGTCCAAATAATACTTTGATGCGGTTTTATGATTTATAGCCTGGGTTTCTTAATGTGCATGGGTTTCTTAATGTGCACCGCGTATTAATATACAAAATTATTTTCAGTACGTTTTCCTGACTCCATTTTTTTATAGGGTGGGAGGGGAAAAGTCCATGGAGCGTTGCTTCACATGTTCCTGCCTCCTCTATATACGCGTATACGGTCACGGGGACGAGTGCTCGGACATTCATTTTGTTTACTTGATGAGTGAAAGCTTTTTTTTTTTTTCATTATATAGACACAATCTTCTTTTTAATTTAGATGCGTGGTACGAGGCCGACGAGATTACAATCCTCGAGAATATGACTGTTCTAGATTATGGTGGACAGTAAATACAAGGAGTTGCAAGCATTTTCCACAAAACCCATTGTAAAAAAAAAAAAAAAATGAATCGGGCCTACAAATAAAAGGTGCAGGTTTCTGACGTTCTAGTTAGTACTAATTAATATTATATAACTATACCGTCTATGTTTCTTCCGGTGAATATAATAATGTCTGCACTTTTTCGGCTGAAATTACTCGTTGTTTCTTTACGGCATTTTGCTGAAGGACGGATTTCTCAGATACGGGCGTGCAAATATCGGTTCGGATAAAATAGCGGAGTGTCACCTCTTGCTTTAACACTGTAAAGAAAACCGGTTTTCGTGGCTTTCTCTTTCACTGCGAACGTTATGAATGACGGGGTGCTATTTCATGAAATGAATGTAAGGGCGAAAACGAGCTGGTGTGCATTAAACATGATTATAAAAAACAAAAAACGAGACTGCTACTTCATGACACACAGATTCAAAGGTGTGTGTGTCGTTACCTGCAGTCTCGGGGTTTTTAAATCGTTCTATTCCACTCGAACGGGTCTTCGCATACCCCAGGCCCCAGAAACTCGGTGATATTTGTTAAAGTCTGTTTAGGTGGCAATAATCTCGATAGTGATCAAAACCGGCACAAGGGAAGCTTCGTATCCGCAGTTTCAGCTTGCATTCATCCTATTGCCGATTACTGTGGTACATTTTATTTTGTTCTCGCGTTTCCCGTTTTTTTTTTTTTTCAGCTTCTTTTCTGTCGTTTTGACGCGTCACTCGAATTTTAGAAATGAAAGTATTATGCGTATTAAAAGCGACGACGCCAGATACGCGCGGGTGCAGCACGCAATGTTCAGTGCATGTGCCGACTCGCTGCATAAGTACTTGTGAGAGGGATGGCGACGTTCGGAGGAAGAGAGGAGGCGGGCCATTCTCAGGGTTTGGGGTGGAAGTCTAAATAATCGCCGGAAATGGTTGTCTTTTTTTTATTTTTTTTTTGTTTGTTCTGGGTCATCTGCAGAATAAAAACACAAAACAGATAAACGTGCTTCGCGAGTTGCGAACTGACGCTCCTTGAGTTCAGAACACACCCCCACCTCTGGTGCATGTCGCAGTACTTGTTTCGCTGTCCGGACGAGCCTACGGCTAATACCAACACATTGATGCGGTACCCAACTTATACTATTCCTTTTAAACTGATCGTTGATGCCTCGTTCTTACGTAAGGAGAAAATAAAATCGCGGGGCCTTTTGTCGGGGGAAGCGCCAATCATTAGCAAATTTGTCCTCTTCTTTTAGAACTGTTCGAGTCCTTTTACCGGAGCACGCTTTTTTTCTGAGTCACAGATAAATATAGAAAGACATCATAATGCACGTAAATATATATATTAAAATAAAAAAAAAACGAAAGCCACAGAAGCTTTGTGGGGATTTCTGGGAGTTGGAGAAAGACGGTCACGTGATTTGCGGGACGTGACCCGGAGCAGCAGAGAAGCAACGACCACGCAACGAGCGTGAACTGTAGTGGATTGCCGAAAGAATGAACTAGCGGAACCTGGGTGCCGGGAGAGAGAGAGAGAGAAAGAAAGAGTACGACTGCATGCACTCCTCTTTCACTCCTCTTTATTCTATCTCTTTCTGGAATGAGAGAGTGAATGGATAGGAAAGGGCTTTCTGACCGACCTTGAGCGTGAGGAGTTGTAATTGGTGTAGTCGAGAAAACAGATGAGCGAGATACAGTGACGTTACCACGACGACAGAGAGAGAGGGAGAGAGGGATTGAAAATTGCTGGGCATTGTTGTGTAGGAGTCTGGACGAAGGGTGGGTGGGAACTGAAGAGAGCGAGCTTCCCAAATTACTACAGCAGCGTTTACGCACGAGAAGTATTTCATTGTCTGGGTTCAGCGCGCTTTGCGTCATTTTCTCTCTCCCTTCTCTCTCTCTCTCTCTTTCTTGATTTTCCTCTTTAGTGAGTCTGTTAAAAACAGAGCGTCCGGCTTGTTTAATCCTGCTTTGGCTCCACGAATTTGTGGGGTTCTTTACGGAGTTCCCTCTACTAATAATCGCCGCCCGATCGGTATGCGCTCCGCCCGTCACCCAGGGAGTGACATAGCACAACGAGAAGACAGCGAATGGGTTTACCTGTACCTCCCGGTTGCCCGTCGTCGAGAGCCGGCAGTCCGGGCCCGCCGACCCTTGTTGTCGCCCGTCGATCAGAGCTCACGGTCGGAGTCCGTGTTCAGGCCTGCGGATCGCCTTTCCCACGCCAGCGCTGCATAGGCTGGATGTGCCGGGCTATCACTGCCCGAGTCTCGCTGCGGAACCACCCCGGGATCGTCATAGCCCAGGTCATATGGCCAGGGCTCGCCGTTTCCACCGGTCTTGCTCCAGACCCCACTGGTAGATCGTTCCGGGGTTCGCCATGGGCCAAGTCAGGCAGCCGGGCTCCGACGTTCCTGCCCAGCTTCAGCCTCAGCATAGCACCGACTGTCTCGCGCCAGCTCGTGTCTTCTCCGCCAACCGCCTGTCACGTGCCCTCTGCCTCGTCTTTCACCCTTGGCTCCCACAAATTAGAGCGATGACACTTGCATCTCGGCACCTTTGGGAGAGGAACAAACATTTGAACAGCACACTTGCTTTTCTCACGGTCGCGACACTTTTGGGCGATTTCGGCATTTAATGATTTGCACTCGCGAAAACAGCGCATATTTTTATGCCTAGGCCTGCATTGAAGTCATATTATTTTCTATAAGCATGACGATCTCATCATAAATTGATTCGAAATAGACAAAGCACGATGCTGGACCCGTTTTTGTTTTCCTCCCTATTACGAGAACTTGCGCAGTTCTAGGAATTACAAACTTTCATCATCTGCCGTGTTTGCCACATGATCAGCTAAACCCTGAAATTTCGACACTTTATCGACACGGCGTATATGGACACCCGATACTGTTACGCCTCATCTACAAGGTTTCACTAGCGTTGGCTAAGCACGACTACATCTCTTATCAAACATACTGACTCGATAATGCGTAGTGTTGCTACTGGACTGAAAACTACTCGAAGAAATTTCAGTCACGTATTTTAAATTTCGTCTCTAATATTCCTCTCGTACATGACTCGCAGGTGACGTTATTGTATCATGCTGTCGGTCATTCCTTCTTGTAGATGGCACGCCCTCAGCGGCAAGGACATTGCAAGGGCAGCTGATATGACGTCATGTATACTGCTGTGGATTGATCGGCTTCATCCGATCCTATACCTGTGAAGGGTGCTGCGGGGAAAAGAAGCTTCTAAGAAAATAACCATTCTTTGGGGATGGTCACCTCTAGCGACATGCACACTTACGAGAAACCCCCTGGCTTGTTCCGTCGGTCTGCTAAGCGGAAATGACGTCACGGTCACCTCCTGACCGTCCCCATCCGGTCCCCAGGAAGTGGGGGCCTGTTCCTTTCTCACGAGTAATTTCTCTCGGCCCAGGCGCGTCGCTGGTCGTCGCAGCGCAGTATAGACTCCCAGGGGGGAAGGTAGGAAGGACGACCCGAAGCGATTGTTTCTCTCACACAGCGTCCCCCGAGAACAATAGAAACGAGGGGGCGGCGGGGGTCCAGCGAGCGCTCGCGCGCGTACTGGAGCGAAAAGACGTCCAGGAGCATCTTTAAAAGAAAAAAACAAAATGAGCCACGTTTACGGAGTTTCGGGCATAAAGCCCACCTCGTTGTGATTGTTGCCGTTTTTTGAGAGAATGGCATTATCATTGTTTGGGCTTTATTATTCCTTGTTGTTGGAAAGGGGAGAGACCGGGGAGGTCATTTTTGGCCGGCGGACTTATCCGGCGGATGTGGGAGACGCCGGGGCGGCTGCTCTCCGCTCGACGTGGCTTAGTTGTTCTGGTTACGCTTGCGCACCCCTGGTTTCCGCTGCCCGCGCACGCGCCCTGCGAAGCCGTGTGGGGGTGCGTGACGCCGACGACGACGTCTCTTGCGTGGGGGGAAGTCGTGGGAAGGGTCTCTCCCTCCGCTGCTCGCTTCTCCTCTTTCTGCAAAAAGCCCACCCCCGAAAACAAAAGGAGAGAGAAAAAAAAATTACTCCGTAATTTTGGCCAACTTCCTCTTTCGGCTCGGGCCCTTGTTCCTTCGCTGCGGCCTGCTGCCGCTGCCACGCAATACTATTTTTGTTTTCATTTTTTGTTCGGTGTTCATTGTCGCGTGTCTTACGTGAATGGGGGAGTACCCCGCAGTTCGGTCACCGAGCCCCGCTTTATCCATACGTATATTTATTTTTATTTTTTTTCTATGACGTGGTGTCGCGTCGGTACCTGCGTCCGAGCAAGCGGGAAACGTGACTTTGACACGTGACCCTTCGCACGAATTATTTTTTTTTCTCTAGCATTTTAGGAGCGTGCGTGTAACTGGCGGAACGGAAGCACGGCGCTACTGGTTGACTCTTTTGGGGTGTTTTATTAATACATTTTTTTCTTTCCGGTGTGGGTGGGAAGGGAGCCGAATTAATTGTCGCGGCTACGCTAAGACGCCCACGCCGCCGAGAGTGAGATGAAATAATAAAAATATAAAATTAAGGAGGGCAAGGGTGTTGTTGCTGTTTTAAGTTTTAAAGTCGCCTTCCGGCGGATGTAACAGGTCTGGGAAGGTGACGTGATTGACGGAAAGCAAGAAAGAAAGCGGCGTAGTATTTTCCCTGCTTCTGGAAAATTGGTTTCGGAAGTGTGGGGTCGTGCTGTGTGCGGACTTCCGAACACTGTGCGCAGGTCGAGTTTCTGCGTTTCGGCTCCTTGAACTTTCTGGCTGGGTTGCTCAACTGATGGCCCTGGAGCTTTGAACTTGGAGTCTGGAGAGGTAGACACTCTTAACTTTGCGTGTCCCTACTCATCTGATTCAGGTTGTATATTACTCAGTATCTACCGTTTGTAGAGATTTTCAGTTTATCTGTACTGCGAAAACGCATTTGAACGTATAATTATATTTATATGTTTGCTCATAGATTTTATATGCCTTCAGAGCGCGAGCTGGGTCAAAACAGAAAAAAAAGTTATTGTATTCAATTGCAAAAATACTTGATGGCGAATATTTTTATTTTTAGTTTTGGTAGGAATTCAGCTGTGGAGCCGGTTCAACTCTTTGTTTGCGCTAGAAATGAAAGATTTGATAACGTTGTGTTGATTAATGTAATATTGTTACTCTGTAGGAACCTATATAGACGCATGTAATTATTCCGAGTGCAACGTTTTGGGTGTCTGAAAGGAGAGTGCGTGTTTCCTTTTTATTTCAAAATGCGGTGGACTTCTTACGTGTGCACCGAGACATTGATGACCCATATTAACAGGATAAATGTGGAATCGTTCAGTAATTATGATGCTTATCGTATTCCCGAAAGAGTCTCAGGAACATCCTTCTGTTTGCATTTTGTCTCATTAATTAAAATTTCCATGGAAGAGAAAAGAGTGCACTTAAGAATCATTGCGCACTTCATTTAATTTAAGGGGGGTCGGTGGCCGAGTGGGTTAGCGCACCTCAACTTGGAGCACATGTAGCGAAAGCTCGCGCGTCAGATGCCAGGGATCCTAGACTCAATCCCCACCCCTGCCCTTTTCAATATAGATGAGCATCCTGCCGGCGGGCGGTCGTGTACCACTTCCGCGTGGAGCGCGTTAAAAACCCTAGGCTATCGGTTGTACTGCACTGGCTAAGTATCTCATCTACAGCTGAAACACCAAACACCTATTAAGGCTATCTAACCACCGGTTGTACAAACATACATAAAACACAATTATTATTATTCATTGATTACACAATCATTTGAAAAGAGATCGCCTGGCCTACAGGGCGAAACTCCGAACAACACTAAATTGATGTTCGCGAGCTCGGGCTGCAGAACCCCGGGATCCTGGATTCGACCCACTCTCCTGTTCCTCTCGATCTGGGTGAGCATCGTACAGACGGGCGCTCGTGTGATTACTACTGGGTGAAAGGACGTCAGGTTAGCAGTGATGCTGCAGTGGAAAAATGGCTGATTAATAGCAGAAATATACACCGTTATAAACGGATTACTGGCTCAATTCAGGGTGTATTAAAGGGGTCATAAAACGATATCGGGTTAGAACTTTCGTGAGTTTGCAGAGGCGTACTGGTCCTAGTATGGCCCAAGTGTACTCGCACAGACCGCCACTCATATTCACAAGCTTCTTTGTCGAGGTGAAATTGCGACGGATAAAAGAGGGCTATTATTTTCGGTCTTGCCTTCGCGAAGCTGACGACGTAATTGTGGGATCGAAACTACCCGCGTGACGACAGTCGAGCGCGGCTCTTGCATTGGAAACGAGAGCTGGGTGAGCACTCGACTTCGGCTCGTAACAACCAATGCCTCGGCGGACACTTGGGTAGTGGCTCGCGTCCTACCACTGCGTTAATGAGAATAGCCGGACTCTGACAATTCCTGGAGCTGAACACGCGCTTGGCAGCATAGGATAGGCACCAGGCCACGTGGCCGCTTGTCCGAACTCCGAGTCAATGGGGTAAACGGTAATCATATTTCTCGATCTTTTTTTTTTGGCTACTGCCATTAACTAAAAAGAAGAACTGAGGCAAGTTTATTCGGCTATTAACGTTAGAGTGTGATTCTAAGTAGTGTGTAGTTAAAGTAGGAATATCATTAACATCCAGACTTAGCCCAATTTAGAAGAAAATCGTGACTTTCGACAGGTGTGTTTCTTTCTTCTCTAGTCGCATTGACCATACGAAAACTCTCGGCAGACACCTTCGAAACGGGTCCGTATTGTTTCAATAATGCACAGTTCATTGAAGCGCATTTCGTAGAATACGTTTCATGGACACACGTTTCGATGAACACACGTTTGTCGACACTGTGGCGTTTCGCCGTAACTGTTGCGTGGGCACATGCTCTTGCCACGTCTCGTCATCTGAGTGCGTAATCAAATCTAGAAGCCTCTAAAGGCTAGAGCGGAATTCGCCTAGGCGTGTTCAGCTAAGCCTTTCCCCATGCCTTTACTCCCCCCTCCCCGTTTACCCGGGCGAGACACAAGGCGTTTGTCACGAAAACAGTAGGGTTGTACATAATGTTTGAAACGTGAGACTGTGGTTCGAAAAACGGAAACTCGGGAAGTATAGGAAGAAAAAGTGACAGACAACGAACGTCTCAAGCGTCAACATCTCCACTCCAGTATGACTGCTATCCTCACGTATTTCACCCAGTAGTAATCACACGAGCGTTGAGACGTTGTCTGTCACTTTTTTTTTTTTCCTATTTCACGAGTTTCCGTTTTTCGAACCACAGTCTCAGGTTTCAATCATCATGTATAACTTACACCAGCTCGCCTGCGCTTTAACCGTTTTTTCAGTAGGGTTGTGTTCGGCGAAATGTCGCAGTGTATGTCGATGAAACGAATGGGAAAAGCCCTGCGATGAAACGAACTGTCAATGAAACTTTGCATGTCCACGAAACAACCTGTCGATGAAAGTTTGTTCAATGAACTGATGCCACCGGGTCGCAGCATACGTATGTACAAAGTAAAAAGGCTTCGAACATGCATGAGACATGTACGCAGATATGTACGGCTTTAAGTTTCACTGGCACTCTTCAGTTCGACGTCAACCTTGCGCCGTAAAACTTTGTCACATGTGTCTCCGAGCAGAGTTTAATAGAATGGTTACTTAACTGTCGCAATGTCTGTAGATCTCGCATAATACCACCCGATTACGTCAGTTCCATCGAATGATAGTTGACCGATCGTCCAATCAGGCCGCGCCACTCTTGACGCAGACGCACGTACTCAGGATGGCAAGCTGATCACCGATCACATAAATATAATTCGATAACACTGACATTAAATGTGCCCCGTGACAGGGTATTTTATCGGGTGGCGATGTAAACTCATTTGTTGCTCATTTTATGATGAGATAATTGTCTTTGCCACGCCCTTCGGATATCGTCGCCATTCGACGATTGACGTATCACGCAGAAGCCAGAAGCGGACAAGGGTCGTAAGTGTCTCACATGGAATGCTAATCTGACAAAGGGAATTTTATTACGCGGCGGTCGTGCGGGACTTATCTCCAAAGCAGGAAGATAAGCGAGCAACGCCCATGTGAACATAGATCTGGCTTCCTGTCTTTTTAATGGCTCTTCTCACGTTGTCCGAGCCGAAACATTCGTTTTGTCGTTCTCGAAAGCAAGCGCTGCCGGATAATACAAACGCGTGGTCGTCGGATTACCACCATTCCCGATCACTGACTCACTCGTGCTGGGCGAAAAAATTAATAGTAACGGCACGAGGGATTTTTTTTTTTTTTTCTCACTCGTGAGCACGAACAATTGAGCGATAAGAATTACCGTCGAGAGAAATGTACGTAATCTGAAACGAACATCTTTGGTGCCGCTTATCCTATATCAAACTATGGATCGACCGCGTCGCATCGATTTTATGACCCGATACCTCCGGAAGCTAATTCCGCGAGCACGTTTCCAGAAGGTGTATACTTCCCCGAAGGTTGTATCGAGGGACGCGGAGACAAAGCCGCCGCTTTCCGTTCGAAGAACTTCGTCGTGCTTATGCCAAAGGGGTCGATGCAGATCATCGGTAACTCGACAGCAACGGTGTATACATGTAGGGTTCTTCGTATTCTGGTAAAACTCGATATTACCAGATTTTTGCACCCCGAAGAGTTTTTATAAAAATAGGGTGGAACCCGATTTTTCCCGAATACCGGTCTTAAAATCAGGTGAGTTTATTTAAAATAGGAACAATTCTGGATCTGTTTCAAAACTGCGTCCTCTCTCACTCGTTTGATGGTAACAAGCTTCTTCGATCTGCGTTACCTCTGCATATATTCGCTTGAGAATGAGCCGGAAGGCGGAAATATACTGTAAGATCGAGCACCATTGCTATATCATTTACTCTGTTGACTTTTGTTCGTGTAAATAACACATTTCAGGTACCTACCCTTCATAAATAAGACTCGAGAAAACCCGATTTTCTGATGGCTTCAGAAGGACCAAATTTCTCCCCGATTATGAGCCTAAAAAATAGCGCCCGATTTTTACCCCCGATTTTTGAAAAATATAAAACCCGAAAACGAAGAACCTAATATACATGTGATGATAGAGTCTTGCCTGTTCCAAACTTGAAATGTTCGTGTTTTTTTTTTTTTTTTTTTTTTGTCGCACGCCTTAAGGAATTTTGACAATTAACATGCTTAAAGGTTAGAAACCAATTAACTTAAAAAAAAGTTTCTGCTTCCGATTTTTTTTTTTTTTTTTTACATACATGTGCTCCAACAGGAAAACAGTTCATATACGTCGATCAACATGTTGCTTGCTCGGTGGCGAAATCTTAACTTCGAAACTACCCTGGATTATTTGTCATTTAGTAATAATTGCTATGATGTTATTTCGTGTGTCGGATTTATCCCGATGACGCAGCATTCCCAAAGAAGTGCGACTACACGGCGTGCAAGTTTGTCCGCTTCGTGCGCTCATTTACCTACCAAACGCGACCACGTGTATCTGTTTCCCTCCCCCCAGACGTGAGCCAATGACGGCGCGCGCTTAGCTGCCCCGTCATTGCACGTTCCCTGAGCGTCTTCTATTTCGCCTAATGATTGGCTCGCCCCTTCTAGCGTCCGGATGCGCCCAAGCCGTAACTTGGAACCCTTACGCGCCATATAGTCCCCTGACAGCTACGATCACGCTTCTTGCTTCGTGCTATTTTGTGTTCTTATCGGTTGATGCCGCAATCCTATGCGGAGCGCAAGTTCGTCTGCTTCTTTTGCAGTGGTTGTGGTGACGTCGGAAAAACGTCGAGCTCTGATTGGTTCTGACTGAAGGATAGAGGGTAGACATCAAAGCAAGCTGCCTCGAGTTCTACCCACTATCCTTCGATCAGATCCAATCAGAGTTCGGCCTTCTGACGTCGCCACAACCCCTGCAAACGAAGCAGACGGCCTTGCATGCGCTCCGACAGTTTCAGAAACGCACGGCGTGGCTTCTATTATGCTCGCGTTTCCTCGCTTCGTTCTTATCGTTGAACGCGCATTTTGATTGGCCGAATAGCGAGATTTTCTCTACCCGCCACGCCCCGCATTTCTCAAGATGTCAGGGACGGTAGCGTCAACGACAGCTTAAGACACTTCCCGCGTTTCTCAAGCTGCCTTTGGTATTCGAGTCACCGAACGTTCAAGGGTAGGTTTATTTCTAATGTTTACGCGATAATCGACTTTCGCTCGTTTTCCTGCAAAATAAGATTGGCATTCTCGAGTTCCCTTATGGAACCATTTTTACGCGCAGAAATCGCGTCCTCGCATATAAATACCGAAAGATCCCGATTTCTTTTAAACCGACCGAAAGATAAGCCGGCGATGGAAGACCTTTTCATCTCAGTAGTTACCCGACCGGCGGACAGAGGGCGCTGACGCACTCGGCGCCATTGGGTGGCTTCAATTTGGCTGGTTTCGGTTTCAGCGCGCTCTCGGCTGTGTTGGTGTGTTATGTCATTCTCGCCTAATTGCGTCATACAAATATGCCCGTTATAGTGCACAACTAATAGAACTTTGGTACTGAGCCAATTCGAGAACCACGAAGTGGTTTCGAGTCATATTCGCGGACCTTTTTACGAACGCTTTACGATGCATCTGGTCATGTTCGTCGCTAATTTCGGTCAGGTTCGGCGGCGTAACGACTCCGATGCACAAGGAGGGTTCCATCGTCTACGGCCTGACCCACCGACCCTAGTTTCCAAAAAAAAATAAACTAATAAAAAGACCAATGAGTAGATATATAGTAAAAATGCAGGTCCACAACCTGATTAAAAACGTCCTAAATCGCGAAAAACACACGAAGTCGCAAGTTCACTGACTGATTTTCGCGGACACCAACTTTCTGTGAACCTTAGAAACTCGAAATGTCTCCTATAATATGCAGATATTCTAAGAAATAAGTGATATTGTCTGGGGATGTATTCTTTGAAAAAAAAAATTAAGTACTCGAGATATATTTCGAAGGTACGCGTCCTAGGTCGGGTGGGAAATTCCTTTAGCTGTTCACCTTGCTAAAGTACTTATTAACAGCATTTAACAACGTTGGCGTTAGAAAATGAACTATTTGTTTTACTGACATTTGATTACGACGTGCTTGGCACATGAGATAAGTGAGGCCCATCAATTGAAATCTGAAATTTTTGTCTTTGTACAAACTTTGCCAAATAAAATTAAGACTACGAGAGAAGTGATCTCTCATACGTTTGGTTGATGTCGAATGCTAGGCACGACTTCATGAACCTTCATGACAGATCTCCATGCAAACTGATGGATTTAAAATCAACAACCCTGAACTTGGGTGATTTCCATGTAGATGGCTTCTTTTCGGCATCACATAATGCGAGCCCTAGGCACTCTCAAGCTGCCTGTGACAGATTATTTCACAGGGGTCTTTGTGTTTAAAATAAATAAAATAAATTAATTAAAGTTTGTATTAAAACATTTTAACACCCTTTAATGACTGCAGATATGTGACCGAGCATAGTGTACAGTTTTTCTAAATTCATAAATAAACAAATCAAGCAAACGTTTCTATTGCAAAAACGATTTAAGACCGTCTAACAGATTTAGGTGTAATGTCGTGCACAAACAAGTCGCCCGATGTGGACGTTACCATTATCCCAAGCATCAGATAAAATGTGAATTAAACGTTCGTCACCTGTATATCTTATATGTCCTATAGAATCAAAAACAACTATTTAAATTTGTTATGAAGGCAAGGCCGGAGGCTTTCTGTAAACACCCATAGCTTAATATGCTGCGTAGTATTTTGGTCAAATGCGCGATTATACATATAAATTGCACTATACTTATTTCGAATATTCCGCCACTATCACTGTGTACATTTAAGTTGTCATAAATAATTGGGCTCAATATGCGCCAGGTCTGACGCTGATTTCTGTATCTCCTCCCTTCTCACGCGTATCCGGTACGCCGACGGTGAAAATAGTCAAAATCGGTTACAAAATTAACTGCATATGTAGTCGTGCACATAATGATGGTATGCAATTAAAGGGGCGATGCAACGATTTTTGTATTTTGCGCAAATACCGCTTAGAACAGATCCCTGACGTTAATGACCTGTGAAATACCCGTTCGTTTTTCACCACACGCAATCGAAGTCGCGGAAAAAAAATAAAGAAAAACGAGCAGAGTTCACCCCCTCAACTCGCAGCCAGAACAAGCGGCCACGTGATCTGGAGCCGATTATGTGCCGCCAAAGTTGATCATAGCCACGCGCTGGGGTTGGCAAGGCACAGGACACGCGCTGAGTTCCAGACATTGTTAAGGTTCGGCTGTTGTCGTCATTGCAGCGATTGGACACGGGCCACAACCCGAATGCTTCTCGAGCTATCGATTATCACGAGCCCAAATCGAGTGTCCACGCCATGCTCGGGTCCAATCTTTGAGCCGCATTCAAATATCGTCACTGGGCGGTACTGCTACCGCCCAGCTGCGTCATCAGGTTTTGCGAAGGAGAGATTGAATGGAAACGCTTGGTTTTGTCCTCGAAATTACAGCGCAACAAAGGAGTTTCTTGGTCAGTGGCGTTGCGTGCGAGTAACCTTGAGTCCCACTAGTGCCAGTAAGCTCGTGTAAAGTGAGAAACATTCCAATTGAATATCGTTGCACCGCCCCTTTAATTTGTAAATGTAAACATCGGGCGGCAATTAACAATAAGGCGAGAAACGCGGTGAAACGCGACGAAAAACGCGAATGCCACGCCTTCGCCAAGGCGCGGAGGGGAGAGTGGAGCGGCGAGTTGAAGCCACCTTATGGCGGCCCCGTCACGTGCTTCCAAGATGGCAGCGCCCATGCGACGGAGGCCGAAAAGGTCTATACGCACCTATATAATGCAAAATTACTAGCGTGTGTGCGTTTGTGTGTGTGTGTGTGTGTGTGTGCGCGTGTGTGTTGTGTGTGTGTGTGTGTGTGTGCGTGTGTGTGTGTGTGTGTGTGTGTGTGTGTGTGTGTGTGTGTGTGTGTGTGTGTGTGTGTGTGTGTGTGTGTGTGTGTGTGTGTGTGTGTGTGTGTGTGTGTGTGTGTGTGTGAACAAAGGAAGAGACAAGGTAACGTGCGCTATACTTTCGAAAATTAATAGTTACTGTAACACGCTATTTTATTTTGAGCGTAAGGAAGGGTGACCGCATGTTCCCGCTATGATCCCCTCAAGTCCGACCGCACCACGATCCTCGGTAGCCAATCACGCAACGGCAGCCGAATCACGCAACGGTAGCCGAATCACGCACAAAAAAATAGTGCAGGACGACGGAGCATTCTCCGTTCCTGGATGCTTCTTAAAACCTTTTAAGACCTCTTAAAACTGGGTTCCTTGAAATCTCTTACAACGAGAGGACACACTAGCGCCATCTATTGGGTAGCAGTATAAACTTGGTGGTCCGGCATATTTTCTATTTCCCTCGCGCATTATCCTTTCTTTCTTGGCTCGAAAAACTTTTGTCAACGTTATAAACGAGCCTTTCTTATAGGTATTGCGCACATTTGACCTCGTAAGTCCCGCAAAACCTTCACTCTTGTGAAATGGAGTTCCAGGGTCACCGCATAGAGGGCGCCAGGGTGCCAGTGTGTTCTCTCGTCCTAAGAAATTTTTAGAGGTTTCAACAAGTCCCATCTCTCTCAGAGTACTCGGTTGCAAGAGTGTGAACGGGCCTTTAGCCGGGGATCAAACGCACAAGGACCGCAAGGAACGGGACGATACGCTTTGAGCGCTGCTCGATTCACTCCCTCGTGGTCCTCTGCGGCCCGACTTCGAGTGAAATGGAGTTGTCTTGACCGGTTATAACGAAGTCGGTTATACCGAAAGAGCGGATACAGCGAAGTGATTTCCGATTCCCGTTGACTCCATCATAACCGGTCTCGACAATAGTTGCAAGCAACGAATGATATGCTTCGTTACTTTCTTCCGTGATAATAATAAGTCTATTCACAAATAAAACATTCATACATTCCACTTGGGCTTAGAAAATCGCTTCCGTGCTTGTGCGTGAGCACGCGCAGTCCGGCCTAAAATTTAACAAATCGGAAGTATTGATCTTACGCAAAACTAAATAAATACTATTGATAAGGGTCGTGTTTTTTTTTTTTTTATAACTCGGTGTAAAGTAGAATGAAAACGAGCGTAAACTAGTATACGAGCATAAAGTTTATGTCAGTAAGCATCGAACGAAATTATCCATTTTTACGTGATAATAATAATTCGCATAAATTTCGTGAGACCTCAACGAACACCGAACGGTCAACCCTCGTGTTTAAAAGCGTGCGGATACAAAACAGGCGTGAAGGGAACAGCAATGAATTCGGTAATACGGGCGTGCGAGAGGAGGGCAACACAATCTGGTACTCCTAACATTTTAGGGAGTTCAAAAAGAGCCTATACTAACGCCGACAACGATGCTTTTGTGCGAATTGGCTGACGAAGTATAGTATCCAAGACGAGTCTCATAATCCTGCCTTCTGCGAGCTCTAATGACCGGGTCTCATTGAATCGTCCCGAGACAAACATGGCTGCTTGTCGGTAAGCTTGCTAACAAGCTCGACCGTGGACTAACTCAGACGGCTCGTAGAGCATCCAAAAGACACGTTGTTCGCTCCATAAATTATGAAAGAATTTTCCCCGCACTTTCCTTCATACACATGCATGCTTCGGTCATACCGGCAGACAGTATTTGTACGATCAATGTGGCGGAGCCGTTACGCAAGGAAGAAACAGGTCTCAAATACCCTCTGCAAATTTCCTTTCGTATGATGTATTACTGTCTGACCGTGGCTTAAGCTTGCTGTAACACTACAAGCTTTTTTATTCGCAATCCGTTTGTTTACGACTTACGGACGGTCTTAAGAGTTATATATAAGACGAGGTTATATATAAGGCGAGGGGGGGATACCTACTTCCATTGCTTGCCCTGGTGTCTCGCCGCGTAACATAATAAAGTCTCGTTAATTTTGATACATCCGTTCAGTTAAAAAAAAAAAAAAAAAAAAAACGATGTGAGTTGTTTATAATAACGAGATATTGAAGATACATGACAATAAAATTCTTACAAGATGTGACTTGCAGTTACTACGCACCAGGCATTTTACTGCCTATTATACGGACTTCAAGGGCACGTTTCAAACTTCCAAACTTAACAAACAAAAGCACCCGCAAAACAAAAATGAAGAAAAGAAGAAATTAAAAGGCAGTTAAAGTTGTTTGGTATCATTAGCTACTTGCTCAAGCAACATCCTCTTGTGCGCAGCAAATGAGCAGCCGTTGAGCAATATTCCTACCTAACCGAAATTAGGCACTTGTAAGAATAATTTCAGTATTGCTGACAGCAAATAAAAATCGGGTGTGAGTATTTTCTTATACACAGTAACGTACCACGACTGATCTGGTCGTTGAGGGGCCGTAAACGTGCGCGGATGAACACTCCGGGCATAATAATAGCTATCAATTTATTTAAAACATCGTGTTCTTTGTCTATTTGAGGTAGAGGGCGGTGTGCCGGTTGTGATAGGTTTTCCTACCCCCATTATTCAATAAAGCTGCGAGGCCCTCTAAGGAGAGGTTCTATCGCGGTCGGTCCGCGAGTCCTTTGGACGAAGTTCACGGCAACGTCCGTAGCGCAGCCGAGCACGGGATCCATCGGGTGAATGATTGCGATGCGTGCTCGTGATAGGGATGTGCCCTCTCGCTGGCGCTGCTCGTCCGAAGCTCCCCTCGTGCCCTCTGCCCATCTGCGTCGTCCGAGAAGCCTATCGTCCGCCGTCATCCACGTAGCGTCGGCAACGCAAAGCCACGCCTTTCTCGCTTCGGGAGCGAGCGCGAGGAAGCAGGCCGAAAGCCGCCGATCAAAGCGGGCCCCCAGCACACAAAAGCCGCCACGGTTAGATGCGAGGACGAGGAGGAACTGGCAAGCGTGCAGGGCGCAGCGTTAAACGAAGAAAAAAAGCGCGCTGGAGGGAGCGGTCAAGGCGAGCGAATTCAAAACCGAAACTCCTCCCCTGCCGCATCGGCTGGGCCGTCCCGCCAGCCCTTTTTGGCGAGCACGCGGGCGCAACACCCCTCAGGTAATGCCCTGCCTGCCCTCCAGATGGCGCCACGCTGTGCGCATGCGCAACGATAGCAGCGCCGCCGCAGTCATCGCCGTCTCCGGCCCGGGTGTTCCCACCGGGCCTGGGGTTCGTGCTCGGGCTGCGGCCGGGCCTGGTGCCGGGGCACCCGTTCCCGCCCGGGGTTACGGCCGCGGCCGCCGCCCAGGCCGCGGTGGACAGACTCACACTCGCCGCGCCGGCGCTCAAGCAGATGGAGATGATGACCAGGAACTACTCTGACTTCATGCGGTCGCTGGCCGCCAAGTACAACAACCCCACTGGACAGGACGGGTGAGTGCTCTCAGCTGGACACTCGCGCTCGGGGTTAGAGATCTGTTCCATCGATCGATTTCTAAATAAATACGAGCTAAACATTCTACGCGTAGAGAAGTAACACTGTTGGCACGAATGGGTATTGTGTGCGTAGCCAAACCTATGTGTTTGAGTTTCACATTCAGTTTTGTATGCTTCACTAATCAATTTTTGTGAAGGCGGTTCACTTCTTCGCCGCTACGCCTCCCATTTCTGAGTTACATTTCAGGAAGCTATAATATCTTTCGTGTAAGTTGTCATTCGTCTGCAACGAGCCTAGCATTTCAATTGTGAACTTGGAGGCATCGAACTTTCGTTGACTGCGAAGGGCCCCGACATATTTCGACCCGACATTCGTTCACGTTCGATGCAGTAACAAGCGCTTATATCATAAATTTAGTTCCCTAATATTTTAGGACACGCAACGAGCAATATTAGTCTACCTTGTTTATTTTTTACTTTAAACCACGATAAATATTCTACCATTCACGCATGGCCCGTAAAGCCGCCCGGCATTCTCAGTTTCGTGGGAGATACTTTAAAGTGTGTCCATGGTTCTTTTAAAGAAAAATTAGCATGGAAACGCAGATGACTTGGTTACCTTCAGGTGTCGACACTGCGACCATAATCTCGACAATGATACTGAGCTCACGGCGTATTGGAACCACTATTAGCCCGGTATCTGTACGTGCACACTGGTTTGAACTGCGTGGAACGTGCATTCTGCACAAACTTTTCCTTAGATGCTCGATCTTGACCTGCTAAGAAAAATCATAGCACAGCGGATTTTGCTACCCTAATTACGGAGAGTGTGAAATGAAATGATAAAAATCATTCGCTCCTCGTGTCCTCCCGCGCTATTTCTGACGTCAATACTTTGTACAGATTGACAGAAAGTGGTATTAACATCATTTCTACCACTACGCTACCGCTATTACGACTAGGAGTAGTACTACCACTAGTAATTATATATAAACCATTAACATAAAGAACACTTTTTGCTCCAATGTGTTACATTCTTCCAGCACAAGCTTCTAAATTTGATGGAAAGGTAACCACCAACGAAGTTCAACCTTGCCACAGTAGTTTTCAAGCTCGTTGCGTAAGAAGAATACCGTTCAGACGCTTGTAGTGATTTACCTGATAGCGGTCTCAGCGTTACAAGATACGCCTTTTTGGAGATCTTGCCGGATCAACAAAATTGGGTATAGATATCTTTCTGAATACGTATTCAATTTAGCTCGGTCTTCATTCGGGGTCAAAAACGAAAGTATCACGTGCATTTCAGTTCATGAACGTATACTGTTAGCTTTTTCGCGCTTCATTTATTAACAAAAATACCTTAGCACCTGGTCGGTGGAGCAGAGAGCTATGAAGGATCTTAGCAACACATCGGGAGTAGGTCTTCGACAAAGTATTTTCCTGCTTTTTAACGTGATCTTAACGAGATTAAATGGGCCCTGTTTGACGTGGCAGCTACTTCCAGTGACGTTCTCGGGGAGCAAAAGCTAAGGAAAATATTTATACTCACTGTAAATCTGACCGTAGCCAATCAAAAAGTGGCAAAAGTTCCACCAGATGAACCAATCACGGAAAGGAAAAAAGTGCAGGATCGTGGTGAATTCGCTCTGCGTGATGGGTTTCGTCGTTGATAGGAAACGAAGAAAGGCGATGAGTGCTATGGTGATGCGCTTTTGTCACTGCTTGATTGATTCCGTCCGATTGTGGCGTCGGCGGCGATACGTCGGACACAAAGTGAAACGGAGCATCGGATCATCCTGGGATTAGCGCCTTCCTTTTCCGTCCTGCGGGTGTCATTGAGAAGCGGAAAGACAAGTCGGAATTGTTCCCCAAGTTTCTTCACCGAACGTTTGCGTTTGCTGTGCGCGTGTCTGAGCATCGCTAAATCGCCCTCTGAGACCTGACCCGAGCACTCTTTGAAATCGGCGCTGAGACCGGGCTAGCCTTAAGAATGCATTCCTTGGTGCATCACAGTGCCTTGCTCCGCAAAAATGAAAGAATGACAACTAAGCGGGTGTTGAGGCGCCCCTAGGGACACTAAAAACGCAATTAGGTCGACGGACAAGGGCAAGTAGAATAAGTGAGCGAGACAGGCGCTATGTTTACCCAACTATCCTAATGATTCATTTTGACGCTGAAACCAGTATCCAAACCACAGCCTTATGTCATTCGTGACCTGCAGCGGTCATATGTTTCTCAGGGTTTAGGGGACGACACCTCTATATATTTATTCTTCGGGCGATATTTCTAATATATAAAGATAATCGTCGTTCTTGTCTGTATTGTTGCGGTCTTTTTTTTACAGCGTGCAACCGCGGTATGGCTAAAGACCTAAAACCGCGTGTTGAACGATCATTTCTTTCCCACCCTTCTCTCTATTACCAGCGATACATGTTTTTCATTCTGTATTTTTTCTTCGAATGCCCTCCTGCACCCACCGTCTTTCTTGGCATAAACAACCGACTGTGTGAACCCCCCACGCTCAGAAGCAAAAATAAACCAAATAAGAAAAACAACACCTATCTGTTCCCTCGTGTACTAATTGCTCGGAGCAAACGGCGGCGGCGGGCACTTGCCTTTGGGGGAAACTTATTCCAATCGATTCGACAAAACAGGGCAGAACATCTCTTTCCCACCTCGCTCCCTCCTTCCCTCCGTCCGTTTTCGCGCCAGCCTACTCCAGTCCATTTCCAAATCGAACTTGATTATCATGCAGTTCGGCTCACAAAACCTTGATGCCGAAAAAGAAGCAACCTGAAAACAAGCAAACAGAAAACGAGATGTGCACGCTATTTCGAGATAAGCAGGCACACGACGCGACAGTGGCGCACGAACTTCAAAGGGAGGACGAGAGATAGCCGGGGTGGAAAGCGTACGCACAAAACGCGCACGCACGCACGCACAACCCAATATTCGTCCGACCGGGCCCGCCAACCAATCCATAAAATTCGCATTCGCTCCTTTTTGCCCAGTCCTCTGCCTGCAGAGCGAGCCTCAGAACAGATGCCGAGTTGGAAAAATCGATTCCAATGACTCCGGTCTTCTTCTTCTCCCTCTCCCCGGTCTTCTTTCTTTTTATTTTTTTTTCTCTCAGCTCTTTTCTCGCTTTATCCCAATTCGTCCGCAGCCGTTCCCCACTTGTATTGTTTTTTTTTTTTCTCGTGTTTTATTTCTTAGGGTCTAGCGTATTTCAGGGCAAGCTCAGGCACATATGCAATTAGGAACTTTTATATCTTCCTATCCATGTTGCCACCTCTCGCCCGTTCCAAGTTCGAAGACTATAATAATTATCATACCCTTCAAAACTGTATCGAGTATCATTTCATAAATTTTAGTATTGTTAAAACAAATCTGCGTGTCCACCCCCCCCCCCCCTTCTCTCTCTCTCTCGGGGCCCCACAGAAAAAAAAGAAAGAAAATTAAAACCGCAACGTGGTTCGCAAAGTCCAGTTAGCCAAACTTGGCGCACGTACTGCACGTTGCAACAAGAATGCATCGATCTAGAACCGTAACTGCGCGCTCGCGTGCGAAAAACCATTACCCCGGCGGAGCTGGACGTAAGGATAAAACAGCATCACGCCGCATTCAAATGCTGCACAACCTCCCCTCCGCCCGAAACGCCGGGACCAGACACGGACCCCAGCGCCACCTGTGGGACGAGGCCCCAACTAAAGCGGTAGGCGCGAGATCCGAGAGCGAGGACGGGAGCAGTTTTCCCCGCCCTTCCCGTGTTATCGGAACAACCGTTGTTTCGTCGTATTTATTTATTCTTTTAATAGCTTTTCTTTTTTTCGACAGTTGTCACGTCGCGGTTGCAACGCTAGAAAGGAAAACCCGAGGGGGAGCCTGCGAACAAAGGCAGGCTTTGGACGAGAGCGAAGGGGAGCGCAGCGGAACAGACACGAGGCAAAGTAAAACAAGTGGTTGACGTCGTGCGCAGTTTCGATTTGCGTTACCAATGGCAACGCCAGACAATTCGCCCCCGGGCTACGGAGGCCCTCTTCTTTTTACTTGGTCCTTCGCTTTCCCGCCTTGGGGTTATACGACAATGCTCCTGTTTACTGCGGCGATAGGTCGGTGCGTGAGTTATGCTGACGTCACTGCCTTTTCCCCATCGATCTCGCGCGTGTCTCTCCTCGGCGGGCCGAGGGATGGAAGCGGGCTCGGCTGAAGTGCGTGGTGGATACCAGGCCCGCAGCGAAGGGTGCGCCGGCATCTGCGCTTCTCCGTTTGCATTGTCAGTTTTGCGCGCTATCTCCTGTCAAGTTACAAAACGCGGTGGCGTTCTGTTCGCTGCTTCGCGGCTGATTTCGCGTTGTTCTTGTCGGGGGGAAAAGCTGCAAGCTAGAGGCTGTAAAACTCGCTCTTACCCAGTAATTATGTTACGAATACACGTACTGGTATGGTAGTAAGATGCAGTGAAGTTACCTTCCCACTCACGTATCTGTCTACAAATGAGGTTCCTCACCAAACTGTTCAGGCACGTCTAGGTGGGCTGCGATTGCTCACGAAAGGTTTAATTTATGTATTTAAAATAGCGTACTCACTTTTTATTTGACGCACTGCTTTCTTAAAAAAAAAAAAAAAATGTAGGGAGGCGATTGGAACACACCGAGCAAATATTAGAGAGTTTTAGTAGATTGTATTCTGCGGAAAGCGGGCCCAGCGGACGCGAGCTCAATCCATGCTTCAAATGAGTGACGGCACGAGCTCCCGCTAGCAAAGCGAAGCGATAGTTATGGTCCTCTAAAAGTCCGTATTGAGCTAAATCGATGCACAATTGTGTGTTTGCCTGCGTATATTTTGGAAAGATGCGTGTAATTGGACCTAACCCATTTCAAGAGGCTAACCAAGTTAAAACCACTGTCTTTAGAGGTTTCGTTGAAATTTAAAAACTGGTTAGATTCCGTAATTGTATTTAATCCACAGTTTTAGCATAGCGTGGCCGTACGGAGCGGCATTGCTACCGTGAGCTCGCGCTGTGTCTTCGATGCCTGCCGTTCAGCACGCGCGACGAACCGTGTACTATTATCACGTTAGCCCGCGGACGCCCCGCGCTAAAACTCCGAATAACGGTGACTTTAATAGTTTTATCTAATTTCTATACAACTCTACTGCACTCACACTTTGTATGCATTGATTACGAAAGCCCAAACGAAGCACGAGGGTAGCATAAGCTGCGTGGAGTAGCTCCTAAAAAGAGGAATATACTATAGACCTTTTTCGCAAGGGCGCCGCCATCTTGAATTTTCGTCACTTCCAGTATGGGCGAAAACATTCTTTTGGCGTCGCCACGCCAATAGAAGGCATATAGGACATAAACGTAACCGTAACACATTCTCGTTTTGCCTCCCGTCTATTTTTTTACTATTTGCAGGTTGAAACGTTTTGATATTTTTTAGTCGCCCATACCGGATATGCTTACTCTGCGGTCGGGGGCGAGAGTAAGCCGGAGAGGTCTATAAAGTCGCCGATAGCTTAAAAAGGGCACAGCCTGGTGTTTGACGTTTTTATCGGCTAATGCCGCAAATTGCATTGGTGGCGGACGGAGCGATATTAGCGAGTTTTAGTGTTGCATATACGAGCACACGTAAGCACTGTGCGTACCGCGTTGCGCTGCTCTGCGTCGTGCAGCGCAGCGCCTTCCCTTTGGCACGTCGTAAGGGTCGCTATAGCAACAGCTCGACGCAAGCAACCTTAAAGGGGCGATGCAGCGATTCTTGTACTTTGCGCGAATACCGCTTATAACGGATTCCTGGCGTTAATGACCTGTGAAACACCCGTTCGTATTTCACCACACGCAATCCAAGTCGCAGAAAAAATTAAATAAAAACGAGCAGCGTTCACCTTCTCAACTCGCAGCCAGAACAAGTGGCCACGTGATCTGAAGCCGATTATATGCCGCCAATGTTGATCATGGCCACGCGCTGTGGTTGGCAAGGCACAGGACACGCGCTGAGTTCCAGACATTGTTATGGTTCGTCTATTGTCGTCTCTGCAGCAATTGGACACGGGCCACTACCCGAATGCTTCTCGAGCTATCGATTGTCACGAGCCCAAGTCGAGTGTTCACGCAGTGCTCGGGTCCAATCTATAAGCCGCATTCAAATATCGTCACTCGGCGGTACTCCGACCGCCGAGCTACGTCATCAAGTTTTGTGAAGGAGAGATTGAATGAAAACGCTCGCCTTGGTCCTTGAAATTACACCGCAACAAAGGAGTTTCTCGGCCAGTAGCGTTGCGTGCGAATATCCTTGGGTCCCACTAGTGCCAGTAAGCTCGTGTAAAATGAAAAACATTCCAATTGAATATCGTTACACCGCCCCTTTAACGAAATCAAGCGCAGTCAAACGCACCTGTGGGAACGAGCCTTTAGCGTTGCGTGTTCCGCATTGCGCGTGCGCGGGTGTCCACACTGCGTCTTGAATTAGACTATGGTTACGACGCACACGCGCTACGTGGAGCACGGAACGCTAACACAAACGCAGAGCGCTAACGTTTGCTCCTTTACGGAATCCTAAAACTATCTATTGAGATACTCGGCTGACACCGCTCTCTGTTTTTCTTTAGCGCGCGATGAGCATAGTGACATATTCCTCCTACATACTGACAAAGCCTGGCAGATCGCCACGAGAAGCGGCCGCCGAAATGGAAACGGTGGAGCGGCAGACAACGGACGAAAGAAGAGCCACGTGACTGCCACCCCGCTGCGGCGAGACGCCGAAACACACTTCTCCCGAGTGAACAATTGTGTTTCGGGTCCTCGCCGCTGCAAAAGCTATGCGCTGACGTCCGGGTTCCCCGAAAAATGTCTCTTTTATGCTCTGTGCTACCAGATCCTCGCGCTCCAAATCTGAGACCGGGCACTCTTCTATATGGCTTCGTGGTCGAACCGCCAGGCTTTGTGAGCATAGAAGAGGCTATGATAGTCGATAAAAATAGGACTGTTGACGCGTTTCTTGGCATTGGTGGGCGTTAAACAAAAACGGGCCGCCGTGGTGAGCCTTCTCAGGAAATTCGCTTCCAGTGATGGCGTCCGTATCGCGCTTCGAATCTACTTGACTCTGCTCCAGTCTCAACCCCAGGATCGTGTCCGAATGGAGACGCTATAACGATTACCCAAAACGTGCCCCCCCCCCCCCTTCCCCGATTTCCACGCCTTCCTCCCCACAAAAAAAATCAATGAATACAGTATAGGTTGATAAGCACTTCCCAACAAAGATGCAAAAGAACTTGCTAGCAAGTCGCCTACTCCGATTACACCTAGTAAGACGCAGTGTTATTAATCCCCTATTATTTCAATGTGGGATGTAACGTGGAGTAGTCTCGAGTCTTGAGAAAACCTCAACATTAATGTACGGGGAGCCGCCGTATGAACCAGAACATTTGGCACGCTTCGCAAAGTTTGAATCCTAAAAGTACAGCGCGTGTCCCGCAAAAATTTGTTTACAGTGTTTCTGTCACCGCAAAAATAAACTGCGCCTCGCAGAACGCTCATCGTCCGCCAAAATGTGGCGCTTGCGTTCCGAACCAGATGGCAAAGTTTGAGAAAAAACCGTTCTCTTAATAAAAAGTTTTGTGATTTTCTGAAAATTTCAATGGGAAACTGTGCCCGTCTTCGCCCGTACCTGGCGCCATTTAGTTTCGTCTACTCGAGAACTCTGCTAACCGCCATCTTCCCATTAAGATATATATATATATATGCAACACGGGCACTTCACACCATCATACGTGGTCTCCGAGGAGGAAATGAACGAACATATGCAGATGAATGAACCGTACTTAATCCAATGAATCAAAGAATCAAAGTTTTCACGAACCCGCCGAAAGCCAAAATAACGGCGGAGCCAGGATTATTTTGGCTTTCGGCGGGTCCGTGAAAACTTTGATTATTTGATTCATTGGATTAAGTACGGTTTATTCATCTGCATATGTTCGTTCATATATATATATATGTATATTCTTTTTTTGTAAGATAAAGATTTGTTTTGAAGCTGTGGCATATGATTGGGACAGCTATGGCTACATTTGTACGGAGAATGGGCATTCCGTGATGCGCAGTTTAACTTTTCAGTGAAAACGACCCTTCAAAATGTTTTAGGGGACCTATGCAGTGTTTGGTCGCATTACCTTGATCTTACTTGGCACATAAACGTATATCGCTAAAAACTCTGCTACACTCCGAGGATGCGCGCAGCGCACTCATATACTTATGGGTCGCAGATATCGAGAATAACAGAGACTTAACTCTGAACTGAGGTGAACTCTCCACCGTAACTCGTCAAGAAGGACGAGAAAGCCTAACTTCGGGAAGCTGCTCGCGTAAACTTTGGCGGTCACTGACAGTTGAAGAAGCACAGCAGGTGTCTCGATCGTCTTAGTAGGGCCCCGCAGCCAATGATATTCTGGCCTTCTCTAATAAAAGAACGCCGAAAAACGAATAGCTAAGCAAATGTCGTGAACATTATAAGCCACTATGGCCTTGGCTGTCAGTGCCTTGTGGAGTGTTGCTAGCTGGGCGGCGAGAAGCTCTTTGTCCCTGTATTCGCGGAGAGGGATTAAATCGTAGTAAGGAATTAAGCAATTCAAAACAACGACGAACCCAAGAGCCGAAATTGCTCTTTGAAGCTGGTGCTTCAACACTCGGCCCGCACAAGGTTACGTCCGTGACGAGTACATAGTTTTGCTATCCTCAAGATGCCGACTGAAATAATAATAGTACCTGCGCGTGAAAATCTCGAAGGAAACACAAAAGGAAAAAAATCCCCGAACGACAGTGCCAAGAATACAAGAGAGACACGGTGTTGAACATCCCCGTCTTGACAGAAGGTCACGTGAACGCTCGGCGTTTCATCCGCGTAACTATGCGCGAGCTTTTGTCCCGTTTGTCGCGGTCGCGCGAGGGCAAGCGAGAAGAAGCAAGAAAAAGAATCCCGGCCAATTAGCGCGGGGTTGGCTTACGCCTCGCCACTTAGCGTACGTAACAACGTCAGAGCGCGTTTTGCCCCCCTGTGGGGACCACAACTCTATTGTCTCGCCAAGTCCTTCGTACATTTGGTGGCCTGACCTTACTCTTTTTCTTCTTCTTTTTGCTGGGGGCGACCCTGACGTTTGTTTCAGGGCTTACGGAGGTCAGAAACGTCCGCCATTCGGACTTGTAAATGAGAAGCGTTATTTCCGCAAACTGGCGAGTGCTGAGGTCGCTGGATAGAGCTAATAAAGACGCGCTTGGCGTACCGGCGCCGACTTTAGTACGCGTACGCGAACTTTAGTACGCATATACGGCGAGGGGAGTGCTAAAAAAAGACCGGTGTGTACTTGAGGCGTCATGCTGAAACTGTCTGAAGAGTTTTGGAACTTCGCACTGTGTGGCACGAAGACATTGACGTGCGCGGGTACCCGGTTCCGCCATTAGGGAGACTTGGTTCGAAATTTGAACTATATATATGCAGTGAAGTCTCGTTAATACGGACTCCTCCGTTCCCTCCCCAAAAGCATCCGTAATGTGAATTGTCCATAATTAACGAGACAAAAATGCGTGTATTTTCCCAGTTTGTGTCCGAAAATGCTGTCCATATTTAATTTCATTTTATTTTTATTACTTTAAAGGACACATGCAAAGGAAAAAAACCTTTTTTTTTTAAACAGACTAGATGGAAAAAGATCATTATAAAACGAATTTACAACGAAGAAAAAAGAATATAGAGCTATATTTACGGCGCAAAACGAATTTGTAGTTGGCGCCCGTGGGAACCGCCGCTTGTCACGTGGTAGGCCCACGCGCCGCCGCGCTGCGTCACCGCCGCCGCAAAGTCACGCCGCCGCCGCACCCTGAGGATTGTACGACGCCGCTTCACGTTTCTCCACGCCGCCGTCGCCGCCGCCGCACAAGTTCGTCTGCTTCGGGGCGCCGCCGCCGTCATCTGACCGGCGCACAGGTCTATCACGTCTGCTTGCGTTTTTTCAGGAGTTTCCTTTGGGCTCTAAAAGTTACTTATTCATCTTAGTTTTTTGTTATACTTCAAACAAAGATGAATAAGTTAATTTTAGACGCCATTAGAAGCTTCCAAAAGAGCGCAAGTACCACGTGATAAGTAAGGGCCAGTCACGTGATAAATAAGGGCCACTTTTCACGAACTGTTTCACGAACTACAAATTCGTATAGCGCCGTAATATACATCTAAAAAATTTGTTCTTCGTTGTAAACTTGTTTTATGACGTCCTTTTTTCGTCTAAGCTGTTTAAAAAGATGCTTTTTTTCCTTTGCATGTGTCCTTTAAGGGCCTTTTGAGGGAGACATTACATAAGGGGGGGGGGGGGGGGTGTCATATCCAAGGTTCAAAAACAAGAAAATAAAACACTACAAAATAAAAGTGAAGAAACGCTCAGGAACCATTGTTGTATAAACATTATTTAGACATTTTTGAAATCAGCTGAGAAAAGCATTTATGGTCACTGGTGGCCATAAATCCATTTGGAAAGCTTGTGGGCAAGCTATTCCAATCTGATAGGCATAATGGAAGAGGTGAGTATTTGAACGTGTTGGTTTTCGAAAAATTGGGTTCAACTTTACAGGGGTGGTCGAGACGAGAGGAAATATGATGGTCCAGGGAAATAGAGGTTTGGGGAGACCACGGGTCTCCCCAAATCTCTGCATGAAAAAGAGCCGGTTTATTTCTCTCCGAGTGTCGAGAGATATAGCGGGGTATCCCTATGCACGGGGTCCGTATTAACCAGACATGACTGTACATGTTTCACAGTGCGTTCCCGCGGTGTCGCATCACGCTTGAACACGACTCAGATCGAGTACGCCCGATCATTCATGTGTGTTGTACGTGCGGACTGTGTACATTTTCGGAGATACACGCTGCAGTATACGGCAAGTGTTCATCGGTGAAGCACCGATTGGACGGGATTTCCAACCGAACGCACATGCAGCGCCGCATCTGGTAAAGCCCCTTGACGAAAATAGTTAGTGATTCACAACGCGAAGAGGTTACATGGTAGAACTGTGTAAGTGGTGATTTGCTGCTTCGCGATAAACGAAAAAGGATAGCCCTTAAGGAGGGGAGGTAAGCGGAGAGAGATGGAGTTTCTTTTCTCCCATAAGTTGCGACAAATGTCACAGTGGACGAGGTGCGTGAATCGTGTATTCCTGTGTAGAAAATGGAGACAAGGATGCTCTGAACTGAGATTTATAGGAAGACGCCATGTTGGTCTCTGATCGCTGTAAGCGTGTCTCGCGCTTTCGCGCAACGGTGGTCGTCGATACTCGTGAGAAACGCAAAGCGTGAATTTTATCGAGGTTCGACTAGCGGGTTGTTGTTCCAGCTGAGTCTGAACCTAATGTCAGTGACTTCTGAAGAACAATCTTTCCTGGAATCCTCTTGTTGGAATCCTCATTATTAACATTTTTCTACCTCGTTCTTTGTAAAAGGCTGTTGTTTCTGCTGCTTCTATCTGGCTTTATCCTGTTTGCTCTTTTCTTTGTCTCCCATTTAATTACCGTCTGTTAGTGTTTTACTCGAGGAAAATAAATTTAATATTCATTCTAGTCCCTAAAAAACAAACAGAAAAAACTTTAGTTGTGTAGTTGTAAAAGTAAAAGCAGACTGCCACCTTAGCAGTCTGGTATTCTTTCCCCATAATCCGGTCGGTAGCAAGGAGCAGAGACGTGGTCTCAGGGACTAATAAATGATTTTTTTTTCTTCTTTTTATTGCTTAAAGTTTTGAAATTTTGCAAAGACGTCAGTGGTTGCTATGTTCGACATTTCGCTTCTCACGAAGCACACCGGGTACGTGGGCCGTGAGGGCACGCAAGTTGGTGTTTATGTAGCGTGCGTTCATTTATTATATGTTTAACGTCCAATTGTCGGTGTATCCAGGTAATCTCGCCGCAACTCGATAGGTTTTCTAAGTAACTCACGTCACCGATACATTTCCTCGCGAAACACTAAACAAAGCTTGACACGTAACAACTGAGTGCTGCGAGGGTACTAGAAAATGGCGAAGAAAGGGCTCTTTGACACCGCGAGTAGAATAACAAACTTAAAAAACGCGTTGAAGGTTTCAGAGGCCATCCTTTTTAGACGGAACACAAACAGCTGTTGGAGAGAGGAATTTCGCGACAGTCGCAACGTGCTTGCGTTTCCAAAGCAGTCGCTGCGTAAGATTCGCGGCAAGAGAGACAACTCCGCTAACATTCTTTTCTCTAAAGGCACGCGTAAAAAAAAAAAAAAAAAAAAAAAGATAACTGTCCAAGGATTGTGTCGCCTCTGCTATGAATCCAGATGTACCGCAGACATCCTTGAAGCCGTTTGTGCTTCAGCGCACGATACAAGCCAGCGTCCGGTACAGACGCAAGAAAAAAAAAAAAAAAAAAGGAGCGAACGACCGTTTTTAGAGAACATGCAGCCTGCTGAGCACCTGTTCAAATGCGCGTTTATTTCGTTTGTGTTTTTTTATTTATTTTATATTGGCAGCTGCCGCTGCTGTGACTTCATACTCGCTGGACCGAAGTAGACCGGACCTGAACATTATATTTGAATCGTGGTTCCGATCCGTTACTCAAGACATCGTGTCTGTGTGTGCGTGTGTGTACGTGCGTGCGTGCGCGTTCCGTGCGTACTTCGAGCGAGGCCCTCTGTGCGCGACCGTGGCCGTTTGCGGCAGCGCCACCCTATTCCGGCGCCGCCTGGGACAGAAGTCGGCTCACTGTGACGACAACAATGGAAACAAACAAATGTCGGGTGACGACAATGGACGCGGACGCTGGAATTCCCGGTAGCTGTCCGTGACGGGTGTGTTTTAAAAGCTGGGATATATATTTTATGTATTTTCCTTCTCTTAAAGTAAAGCAGAAGTTCTTTTTTTTTTTTTTCATGTACTTAATTGTTGTGGTTCGCATTCTCCTCTATCTGCAGCTGGCAGCAGCGGTTTCACTAAGAGAAGCAAGTATGATAAAGAATTTGATAACGATATAACTGCTATGTTCTAGTAACTTGTAATGGTGAGGATCGAATCATCAAATCAAACTCAACTGCAGGAAAGTTTTCTATGTACTGATAATATTTTGTACAGTCATGATTCCTTCTAATGACTACTTCTCGAGTCGTAAATTTTACGAGCAAAGGAGTCTTTATTTTGAAAAAAAAATAATCAGTAAACAATCTCGTTTTCGAACGGTGCCGGTATCGTCTGTACCGAGTGAATGCAAGTTGTTTTCGCAAGCCCAATAGCGCTTCGAGCGCGCGCTCTTCAAAATGTTTCACACTGCATGGGGAATGTTAGCGGACCGCGTTATCGTAGAACCATATTAGTATCCGAGTCTCGCAGCGCCACTTCAAAGTGTACTTTCAAAAACGATTTTCGACAGCTTTCTGCGGCATTTCGGAAGCACCGAATATTGCGCCCGGACAGATTTGATCGCTGCTCAAGGTGCCGGTAGGTGAGGGCGCCCATCGTTCCGGCATCATTTCGACGGAACGTTGTCACTCAGCCTAGGCTACCCGAGCATTTTAGCAGTCGGAGCTTTCGATACTAACACCGCATAAGAAAAACACGATTGGCTAAAATTGTTTATGAAAAGTCACAGCAGGATATTCTTTTTTTTTTTAACGTGTTTGAACGTGCAGAGGATGTCGTTTTTTCCTATCGCGGACTATTTTCATAATTCTGGAGGACGGAAAAGCGTTTCCTGGGGTTTTACATAGTGCTTCAGATATCTGGCAAGCAATATTTTAATCACCCAGATGGCTGGATTGGCATTACTCTAAAGCGAATCTAAAGCTTGATTCGCATCATGCAACTTCTGCGTACGATTTCTCAAATTCGTGATTTCACTCTAATGCGAGGGATAAAAAAAAAGGAAAAAAAGAAAAACGTGGCGGAGGTTGCGATGCTGCTTGACGTGGCAAGTGCCGAAATCGCAGGCAAAATCTCCCGACGTGAAACAGACCTTATTTCGTAGCAAGAAGCGGAAGTATTCGGAGCTGGTTAGAAAAAATCCTAATCTAAACCCTGAGACACGAAGAAAAGAGGTTGAGATTTGGTGTCGTCTCGTCCGTTATTTTAGTTCGCCGTGTCTCAGTGGTTAGATTATGATTATTTTCTCGTTCGAGTATCGGCTGTAGCGGCGCTGTCGTAGAGTAAACGGTATCCGAACCGTGCATTTGCGAGGTCAGTTTTCAGACAGTCGCAAGACGCGTTAAAAGGAGAGGGCGAAGAAAGCTTCGCGCGTGGTCGTCATCCGGGCACTCCGAGGGGGGTCCCGTGGAGTACGAGGAGGCGCACACGTTACGAGCGCGTGTTGAAGGGGAGCTGCAGGCGAACAGCCCAACCCCGACGAAGCTTTTTGGTGGGGGGGCCCTTTTCGCCGAGCCGCTCCCGTGCGTTCTTCCAAAGGGTCAAGGCTGCCCCTAACGCGATCCCGGACGCTTGGCCTTTACTGCCGAGGAAGCCTCTAATTGGACGGCCGTCGGGTCAGAGCTAGGTGCGCCGTTTCCACCGCGCCAGCGCCTTCGGAGTTCATGCCCTCGACGTCTTTCCCGCCGGGCCTTGACGTGCTGCACACCCACGGAACACTCCCTCCCTGCACAGGCGCGCGTTGAGCCAGTGGAAACGGTCCGCGCTTTGCCAAGTTGTGCCCGCTCATTTTTTTCTTAAATCTTTGTTGTATGGTGGAATCTCTTCCAACGACTGACCTTTTCGATGTCGCATGAGATAAAACGTATACCGTATTTTCCTGACTATAGTCCGCACCCGGTGTATAGCCCGCAGGGGCAACTTCAAGGTCAAAAATAAAAGATTTTGCGTAGATAGTCCGCACCCGGTGCATAGTCCGCACCTGGTGCTTAGTCCGCACCTGGTGCTTAGTCGACACGAAAATCTTCTCATACGCGGCACACCTTGACATATGACTGCTTTCGTAGATCACAAAGAAGCTTGTATTATACATCAATCATAACTTACATACTCTTTTATTCACAAAATCCGTCTCGTCTCGTCATAATCAACGATATTGAAAAACAAAATTCCTGTATAGTCCGCACGCGTAGATAGTCCGCACAGCCTGAATTTTCAACTTTTAAACATGTATAGTCCGCGGACTATAGTCCGGAAAATACGGTACTTACATTTACTCGTAGGACGCAGCTGCGAAATCGGATTGCGATTTCGCAGCGGCGACTTGAGCGCAAAAAGCTTCCACTACGCTTTTCTTTTTTTCTTCGCTCGAACGATGCCGCTACTGCGGAATCGCAACTAAAATCGCTCCGTGTGAATCAGGCATCACTTACTGTGCCGTCGGGCGTTGTTCTGTAGTGCGCTTCGTATATTGGGCCTCATCTACGCACTCCACGCTTGGACCGTACCCTAGCTCATACTCTTCCCCACAGCCGCTGCAACAGAAAATTCGGCTCCTCGCAGAAAAATCGCTAATTTCTTTTTTTTTTTTCTTTTTGGTGGTTCTCGGTCCTCTAGCTAACCACCTGAAAAATTGCTCATAAAATATGTCATGAAGGTTGCAAGAAGCGATGCTATGGTGGGGATTGTTTCTCCTCTCGTTTGATCGAAATTTCGCGGGGACGCAAATTGCAACAACGGCTCCTTTTATTGCTTAAAAAAAAAGTGTCTGCATGCGCTTTGTTGATATAGTCCCCTCTACGCGCTTGGCGCTTGTGCCCTGGACGGTTCACCGCTTTCCGTGTCTGGCGCACACATCTAACACGTTGAATGTGTCAGATGTGTTCATAATATAGAATTCAACTAATCGAATACGCAATTTATTGTCAGCGCAAGTTTTATTCATTTGATGCCCAGCCGGGCTTGCGGACCGTTCGTCGAAAGACAATTCGTAACAGGGCAACTCGTAGCAGGGCAATTGGTCACGTAGGAAAATTCGTCATTGGACAATTCATCACTGGGTCTACTGGTCCTAAGCCGGAAAGGGGGTGACGTGGAACATATATGTGTGGATGATAATGTTTCAAAGACCTTTTTGTTGTACGCCTACTTTTTTTTAAGATCAGTCGCTTTTGTTTTCTGGGTTGTGGGTTGGACCTTGTTTAGGAAGTTCACGATGCTTTGTTGCGTTGAAAAGCTCTGAAGACTCTTTGTTGCCTTCGGCCTTTTGGTTTTTGTCTGCGATCGACATTACCTTCTTTATCCAAGAACCTTCTGAAGTAGATTTGACTGCTTAGATTCGGTGCTCATTTTGGACGCTTTTGCTTTTTTGGATTTTCTTTTGCATTGTGTTTGGAAAGCTGAGAATGAACTTTTCAAGGTTTACAAGATTACGTTCGCAAGACCTGTTTGTTATCTACGCACAGTTAGTTCCAAAGACGTATTACTATAAAATTGCTCCGTTGAGCGCTGATTTCTGTCGCAATGCAAATCATCAGGACGGAAAGAAGCGGAGATGTGCTAATTTGCGAAGAAATTTTTATATACTTTTAACCGAAAGACCTAGTAAAGTGTTTACTGAATATCTCAAGGAGAGGGACATGAAAAGCTAAAATTGCAACTAATTTCTCTAAGCTTCCACGTGGTTAAGACCACCAATACCTACAAACGCGCTCCAGGCCCAACTGAGATCAGCTTTGTCAAGATGTGTTCACAAATGAAGGCGAGCGCAGGTTAGAAGGCATAATATTCTTTCCAGCTCATTGGGAAATCTACGAAAGTAGTCAGCGTCCATTGCGAAGGTAGAGCATTCCACCCAGCGCTTTTACATAGAAATTGTTAGTGAAGAAAGGACTTGGCTCGTGATTAATCATTTACGAGCCATAAGCCGGGGTCACGCTGCCTTTACATCATACACAAGATAGTCTGCAAACAGGTTCGAACGCCAGTCACCGCGAGATATGTGCTTCGAATGCCGCGAGGCAATGAGTTCAAGGGAAAAACTTGTCACGCGGCATTCGAACCACGGATATTGCGGTGACTCGTGTCTGCAGACTGTCTTTTGTATGATCTGTGAGCAGTGTGACCCCGGCTTTATGCTCGATAAATTACAAAAATTAAACAGGCATAAAACATCTCGCTTATTCGTGTGACGAATTGACATCGGGACGAACTATCCTATGACGACTTGCCCTTCAATGTAACTGCGACGAATTTTCTTTCGACAAACGGTCCAACTGCCGTCCCAGACCTAAGCGGTGTTTTAGCGGGTCAGGGAATAAGCGTGATAACGTTTCTAGCCTTCGATGCTTACGTGCCACATAGAAAAAAAGCGACGAGCGTTGGGATCTCGAGAATGGATCCTGCGTTATTATTAAGGGCACAGTCGGTATATATCTCTATTATACACGTTCCTTTAGCCGGCCTCAAATTATGAATGCATATCCATCAATCGCACGCGCGGATCTGCCCCCTGAACCACGAACCAGCATTGACTCAAAAGGCAAAGCTAAAAGTTTCAGTGCTTCTGAAGTTTACGTTTGGTGCAATAAGCGAGCGTCTTGTCACGTGATTAAAATGCCCTCGCTTCTCAGACATTCTTATACGCCTGTAGACGATTGCCAGCTGGACAACTGGCCGCCGCCATATGTCTCTTCTCGTGCTGTCAAGTGCGTGCATTTTCAAGCTTGCCAATGCTACGTTCACGCATACGCTGCACATGCTTGTACGCGCGGGGCACCAGTGAGGCGCCATGCTTACAATCGTCTATAAGCGAGCCTAATGCAGGTATACAATTAGAGAAGAGAGCACCAAGTCTGTGTGTGCACTTGTCGGCATAAATACAATAAAACAAAACACGTTATACAAAAAGGAGAAATAAGGAATAAGTGACGAAGTTATTTCGCCATATACCATTCCGCGACTGGCCCCCTCCTTCCACGGCACCCTTCAACCTCGCTTTTCAAACTCCTTCACCCGCATTAATGAAGTTCACGAAGCAACGCTCGTTTTTATTTGTTTGTATTTAAGCGGGCGTAATTGGACCGAGAGATCGATGCGCGGCGAGATTGATCTCGAACCGACCGAGAGCGATTTCAATCAGGAGAGCGGTATGTGATCCATAATAACCGTCCCAGTTGATATCGCGAAGAAGGAGCAGAACAACTCTAGACTGAAACGAGAAAAAATAAAAGGATCAAAGTGAAATCGGCCCGTCTCGCCACGACGACGCTCGCAACAAAAAGGGGGTATAAACCAACACGCGCGAGCACGCAACCGGTGGCCGGTCGATCCTGGTTCATTTAGCCGCTGAACAAAAGGAACGCAAAAATGTAGAAGAAGGCCGCGCTCTCCACGGTCGACTCCGAATCAAATCACGTCCCGAGCGCTACTCCCTGGCGGCGGCGGCGGGGTGATCAATTAAAGCACTCCTTCGCATCCGATTAAAAGAGTCGAGCCGAAGTCCCTCGAACGGCGGCTGTGAGACGCAGTCCCCGCGACCAGGCGTTTCATAAATACGACGACTCCCAGCTGGGCGCCGACTGGCACGAAATCGATTGAACGGGAGCGCCGATGGAGCGCTCTCCCTCGCCGCTCGGCTATGGATGGCTGCGGCGACGGGTTGCCGCCGATAAGCACCTAATGGCCTCCCCCCACCCCGGGAGCGTGGCGTGCACCTCGCAGCAGCAGCGAGCACACGGACAATCGCTCGTCACGTCACGCGAGGCTGCGCGGTGTACTTTCCTGGTGACGCGCGGCAGCGTGTTTCGCGACTTGACGCCGCCGCGACAATTGACGGCGAGTCCGCCTTGACAGCCAGCCGGTCGCAAATCGGTCTCCCGCCGTATCCGCACACACACTCGGGTGCGGGCTCCTACGCTTCGCCGAAGGGGGAGGGTCGCCGACTTGCAAACACTGCGCGGGACCCCGTGCAAGACCGACCGACCGACCTGCGCACGCAATGGCAAGGGGTCTGTCGCGCGGGCGAGCAACGGTCCATCGGTTCTTCAAATTCCTTGTTTGGACGATGGGCCGGAGAAGAAGATTCGCGGTCTCGTGAGCGCCGAAAATTTCTCCTAACGGGTTCTCGGGGTCCTGCGGTGAACAATGGCGGAGGAAAGAAAAAGAAAAACGAAACAAGAAAAGAGTCGAACGTCTTCTGCGTCGAGTTGTGCCCTTTTCTTTGTTGCTGTCCGTGAACGGTCGGCTGCGCGCGCAAATTTGTCGGCCGCTGCGGAGATGTCATCGGGCGACATCTGCACACAATGTGAAGCGGCCCTTACTTTGCCTGCCCTGCCTGTCCGGCCCCCTGGAGGACCGCGGAGGTGTGCCTCACCGGCTTCGGCTTTGCCTATTTGGTGGCCGGCTTGACCTGACCCGGCCTCGCTTGGCTTGGCTTCGCCCGCTTTGTTTGAGTTTGAACGTGATTTGGGATTTTAACTTGTCTCGTCCCGTTTTTTGATTGTCCGCTCCAAACCTCGGGCCGTACGAGACGAAAAAGTATACCGACGATGTTGACTTTGTGCACGGTCTGAGGTTGCGCGATTAGGCTTAAGGCGCCAAGTTTCTTCGGGCTCGCACGCTACGAGGAAAAACACATAATCACTATCATCATCGTGACATCGTCATCATCATTATAATCATCATGTCTGGGGAAGGGGGTGGTTGTTATGTCACGTCACGCCGAAATAAAAACGAAAAAAAAACGTGGATATGTAAACAGCTCAATTTGTTACTAGGGGTCATGCGGCCGCAGTCTACAACGCGATCAAGGAGACGAATGACAGGAACCACTATCTTGCGTTTAGTTATATTCATCTTACAGTCTAGTCACCCACCGACGACATATTGGCTGCTAAGAACGCTGAAAAGCTAATCACGAAGCAGGAGCATATCAAGCCACGCCCTACGCTTCTTAAGCTGTCACTGACTGTAGTAATGACTAAATCTACTCGAAATACAACGTTCCGAATTCGCAGCTGACGTAGACGAAAGCGCGCAAAGTTTGCATCCTTCACTAAAGCCAGGTTTCGTCGATGCGGTGCCGGAATCCATACAGCGAAGCGATGCTCTTCGTAGAAAGTGGAGACACCTTAGCGGAGCCGTGATAACAAAAGAAGCGAGCAAAGCATAACTTAACCTTTTCCAAACAATGTACCCTAGAAAGCGAAAGCCGGGCAAGACAACAACGCGGAGGGTCGTGCAACCACCGTGCAAGGTCAGAGCCAAGAGGGGCGGTGTATCAGGGGGGGTGCAGTGGAAGCCAAGCAAGCGAGCGAGGTGACCACGGCGTCTCGCTGGCCCCTAATGCCCTATTGTCCCCGGAGGTGCAGGGATCGGCGCCATCGGCATTGCGCTCTCGCTTGCCCCCCCGTAATGGCGGAGGCCGTGACCAAGCCGTGGAATGTCGTCCGTGAACCTCAAATTACAGAGGGCGCCGCCGCCGGATTCGGTGGCAACTCGGGCACCGCGAAAGAAGGGGAGCGTCGTCTTTATTCGTGTGCGTGCTCCTGTAAGCGCGGACGTCACATCTTCACCCCTAGGGTCGTGTCCCTGCCTCCAGGCTTCTAGGCGACCGACGACGCGAGCAGAGACCCCGCAATTAAAAGTGGCTGCGAGCGGAGGGTTGAACTTGCATCGATCTTTGTAATTTTTGTCGTGTGTGCGCGCGCGGGATAGAGCTTGGGCCCTTCTTTCCCCCCTTCTTCTCCCACTTTCTTTTTTCTCTTGTACCGTTTGCCGAAAAATGCTGGTTTGAGTTCCAGCCTCCAGCTTTGGGGTGTGTTCGGCAGCGTGGCCTTTTCCCCCGGGGTCGGCTAGGGGATGAAGATACCTTCTTGGTTTTGTTTGTTCTTTTGGAGGGGGAGGGGGAGAGAGGGGAAGAGGAGGATTGCACCGGGAAGTTAAAAATAAATAAAAGGGGGAGGTGGAAGGAACGTAGCTACCGGGCTTTCTTTCTCACGACCCCAGAGGTTAGGCGATCTCACCGCCTTCTTTTTTTTTTTATGTACCTGAGGATAGAGGGGCTAACCAAGGGCATAACCGGCTTGTGTCATATCCGATTGGGTGCCTGATGTTACCTTAAAGAAAGATGGCAGAGAAATCGCGTTATTTTTGGCGTGCAAAGTGCTCACTTTAATATGAACATTCTGAATAGCGGAGATACAGTGTAACTGTCGTTATATTGCATCCTATATGATTCGATGCCATATGTATGTCTGGGCACTAGAATATGACGCTGTGGTCAGTAAGGTGTAAGAATAATGACAAACGCTTATGTTGTAATTTCATCTAAATAGCTAGCAATGTATCTCTGAGGAGTCTGTTCTCTGAAAGACTCGTTTTGAATATGCTTTCCATGCTTACAAGCATATACAGGCAGTGGTTATTTCTGCCTTCTTCTGTACAGAATTTCGGTTTAGACTTTATATTGTGCGTAATGATTGCTCTCTAAGAAGACTCAGTTTTGAAGAAAAGAAGTTCTCCTTTTTCAATTTAAAGTTAGACTTTATATTGTGCGTAATGATTGCTCTAAAGACTCGGTTTTGATGAAAATAAGTTCTCCTTTTTCATTTTAAAGTTGGAAGAGAGCTGTACCATCTTGTTGGAATATTATACGCCCATAAAAAGTGTACCAGCAATCAAAAAATCATTTAAAACGTTTTCCGCTTGTGTGAAAATTGATATCCGCCTGGAAAATCGTTGTTGTTTTGGTTTTTGTTATTTTTAAAGTCGTTTGGAGAGTGAAGTATTACAGCCTCAAGAATTGGCAGATATTTTTCCGCTCTTTTTTGGGGGCCAGTTGCAGCGTAACTAATGTCGACGTCGACGAAATACTCCGTCGCTTGTCGGATGAACTTGCAACGCATCAGTCGTGCGGATACACCTGTTTTACTGCGCGCATTGGCACGTAATTGGATTGGCCACTCCGACCTTTCGATTCCGCACAAAGACGTTTACGAATAAAAACACATTTTGACTTGACTTGACGCGAAGCAGTCACCATTCCGAACTGCGCTTTTTGTTTTTGTCTGTTTTCTGGGCGAAGCGCGCGGTAACCGACAAAGACGACCTCCTCCCGGCGCTTCCAGATTACGCCGCTGTGGCAACTCGACGAGTCGTTACCTTCCTCGCAATGCTCAAAAGACTACCAATTACCGCCGGCGGCGTTAAAGAAAATGCAGATTGGCTCGTAAAAATACGCGAAGATCCATCGATGCGCGTTTATGTATACTGCGCGCCAGCAATAAACGTCGAGGCGAATGCGGCAATGCACGTTGAACAGCCGGTTAGCGATTCGTAACAACACGACGACAAGCCACTGACTCTCTCGCTTCATCTCACGCGCGGGTGCGTAACCACGGTGCGCGTAACCTGCCGCCGCATTCCCAGACTCTCTTTTCGCCTCGTGAGATAAAGAAAAGAAAGCTTGCAGAAGCACCGCGGGGGGGGTTCGTCATTTCGCGTCGAGTGACGAGCCCTTTAAGTTGGTCGATTACAACTGGGACCCCGTCGGCGGGAAAGAACGGGGAAGCATCGACTGCTTCTTATTCGTTCTCGTTGCACGTTTCCGACCCTGAGATTCTTTTTTTCTTTTTTTTTTTTTTCTTTGCTAACGCAAAGCGTGAACGCAGTGGGTATACGGGCGGGAATGGGCGACTGTGATGGACGCCGGCGCGCGAGGAGGGCAGCCAGGGTTACACAATCAGTAGCCGACCTTGCCTTTTTCCAATAGCCTTTCTCGTCGGCGCGTTTGGGCCGAGCGCGAGCGCGCGCACGCGGCGGGGCAATCTAAACCACACCCCTCTTCTGGCCGGGTATGAGTCGTTAAAAAGTCCTCGACGGCGCAAAAAAAAAACAAAAAAAAAAAACGAGCTGCATGCCTTCTTCTTGCTGGGAGCTCGCGATGGGGGCCGCCACCAATCGCCATTGGTCATTTGGCTCTAGGCCCCCGAGGTGCACTTTTATCTCTCGCCCATCTGTGTCCTCGCGTCCGGCGTTTTTTTTTTTGTTTTCTTTCTCTCTACTTCCTCGCACGTTGCGGCCTGTTGTTGTGGCATTGCCGTTTTCTTTTTAACCCGTTCTCGGTATGTGTTGTGCACGTGTTGATTCGATCTGCAAGCATGCAGCTCGTGCTAGTGTGGGCTGTCGCCGTCGGCATTTTGGATGCGGACGTGGGTACATTTGCCTGCCCGTGGACGTTTTGCTTTCCGCTGGAAAGCCAATCCTCGTCTCTAATGGCCAAACCCGAAAAGCACTAACGTTAATTGTTTACTAGAAAGCAGCTAAAAAAAACCTCTTGGCTCGCAAAAAAAGAAAAAGGTTTACGCACATATTTAAAGAACCATGCCGAATGAGAGAAAAAGAAAACGCACATTTGCGAGAAAGCCAGTTGATTAATCGGGGCTTTAACATACAAGGTCGTGCACAAGAGTTGGGCCTCTAGGAAGTTGGACTTGGATGGTAATGACAGGCTTCCGGCAAACTGTGCCCTTCAGTACACCTATAGAGCCACTAGACAAACTATACTATAGGCATTGAGCAACGACACTTGAGCCACCTTGGTGCTAAAATCACTGTTGACAGTTCCCTGACACCTCATCTGAAATCGCAGGAAACACTTTTGCGTCCTCCAGAAGACGATATCGCGTGAACTTCATCCCATATCCCATCTGAAGCTCGGAAAGTAACATTTTCGAATCGTAACGGTCGCCAGCTGCGACCACTCTGCACTAAGGTCAAGATGGCGGCTCCCGCAAGGAAGTTGGGAATAGAGTGTCTGTACTCAAAGCGTAACCTATTCAGTGGCTCTAGGCCGATCCATGCCACCAGATCCAAAGGGCACTGCTGACAAGTTAGGAGAGCTACGAGCAATCACCACCCTAGCCATCGTTAAAAATTGACGAATAAAGTGAGCCTAGTAGTCTGTACACGAGGGACCTTTTCCAGTCTGCGCACGCGTATGCTCTCTCCCTAGGCCTATCTTCCCGCTGCCGCCAATTTCAGAGGGCACCGTCCCGCACGACCAACATTGTCAGCATCTATCTTCGCACGTATTTAATTCATTTTGACTTTTTTGTTTTATGGTTTTGGTAGTATCGAGTATAAAAACCACCGGAAACCGATACAACGGCACGATGCCAATGCCTTCCTTAGTAGTTCGCAGACAACTGCCCAGACGGCGCTGGTTACTCTAAAAAAAATTCCAGGTCTTATCAGCCGGGCAGAAAATGGCGAGTCTGATATTGCTCAGAAGAGGGCGGGCTACTGGGCATGCTGGGAAGGCGTTCCACAGCCCAGTGGACAGAGAAGCGGATTACTGAAACTTCAGCAAGAGGTCCGAGGGCGCACTCAAATGCGAAAGACGCTGCTCCCGAACATGTCACCGTTTGAGCACGCAAGGTGTGCGCTCTGCGCGTGGCCGGACACCAGACTCGCGCGAAGCGTCTGCGCAGGCGCCGACAACAGCGCCACCGCTGCGGCGTGGCGTGAGTGCCGCGTATTGCTGCCACCAACAGCCCAGTGTAAAGAACGCTGGGCGTCGCTTATAATATTAGCGCTCCCTGATTCGTCTATCGCAGTTCTTACTATCAGACCGCCATCTGATTGATTGCGAATCGTTAATATGACGGACTCACCACGCCCTGCTATTTTTAAGCTGTCCGTGTCTGCGAAGACGTACAATAACATACGCGCAAGCTAGAAGGTCATGGCGCCTTCACTGCGCTTGATTGCTTTAGTCGGGAGTCACATCCGCTACGCAAATACGACGAACGCCATCACTTGGCATTTTTCGAGCTTCGGCCCGATGGGCTCCTGCAGGCGTTGACTACGCTCTAACTCTAGGGGAAAGCAAGTATCACTTTATCCTTACGGTAGCTGAGACGTAGCAGATACTTTTTTGTTGTTGTTGTTTTTGTTTTTTTTTTTTAAATCCGGACACGTGCGGTGCTGGCGCCAACGCCGGCATCCGCGCGGAGTCTCTCATTGGAACGTGCCAGAAAGCGCTTCGTGGCGCGTCGGATTTAACTTGGTGTTGCACGCGTTCAGCTCCTTGAAACGGCGCCTGCCTGGAGCCTTTGACTTTCCGGAGTTAAAGGTGCAACTGGCGTTCTGGACTCTCGACGCCGTTGCCTTTCTGGGTCGCCAAATCGGTTTTCTCTTTTTTTCTTTCTAGTTTTTGTTTTGTCTGGTACGATTTTGTTCGTTCGGCATTCGCATTTGAACTGCGAATTCTGATTTCATCCCGGTCTTCTGGGCTTCGTTTTGTGGATTTTCCCCATTCGTGACTGCGCCGTTCAGCTAACTCGGCGAGCGGAAAGAAAAAAAAAAAAAAAGAGAATGTAAAAAGATCGGTGGCTAGATGGGGTTGCGACCGGATCGCCGCCTAATTATTTGAAAGCCCCCCCCCCCCCCCAAAAAAAAGTCCGAAACAAGCGCGTAACGTTCGGTGGTCTGGAAGGGGCCACCGGGAGCATCGAGGAAACGGTTCGGGTGTTGAGAAATGGTCGTTTCGCCTAGCGCGCCAAAGGCTTGGGCGATGCTTTATGCGGGGTTTCCGCTAACCACGTGCGTCTTGTGGTGCTCGTTCACGCACGGGTGGGGAAGAGAGGATCCCGCCTTATGTATGCATGACGTGCGTATACATCATTTTAACGAGATCCTCCGGGAGCCCCCAGTGGGAACACATACGATGTACCGGCTTTTCTGGTCTCCGCTGTATCTGCAGATTGATTCGTATGCTACGGAGAAAATAAAAAAAAGCTGAAATTGAAAGCAGTAAAAATGGTCAGTTGGGGTTTACCTTCGGATGAAATATTTATACTGAGTCCCGGAATTTACTGATCATATTTGCGCTCTTGGCTGATCCCGTCCACCTTATAACGCAACAGTAATCTCGTCAACTGGCACTGTGTTGCCTTCGCTAGCCTTCCTTCTGAATAAAGACTCTGCGTGGATCTATGCTTCGTCTCACTAAAAGCGTGCAGTACAGCCAAAGCTACAGGGGGAGAGTGCATGCCAACCTGTTCAAAAGGAGGGAAAGGAGAAACTTGAGAGAAGGGTTGAAACTCCCCGAATCCTCTTTTCCCTCGTCTTGAACAGGTCGGGATGCACTCTCTCCCCTGTAGCTTTGGCTGTACTGCACGGTTCTAGTGAGACGGAGTATAGAACATACGACTACGTAAAATATGCGACATGTCTTTTTGATGCGCTCTAACACTCGTAAAAACACCCCCCCCCCCCTCCCCGCCCCCCTCTTTCTGAAAGTGTATCTCTGCAAAAGCGATATAACAGTACGACCACGCGTGAAGTACCGCTGAGGAATTCGTCTATTGCGCATTGCCTCAAGCAAACTAGCTTCGGCATTGAATCAGATTGAAAACAAATTCAAACATTCTGATAGCAAAAAACAAAAGAAGGGGGGTGGCGTGTATGAGAAGAGTAAAGTGCAGAAAGAGAGGGATAATCCAATGGCCTGTGAAGCTCGCTGCCGAGAAATTGGTAGTGTTCACGTGCTCAACCTCCACTACGATGACACGAAAATGGCGTACAAGTCGACGAGACCCCGCTCTCCTCGTATCGAGGAAGCCTATGCTCCTTTCACCTCTAAGTTGAGGGTGCACCCACGAGCAGAGCCCGAGGTCAGGTGATGAAAGGGAAGAGGTTCATAGGTCCGGCCAGCTCCTAGCTCCCCACCGCACTGTCAGCTTCACCGGTGAACAGAGTGAAGAGGGCGGCGGGGTACGAGGCTGCGCTGCCCCGATGTTTGCACGGATAGGGGACCAAAGGCGACTCTGTCGGCGTCGTCACACGCTGGGCGCCGCGGGTAACCGCGGCTTCCTTCTGCAAAGGCAAACACGCGCTCACAGACGCACGCAGCGGGGAAGCAGCGTCCCCGGCCACGATCAAGTCGGAAGGCTACCGGAAGGCCGAAAGAGAGTCGGAAAACAAGAGGAAGCTGTTTGTTCCAAGTCGAGTTCATCAAGGTGCGAAAGACGAGGAGCAGAGGGGCCTAACCGACCGGCACCGTGCGAAAGTTCGCGCCGCCGTCAACAGGGGGGGGGGCACGGCGTTGCGAGGCGGTGCCAGGTGGCGCTCAGCGATCGACGGGCGGTCCGCAAGTGGGCCGCCCGTGGTCGTCGTCGTCAGCAAACCGAAACTCCTCGAACAAAAGAGGCCCACTCATTGAACCCTGAGGTGGTTGAAAACAAACACGAAGGCAATAAGTAGTTGCGCAACTTGTCGGGTCTCTCTAAGGTATTCGTGTCTTTGCGATTGTTCTTCTGTTTAGTATTTCTTTTTTTTTCTTTAGTTCTTTGGCATGCGCGAAGTAAAAAAAGAAATGACAATGTCCAAGTCTCTCTGATTGGTCGGACACGACAGCGGGAGTGTGGCCTCGCATTCGCGATCCCATTCTCAATCACCTCACGCTGTACTTTATTACGTGGCGAACTGGAATCAACCACCGTTGAGCCTCTCGTTCGAAATGAAACCTCCGTCCCACTCACTATCGCTTACCGCTCCCAGCAAAGGAAATATTTCGATCAAGGTCTTCGGCCGCTTCGTTATCACATTTTATTTGATTCCGATCTCCGCCAAGAATGCGCAGCCCAACAGGTGTCATGTACGGGTCGCAGCACGCGTATATAATCGCGTACTAAATAATAAATACACAGCTTTCCAACGACCCTGGCAAAACTAATGCCGAGTCACTGAGGGACGCATGCTTGACCGTCTTCGCGGAAGAGGGCTACAGCGCAGAACGCCTTCCACCTACCAGTAGACAGTACCGCGCAGAAGACGATTAATCGAATCGTCCGATCTAGTCACACTTTCCCTGACTTCGTTTTGTGTTTAAAAAAAACAAAAACAAAAACGATAATCGTTAATTGCGCGCGCTGCGTTTGTTGAGACAGCGGTTGTCGAGGACGCATGGAAGCCCGCGTCGATGCACGCACGTGCACGCCTGCCTGCCCATTGGTGCGGCGGCGTATACCGTCCGTGACAGTTTCCTCTTTAGGAGCGTTCCATTCGTTCCGCGCTGCTAATATTTCTCCGCGGTCGGCTTCTTCGAGCAGCCTCGGCGAGGATGCGCTCCCAAGCGACACACAAGGCCGGAGAAGGTCGCCCTGCGGAGAATTTCGAATCAGCCGTGCGCCCTCTGTGTACGGCCGCCCCAGACGCCGTCCGTCCGGGGAAAACGTCCGCCTCCGATAGCGCTCGCGTGTCTGTATGTATGCGTGCGATCTCGCGCTGATGTGATGCGGTTGTCCAAATGTGGATGCTGGCACTCCGTTGCCCGGGCGGGCGGGCGGGCACGCTGGAGAGCACTCGCTAGCGAGCGTGTACGTGCGGTATTTCGAAATTGTTGTCCATACGGCCGACGGGTCGCTCAAGACGCGAGACCGAGTTTGAGCAGGAAAAACCAAGGAACGTGGGTGGATCGGCCGCTACGTCCCTATGTCACGGGTCGCTCGCTACTGCCCGCGTCTCTGCGCGTGTTGTTGTTTGTTTTGGTTGCGGCTGTGGCTGTTCTGGACGCACGTGAACGAACTCTGCTCGTGTTTCCCAAATGAAAAAACAAAATCAAGGGGAGGAAAAAAAGAACGGGAGTCCAGTGGCGAATTCGAGATGCTCGGCGGCCGCGTTATTCGGGTCAGTGCGGATGAAGACGGTTATTAAAAATATTCCACGGCATTCGGAGCTACTTTTGTTGCTGCTTTTATTAAATTTCTTCTCGCAAATGTTCCCTATATTTTATTTTTGTTTCTTTCGTTCTTAATGTTATCTTTCGGCTACCTTAAATGGGGCGATCTTCGCGTGCGCTGGTTGGGTGTGTTTTGATGACCTATATGGGCGCCGTCCACTTGGTTACATATGCGGTACAGGTAGCTGATGGGGATTAGTATCAACATTCTGTCACATTAACGCTAGATAGAAACAAATGTGCGCCGTTTGGTCGGTTACAGAGCACGTATACAGCCGTAACCCCGTCGATCTCTTCGTCCATATGTTTAAACGAGACATTTTCTGCGGCAGTCGTTTTAGTCTAGCCCACCTTTCGTGGCTGCTCGTACTATAGTGTTTTACTATTGCGTATAGGAGTGAGCGCAAGCCCTTTGCGTTTGAGCATAGCCTCCTCTATACTCACAAAACCTGGCAGTTCGACGACGGAGCCATAGGGTGTCCGGTCGCAGACTTGGAGCGCGAAGATCTGGTATCTCAGAGCATCATAGAGCCATTTCTCGGGGAACCCGGACGTCAGCGCACAGCTTTTGCAGCGGCGAGTACCCGAAACACACTTGTCCGCTCGGGTGAAGTGTGTTTCGGCGTCTCACCGCAGCGGGGCGCCAGTCACGTGGTTCTCCTCTCATCCGTTGACTGCCGCTCTACCTTTTCCATTTCGGCGGCCGCTTCTCGTGGCAATCTGCTAGGCTTCGTCAGTATATAGGAGGCTATGGCAATACTAAAACTCGCTATTATTACGTGATTGCGTACAATTGCCCCGGTTACGGTGAGAAACTCAGTTGTGCGAGACTGCGGCTTAGAGGCGTGGTCACACATCCGCCGAGACATCGTGCAACAGGCAGCCTGTAAACGCTGTCCTAAGCGCGTGTCCTGCTCGTGTGATGGTCACACTGGTGAGGTACGAACACTGTCCGCGGATATCCTCGCCGTGTGTGAATGGAGAATGCGATGCAACGCCAAGCATCTAGCTCGACGTTGCGTCACATTCCGTGTCGGCCTTTGCCGCAACAGTGGGGAAAAGGGGCGATACTTTATTTTCGACGACGCCCGAACGTTGCCAGTGAGGCGCAGTGGTTGAAACATGAAACCTCGCTGACAACCTTTTTTTGTAGCCTCAACGCCTACCATCCGGCAGACATATGTTCGTGCCCCACAACGCAGCCATTCCATCGTATGCGCCAGTTCAACGCTTGTTCAGCAAAGGCAGGGTTGTGTCCTCCATTAAACGACAGAGAGAGAGAGAGAGAACTTCTTTATTCAAAAAGAATTGAGCCCTATGTCCAGGGCGTTCTTTATCGAGCGAAGGGAAATTTCGGACTATACAATTTCGAGCGAATGCAACCGCTGTTTGGTTACAGCATAAAGTATGCGCTAACATACAGTTCGTGCAAAAGAATTTACTTTTTTTTTCGGGGGGGGGGAGCGTGTTGCATTTTTACTTTTTTTGGGGAGGGAGGGTGTTGTTCTTTTACTTGTTTTTTTTTTTTTGGGGGGGGGGAGGGGGAGGGTGTTGTACGTTTACTTGATTTTATGTATTATAGAAACGTAACTAAAAAGTAGCGCCACTGCATATTTAAATTAACTGTAAATGTAACGAGTTACATTTTCGTAGTGGTAACTTCGCTACTTTTGTGAAAGCAACTGTAAGGGATTACTCCTCGAAAGTAACTTACCGAAGACATCGCTTTGTCCTTTCGTACGGTTTCTTGATCTTCTCTTCTTTCCTTATCTATATCGCCTATCCTTCAAGGCGCAGGAAGGTGTACTCTGGTTCATTCCGCGCCCTTCTTCGTACCATCTTCTTCCCGACCCTAGCGTACGCGAGCGATCGCTCGAATGAAGCAGTCCCGGTCTCCGTTCTCACGGCGGACGTAGCGAAGGACCTCGATGACTATTTAATTCAAACCACTCTTCGCTCGTACACCTTCCCTGATCTATAGAGCGTCCCGCTGGTTCCCGAGAAACCCATCGCTTTTCCGCAGCGGCATTGCGCGTCAGCAAACCGTCTGCACTTTGACCTATTCCGCCAGCGTGAGCAGAGGAAGAAAAACGGCATCATCGGCGGTACCCGTTCTGATTCATCGTATAGACTCGTAGTAGTATCCACGGGGTTTTTCCAATAACCGGAGTACGACGACGCGCCGATTTCCGACTCCCCCGAGTGAGGGTGTGGGCTTTAGGGGGCGACGGGGCTTTCAGCGACCTCTGATGGCCCCAAAAGGTCCGCTTCTCCTCGGCGGGACACGGACCATACATCAGCCTCCCCGCTGAAAACAAGAGACCCGCCCTTCCTTCCTGCGGCTTGGCCCCAGCTGTCCGCTCGTTGCCTTCCACTTTCTCTCTCGTTCTCGTAACGATCTGTAGACTTCGTTCACCCCTAAGCGGACAGCGCGGCGAAAGCTACGCACTCGATGGACCAATCGTGGGTCTATCTTTCGCCACGCGATCACGCTGCCGCCCGGACTCATGCTCGGAGAGCGGGGTCGGGTGGTGAAAGGAAGGCGGCCGATTGCTTCGACGATCGCGTTGCTCCCACCCCACTGTCATCTTAGGGGCGATCCAAGTTGCGTCTGTCCGTCGGAAAACCCACACAAACCTCCTCCGCCGTCGCCGCCGCTTCCTCGAGATATCACGGAGAAAGCAGAACAGTGCCACAACAACAGCCACCGCCAGCGCCGCAAGAATCACAACAGCGGAGAGACTGAGTGAGGGCAGCGGCAGTGAAAACTTTCTTTTTTGTCTGCCTTCTCGTTTGGCTGCACCTCGTTGTTAAAGACACAGTTCGATTGCTTGGCCCTGTCTTGTTGCTGTTGTTGTTTTTTTGTTTTTCTTTCTGCCTGCCTGCTCTTTCTTCTTCTCTGCCCGGTAATAAGAAAGAGGAGCGTGGGAATGCGGCCCGGCCATTCTTCCTGGCTTCTGGACTCCATCTCGGCGTGGTGGCTTGGCTTGGATTGGCTCGCGTTGGGATATCCGGCTATAGACTCGCGGCTCGCCCCTCCTGCGCTATTGATTACGGGGAACCGCTGCCTGGCTGCCGCAGACGAGACGCGTCGCCCTAACGGACCGACTGCAGGGTTGTAATCGGAGCAAACGTTGCGAAACGAGTGACCCGCTGCACTGCGCGTCTCTGCTGTTCTTTCTGGTCGCGGTGTATCGGGGAAGGGCTCGCAGAGGTCCGACTTTTCTTAATGAGCGGGTGGCGTTTCGCGGAGCCCGTCCGTTTATTAAGCCTAATTGGGGTAACGTCGGGGTACCGAGCGACCGACCAAGAGTGCCGCAAGGGACCAACGAAGACCGTCCCTTTGATAGGTCCAACCAGCCGGGTTGATATCCGAGACGGCGCCTTGTTGGACTCTCTTGTATCGCTGGTTGACTCCGTCTGTGTTGGTTGTAGTTGTTTCTTCGCGAAAGTAGCTGATTGTTTTCGCGGGACCGACAGGTCACCCATCTCGGGAAAGGCTCGTTCTTTCTTCATTATTATTTCGTCTTATGGTTCTTTGATTGACGACTGCGCGTTGAACCTCTGGTGGCTTCTTTCTCTCTTTCGTGTGGGAAAAACAAAATGGGTTCGTGCCCCCGGGCACCGCGAGGTCAAAGTTGATAGGAGGTTTAAGAAGACAAAAAATAGGTAGGCGTGACGTCGAAAGGTTGGAACGCGATGGAATCTATGCATATGATGAGAAAATCAGTTAATTACTACGTCCTCTCAGTGATTGGTAATACGCGACACGTGCTTTCCGGCAGTTTGCTTTTCTTTAACGTCTGTTGTGCATTCCTTCTCGCTCTTTAACCGATTTTTGTTGACGAGCCAATTATTTTTGTTTTTAGTTTTGATTTATTATCTTCCTTTAACGAACTCCGGAAAGTACGAAGACATACACGTTTGGGAAAACGATTATTGGTTCACTGTCAGTTAAGCTACCGCAACTCATGTTTTGCGTATCTTATAATCCAAACACTTGTGGACGGAGTAATTCTGATTCCGCGATGACGTTATGAACGAATGAAAAGAACCGTCATCTTCACCTTGTCGTGCTCTCAATGCATGGCTGGCCTCTTGATCTCATCTAAGAAAAGCGATGGTCCCAGTTGACCTCAGGAAAGCGCGGTAGCAAGTCACCTTCATGCTGACCTTATTGGTGAGCTCTCCAGCTTGCGATAACCGTCGCTTTGAACCTATGTGAGCCGGTTGCTGCAGCGATTGTAGAGATGGTACACACGTAGAATGATTGAATGGATAAATGCTTGACTTAATCTCGTTTTTGTGTCCCGAGCGAATACCAATTCTTGCACTCTGATGGGAATTTCCTCGGTGAATTTGGAGCGATAGAAAAGCGCCCCATGCTCGCGCCTTTAGTGCGGTAGTTATACAAGCGCGCTTGTACGCCCAAAAAGATACTAAAAAAGAAGCACTCTGAAGCCGCCCGAAATCCAGGCGAAACAATTATCCATTAAAAAAAAAGTATCCGAGTTGACTTTCCTGCAGAATACGGTCACATCCGATCACGGTGAAATCATATGGATTCCAGTGAATGCCGTGTCTCAAAATACAATTATATCTGAGAAATGTTCACTGCGCACGACGCCTCTTTCAAGTCTAATCTGAGCATAGCCATTCTCTGCGATCTTTTTTTTTTATTTTCCGCCGTGTTTTGATATTGTTCGCCGTGAATGGTTTTCGTCATGTTTGGGTGAAAGTGAATTGGTAATTTTTTTTTTTCGGGTTTGGGATTTCTTGATGTTTGGTATTTGCGCCGAAATCAGAAGTTTGAAACGCCAAGCCGGTCTCACATCTGATCCGATGGTGATGCGTCGAGAAAGGTGTCATTGTGGAGCGGAAGATCGTCTGCTTCTTGCACAGGGGTTGCGATGATGTCAGAACACCAAACAGACTGAAAAAATAATAGTGGGTAGACGTCAAGGCATCTAGCATTGAGGTCTACCCACTATCGTTCGATTGGAGCCAATCAGAGCTCGGCGTCGTTCTGACGTCACCGCAACTCCTGCGCAAGAAGCAGACGACTTGCTCTCCGCACGTTACGATGTTTTGCGTCCCGCACTACCCGAGCCTTTGAAACATGCATTTAAGCGCGCGCCCGGGTGATACCGTGACCGCGGGACGCCCTCTTAAAAGCATCTATTGAAGGCTCCGGTTGTGCTGTATCCGGAAAACGGTAACGATTAGCTAAAGGTCCCCATTGATGACGCATTGCAGACATGGCGCCAGGAAGATTTACCCTCTGACATGCAACTGCGTTATGCCATCTAATTGGGTGTAAAAAATTGCATGAATTCCTTCGACACTCCTATAGCGCACTGGCTTTGTTCGAGCCCCGTTCATATAAGCGAATGTCTGTTTTTAAATCCATTTGGAAGTGAAGGATCCTCCCCATTCTAGAACTCCCTATTAGAAATGAAACCTCCCCGGACCTTTTGTTTGAGACCTTCGAATTCCGAGAGAAATTGACTACCTTAAATAAATGAATTTCTTCCGTCTCGGCATATAATATTGAGCAGAAAATGAAATGAATGCGGGATCCTACACTTTAAAAAGACAGGTGTATAGCCATTACACCCTTTGTCACATATAATACACCCGAAAACTTCAGATCGACGTTTTCGTCGATCTGAAGTTTTCGGGTGTATTATATGTGACAAAGGGTGTAATGGCTATAAAATGTCATCAGTCCTCTCGTAAAAGTTGTTGGGGTATATAATACCCCAACAACTTTTACGAGAGGACTGATGACAGTGGGATATAACATATTAAACAGCTAAAGTACGTATCAAAGACTACAGAAAAACAAAGACACTCGAGACGGCTAACTTGTTAGAATGCGAAAGCATTCGTATATGTAGCGTATTCCTGCAAGCTGCTTGCCGCGCTGAGCACGGGCGAGCGACCTTTGCTTAGGCTGCCCGGGCGGGCTCCGAGTCTGGGGCCGGCCGCCACGGCCGCTCTGCAGAGCCTGGCCACCCTCTCTCGCTTACCGGCGGCCGGGCCGCTGCACCATGGAGAGGACTTCTCTGTGGGGTGGCGTTCCTTGGAACTATGCCGCGCGCCAGCCAGCCACTAAGAGTTTATCCATCAATTCGCCTCTACGTACTACAGGGTTTGCTCCATGGGACAGGGAATTTAAGTGCCGCTTGGCGCGGCTTCAAGAGCTGATAACGTCGTTTCGCTTCATAAAACAGTTAATAATAATATTAAAAAAAAACATTGAGTTTTTGCAGTAGGGCCAAGAAAACCAGCTTACTTCCTTTGCTGTCGCTCACACGTACATTACCTGTTTTAATATTGTTGTACAACTCGGCTATCAAGCCGCTCATAAAAGTTGGTACCGTCAGTTCAACATCAGTGCACTGTACGTCGAACTAAAGTTTCGCTGTGTATTGTATGGGACACGGGTGCGTAAGGATATATCCTTTCTTTTCAGTGTTTGTTTGATCCCGGCGAGATATGTCTATAGGTATTCACAAAGGACCTGAGAATCGCGTTCGCGATGAGAAGAAAGTCTAGGAACGCTAGCGACGAATGACGAAAGATGACCTTTGGCTTGGACTGCTCGGACTTCAAAATGAATCCTCTTCGTCTTACGCTTAGTGTCGTTTCTTTTTTCTTTCTTTTTTTCTCAACGGAACAATTGTACGCAGGTAATATGAGAACACTACGTCAGTCCGCCTGCTAGCATGCACGAGAAAACGATCCATTTAAAAAGACGGATTGCTAGCTTGGGAAAAAAAGGAAAGGGGGGAGGGGGGGAGGCTCAGTTGTATTATCTAGTACTTCTGAGCCTTATACAGTATAACCTCGAGCGAATTTTAAACCCTCCTAGAGCTGTCAACACTCATGCTTGAAGGGCACATATGCATACTTACAAAAGTACTGAGCGATCATCCCTTTTGTAACCTTGAGCCTGACGTGGTGGCGCGTTTTAGGGGCTGTCGAACGTCTTCACGTGAGTGCTTGTCTATTCTTTCAGCGCACACTAGTGACTTGTCTTTCTTTCTCAAAGACACCGCGTTCCATACCTTATACTAAGAAAATAAGGTGACTTCTTTTTACTAGCATAGCCCGAATAGAGACCAGCGAATCTGGCGGGAGATATTCAGATATCCCCCGTCACATTCGCTGTGCGCGCGCAGATATCCCCTGTCACACGGCGCTTTTGACACGCGCCAAACAGTTCCAAACAACAAAATGGTGGACGAAGTCGCGACAGGTTGTCCTCAGCACCGACTTAGACAAGGGCGCGAGCGGTTTGGACAGAGCGCTGGAATCCCTCTGGAGACAAAGCCTTCTGCAGAGTGACGCTCCCGGGTCCCAGGATAAAGCGGGAGACAGATGTGAGCAGCAAACCGAGCGACGCCGCGCCACTGAGCGACGTACCGCGTGCGGAAAATGGCGGAGCTCTGCGGGGAGAAACTGAGGGGGAGGAGTAGACGAGAGCGTGTCAGGACGTCAGAATGCCGAGCTCTGGCTGGAATGAGTAGTGGGTAGACCCAAAGCATAGCTTCCTATATACTGACAAAGTTTGGCAGATCGGCACGAAAAGCGGCCGCTGAAATGGAAAAGGCGGAGCGGCAGACAACGGATGAGAGGAGAGCCACGTGACTGGCGCCCCACTGCGGCGAGAGGCCAAAACACACTTCTCCCGAGCGAACAAGTGTGTTTCGGGTCCTCGCCGCTGCAAAAGCTGTGCGCTGACGTCTAGGTTCCCCGTATGGCTCCGTCGTCGAACTGCCAGGCTTTGTGAGTATAGAAAAAGCTATGCTCGTGACGTCTTTTTTTTTACCCTTTTAAAATGAGCAGGAGTGCGCGCGCATAGTTTTGATAGGCGCTAAAGATGCGCGAGAGCGGAGATTCCGAGATTCCGAAAACCCATTTTAGAGAGTTTTAGTAGAGCGTCTTTCAGGTCACGCTATTTGTAGCGGGAGCTCGCGCGGCCTATCGATGCATGCTCTGAAGCGCGCGCTCGTAGCGGTAGCGGGCCTTTGAAAACGATCTACTAAAACTCCCTTTTATGATGTTACGCTCCGATAAGGAGAAGCTTCGGCGGTACTTTGAAAATGATTTTCTGCAGCCTCCGTGCCCAAATTCAAAAGTAATCTAGATATTCGTGGTCCTAGAGACCAAATGAAGACGATTTCAGTGTTCTTACTCAATACAAAATCGCTTCAGTTTATTTCTAAAATGATACCCCCATGAATATACGTTAAGAAAAACTTCTACAAAAATATGGCATCGACGAATCACCGTACAAATTTTATGTTTTATGTTTTTGCTTTGAAACAATTATTTACTATTGCAGAAGCCTTCATGTGCACGGCGTGTAACTACACACCTGCAGGACGCTCCTTGGTGCCTGGGTATTGAACGAGGCGTATAGTCTTCGGTGCACTACAGATTTGATTTTGTCATTTGAATTCTTGGAATGCTCACATTCGGCATACACCAGACAGCTTATAACAACAAGATAATGACCGAAATTGCGTCAGTGAATAGTCCGTTGACAAGAAAGAAAAAAGGCGGCTCCGTGTCGTCGTACAATCCCTGATCATAAATAGAAACATTTACATGCTGTACAAGCATGGCATGTCTCAACCGGACCTTCCGTTGTAAAAGGAGACGAAAAAATTGGCGCTTGCACAAAGAAAGCTTGAACTTTCACCCAGTGTGCATTGAGCAGGTCACTCTTTCCGTGTTAAATTTCCAGGCGGCGCCCAGTTCCTGTAAAGAATGATAGCAAGAACTTACCAAAGTCAAAATTGGGCGCGTTCACAGACGACCGAGTTAGCGACGCTATTTTCTTGTGACGCCATCTGGCGAGAGGCGCAGCGAGCTGACAACAGATTGCCTCGTCTGCTCGCTAGCACCCGACAACTGAACCGCAGCTGAGCTCGTAGCAGGTTATCTTCGAGCCACGGGTGTTGATGTCATAACATATGCACATCTGTCACGCAGAGCACACCGACTTTAGAGCGACTAATTACATACCCTCGTTTCACGGGCACACTTAACTGGAGTTACGCTAAGCCGCAGTTGGCACACAATACTTGCGGACTACATTTTGTGGCTACGCAGTCGAAGCTGTGGGCGCACGGGCGCTTGAGCACCTTGAGCACCCATCAAAACAGTGCACGCGCGCTCTTCACCCCTTCTGAAATAGCTGCAGTGTCCTAGAGTAGAGTGCGGTAACTGGGGTGCCGCGGAAACAACAATAAATGTTAGTTCGCTGCGGTTAAGAGTGCCCACGTAATAGGGCTTTCTTAGAGCTTTCTTAGAGGCGCTCCCCTGCGTGGTTTCCTTGCGGGCGCCACCATTTTAGTGCTTACTGCAGAGCGTACGTAATTGGAAAATGTGTCTTCGAGAGCTGTCGAAGTAAGCAAGTTCGAGATATGCCTTTTCTTTCTGTTACAGACTGCTTTGAACTTCCGGGGGCAGCAAGCGTTTCCATCAATTTAAGAAACTAGCGGTTATGATTTTAAGCACCAATTGATAGTTGAAGTGCCGTTACCCTGAAGCGTAGCTTAATCAATTATCAAGTGGCTCCAGACTGCACTGAAGGCAACTTGCTTAGTCGCCCGACGCAGATTACCGCTTCTTTTTCAGATCTGGTATGTGTTTCGTTATTCGCTCATCCGCTTTCTCAAATTGCAAAAGTCATCGCAAAAAAAAAATAGCTAAATGAAAAAAAAAAAAGAACAGCAACAGCCGTTGTTAGTAGGAAAGCCGCTTTTTGTTTCTGGAGTTTATATGGTAATATAAATTCGAGAGTCAACCTGGCAAAGGAAGAGAAAGCCCCGAGCGTCAGATAAACTATCATTAAAATTTAAAAGCGAGTGTTCAATGCGAAGGGGCACATCGCCAGCCAGGGGTCAGGTCGCATCTCGAAGTCAAAAGGCCGATAAACACGAGCCGGCGTCGCTCGATGCCTATCCAAACTCGAAAGCGTGGACTCATCGCTATCGGCCGAAGTCTCCCGAGGGTATCTTCCATCAAGCTCGCGTCCCTCCACACATCCGGACACAGGTTATCAAACTCGCCGCCCGAAGAGACATTCCGGCGTCCCCGAAATTCAAAAGACCGCGCTCTTTTATCTCTGTATACGACGATGTCTGCTACGTGTGGTCTCGTATCCAACTCGGTGCTACATGGGCATCGTACACACGCAACACGCAAACAGATAAAAACCGGCGCACGCACGCGCACAAACGAAACAGCATACACGTAGCGTCGTAAAAAGAATAAATAATGTTAATAAAAACTTGAAGCGGTGATTTTAATAATCCGATGTGAAATGTCGAAGTTATGGAGAGCATAAGTTCGAAGGCACGTCTTCCGTTGGATAAGTAACAAGAAATCTGGAATCCTCGACTTTTCTTTCTTCTTTTTTTTCTTTTTCGCGAAGAAGAGTTTGTCGCGGCTCATTAGTATTACACGTGAACGAGGCCGGCACAGGGCGACAACGGAAGCGGTCTCCGATAAAACGCGAGGCTTCGGCGCTTTTTCCCCCTCGCCGCCGCTCGGCCGCCGAAGAGAGCGGCCACCTTTGGCCCCTTGCGTGCTCCTCGGATCCGCGGAAAGGGCTGCCTGCCGCCACCGGGTCCCGTGGGAAGAACGCGCGCTTGCTGCCGCCGCAGCGCGGATCGGAAGAAGGCGCTTTTTTTCGCGGGCGGCGCGAGGTCGCTCGGTCGCTCGCGAGAAGTTTTTCGGTTCCGCCCGATACGATTGCCACGAGTGTCGACGCTAAAACCGCGCAGGGTTGCTCGTGTCGAGGCGTTGAGGGCGGCAGTGTCGCCTATGTTCACCTCGAGTGTCGCCATCGATAGTGCGGACACCGGAGTGCCTTCGCGTGCGCTTCGCTCAAGCCGCGCTCACATTGCTAGTTCATCGTACCAAAGGCACTCTACGGGCACTTTCTGAGACGTTCCTTGCTTGACGATCACATTGATCATACTCTCTGCAGACATGTTCGAAGCGATCATACGTATGAAGCAGAGATGTTTGGAATGTGCCTGAAGCCTGTCTGCAGAGGATTCTGTCATCATAGTTGCAACGAACGAGTCGCTTGTATTATGTATACAAGCACCGCGTAGTCTTATCAGACTGTTTTTTGCGAAGGTTTCTTTCATCTCCTTGTTTTTTTGCGCTGGGGCGTTTGAAAGAGGATCTTCCAGCACGAGTTTTTGACATTACAGTGACTATGCCAAGGCGGCCTTTTGTTGCCTGCTATTTCATCGTATTTTCTCCGTTAGCGCGGGCCGTCGACATGGGGTACTACGAAGAGTGGAATCACCCTAAAACCGTACGGATATTGAGGAGGCACCGTAGCGCAGGCTCGTGGTTGTTCCGCGTTGCTTCGATACGGTCGAGGGCAGTGGAGTGCATATTGATCACGAGTGTCGCGATCGATAATTTTTGGACCAGGGTGCCTCGATGTTCGTTTGTATAGGGGGTTGCCATTCCTCGTTGTTCCCGATGCCGACGACGAGCACTCACGATAAAACTACGAATACAAACCTGGAAAAATAATGTCACCGCGCAGCACAGTGTGTGAGAAGTGCTCCTGCCAATGAGACGCTTCTTGCGCCCGCTTTTGAACAAAAAAGCGACAAAAGCTTCGCGACGAAAACGGTCCGATGCAGCCATTTTCATGCAAAGCGCTCATGATTGCGCCTTATAGCGTGGACCAGGGCCGGATTAAGGTACGTGCTATGGGGGCTGCAGCCCAGGGCCCCCGACTCTCTGGGGGCCCCCATGACGGAAGGTTGATTGACGCAGCTCGTAGAAAAAAAAAACGAAACCTAAAAATATTTTGGAAAGCGATGTTGCTTTGCCGCAGCATTCGAGAAGAGGGATATACAACGATAATGGCGATGTCAGCGAGGCCAAACGCGCACTTCGCGTAGCACACTCCTATCCCTGCACAAAGCCGGCCCTTTGGGTGGGTGACCGGTCCCTTAGGGTGCTTCTCCGCTTTCTTTTGAAAGCGGCTTCGAGCAAACGAAGAAAGCACGCGAGGGGCCCCACAAAACAAAGTGCGGCCTTCGACGCTGCTGGGGAAGGGAACAAAGCTGCATGCCGCCTCCGCGGTGGTCTTGCCGGAGTGCACCCTAGTTGAAACCAGACGGGAATGGTAAATTTTTTACTTTCTATTGATTAAAAAATAAAGGAAACTGCAGTATTTCCCAGGTTCATTGCCTTAACATCATCATCGTCGCCATCATCATCATCATCATTAGGGCCCCCGAAGCGCTCTTAGCCCAGGGCCCCGAAATGCCTTAATCCGGCTCTGGCGTGGACGCGTTTTTCACGCCACGGTCACCGAGAGGATGAGACACAACGGAACGTCTCTTTTGGATGCCCGGCGTCCAGCACCGGCTCTTTGCTTTCTGCCGTACTATCACGATCAAGATGAATTAAAATATCCGATCCGACTTTTTTCTGCGTCAGAGGTCCCCACAAAGCTCTATTTATCTCTCTATCAGAGTCCCAAGTGTGGAAGATCAGCTAATGCATTAGTTTGGACCCCAGCTCCCTGAAACAACTGGCAGGTATACGCTCATGACAAAGCCTGGCAGATCGCCAAGAGAAGCGGCCGCTGAAAAGGAAAAGGTGGAGTGGCCGTCAACGGATGACAGGAGAGCCACGTGACTGGCGCCCGGCTGGGGCGAGACGCCGAAACACACTTCTCCCGCGCGAACAAGTGTGTTTCGGGTCCTCGCCGCTGCAAAAGCTCTGCACTGCCGTCCATTTTCCCCGAGAAATGGCTCTTTGATGCTTTGTGCTGCCAGATCCTCGCGCTCCAAATCTGCGACCGGACACTCTATGGCTCCGTCGTCGAACTGCCAGGCTTTGTGTGGATAGAGGAGGATATATGGTACGCCAAAGGAGCACGAAGGACTGTTTCAGCTCCAAAAAAAGGGTGTAAAAGGGTGTATCGTTACACCTTTTGTCCATATAATACACCCCCAAACTTCAATTCGACGTACAGCGCCCTACAGTCTAACAGACGGCCCGACATTTTACGAGGGGATTGACAGCCGTGTGGTACAACTTATTAAAATAGCTAATGTACGTTTTACTGACTGCAAAAAACATAATCGGGGTTTTCGTGGCCCTACTGTAAAATCTCAGTGTTTTTTTTATGTGGTCTTTGATACGTACTTTAGCTATTTATAACGTTATATCGCACCGTTATCAAGCCCCTCGTAAAATTTGGGGCCGTCTGTTCGACTATAGGGCGCTGTACGTCGAATTGAAGTTTGGGGGTGTATTATATGGGACAAAGGGTGCAACGACACACCCTTTTACACCCTTTTTTCTTGAGAGTGTACATTGGCTGTGCGTGCAAGCCGAGGCTCGCGAGAGAACAAAGGGTTACTGAAGGGGAAGCTCGCACTGGAGTCAACACACAAAAGGCTGGTAGAGCAGCAGGTTCCTTTGACTCGTGGCGCATCCAAGGAGATGTTTCTACGAAGCTGCGAAATGTTGACAACAACATGAATAGACCTCTGGCACCTTCCCACGGCGTTGTGCCCGTTGACGGTGAAGGAGGGCCACAGTTGGAAAAAAAGGTCGTTCTGCTCGAGGCATCTGGTCCGAGGTTTTTACATTGCCCGGTAAAAGTAGATATTTGAAGTAGTTGATCGCGATTAACACGACATGTAAAAGAAAGCGGCGGCGCGAGCCGTTGAACGGGGATAAATATGCGAATCGTTTCGATCGCGTTGTCGAAGGTCGGGGTGTACGTATCAGCAACGCCACTGCCAATTCTTGCAGAGCACGAAGGGCTCGGGGAAAAGGAGAACGACGACGGCAGCAGCCGGGGAAGACGGCAGCAGAGTGCGAGTGGCGGGATCTTTTCACGCTCGCCTCTTGAATATTTATATATAATATATATATATTTTTTTCTTTTCTTTTTTTTATCTCGGCGAGTCGCGTTGCGCGGCGGGCCAGTTGGGACACGCCCCTTTTCTCTCCGCGCCTCGGGCTATGAAAATTCCGGGTCCGATGGCTATCCCAATAGTTGACCTTCCTTGACCTTCGGCTGGACTTGCGCCAGCAGACAATCTTGAGCTTCTCTTTTCCCTGGAGTTTTTTACCTTCTTTTTTTTTACGCTAGATCTCTTTAGTTACTTAAGCACGTGCGTGAAGGAAAGGTCACTGTTTCTTTCATTTGTTAACGTTGTGTACTGTGTGACTAACTCCATAGCTGCCCCTGAAAACAAAAAGGCAAAAAAATATTATACCTAAGTAAATCATGCGTTTCGTTCATTTTTATTTTCTCTACAACTGGATAGGGATATCGTTTATGCTAATCTCTTTATTAGCTTCTTGAACATAACATAATAAAAACAGTTTTCTAATGTGATCAGGAATAAAATACTTCCCAATGTACTAACCTCAAAGCCAGAAAACAGTCTTCATTTGAGAATAATTAAGATCCCGAGTAGTGAATCGGTTCGAGCTAATGCATAATGTCCAAACTTCTCAAGATTTCAATCTGGTTTTCTATCGAACTCCAATCATGATACAAATGAAGGAGGGGAGACGTCTGCACTCATTTGCTTTACGTTTTACACCAGGGAGGCCTGCGTCATGCGCCTCTCTTACGTAATTTATTTTCGTCGCTTATTTCGAATTTCATTATCTAGGTTTCGATATAGGAACCGGTATTATTACGTTATTACCAACAAAGTTCGACACCACCCCATACCAACACCTCGTAGATATCAAGGCCGAAGCGCTTAATTTTCACGTAACCCACATGGGGCTAGCGCTGGGCGCTGATTGGACACGATACGAGTGTGACGTCATCGTTCGGTGGAGAGTCGTGTCCAATCAGTGAGAACACAAATTCCCGCCAGACGCCAACACAATACTCGCGCGGCCTCTTGTTGATGACGTGGAAAATTCAGCACTCCGGCCTTGCTGTCCCACGAGGTGCTGCTCGTACCCACCCCACAGGAACGCTGGAAACTCCTACGCACCCACCGGAAGCGAACGGGCGAAACGAGATGAATGCAGAGAATCTACCCACGGTCCTGTGACGTGACTGACTGACCCTTTGCCTGACCTCCGGAAGACCTGACCCCCCGCGGCTGACCCCTACGGCGTTGATGCCTTTGTCCTTTCCATCATCCCCCTCTCCCTCCAATCCTCCATCGTCGTCGTCGATTTCTGATTACAATACAATGGCGGCTCGCCAAAAGCGCTTTGCCTTGACACCGTCCCTTGGGGTGGAGTCGTGTAGCCGGCGGTTGAGTGGTCGGGGGTTGGTGGCAGGATGATTGCCAAACAATGGGGCGAGGAGGCAAAAGGGGGAGAATTGGGTGGCTTCGATTACTCACTCCTCCTTCTCCTGGCCGTCTTTTTTTTTTTTTTCATTTCTCCTCTCGCTTTTCTTGGATATTTTCGTTCTCTGGTTTCTTGAGGGCGTCTGTCTACCGTCTTATTTTCTCCGGGGTGGCTCGACGTTGCGCTGCTCTTCGCGAGTGATGTGACGAGTTGGCTACTGGGTCTTCTCAAGCTTCTATCGTGTTTTTTTTTTTCTCCCACGGGCGAACGAAACAAAGGACTAAACCGTTTAACGTCTATCTCGATATAACGACTTGTTTTTTTGCTTTTTTTTTCGGCGTGTTTAGCATTTGGTATTTTCGGAGACCTAATATATATCGCTTTTAGTCACTGGCAGGACGAGAGCAGCGGGGAGAAACTTCCTGCCTTCGATGACGCTTCGGCTTCTCGTGAGCCTCGACCTAAAGCACGACGAAAGGTGACAAACACGTTCTGGAGGCCGAGCTTTCGAATGAGACGCCTTGCCGTTCTCACCTCGTCGGTGATCACAAACCTTTCCACAGTTCACAATCACGCAGCTCAGCGTCCGATCTCCAGAGCCCAGCACGGAGCTCCGGATCGGGGGGCTTTTGCAAGCCATACCCTCCTCTATACTCGCAAAAGTTCGACGACGGAGCCATAGAGTGCCCGGTCGCAGACTTGGAGCACGAGGTTCTGGTAGCACAGAGCATCAAAGAGCCATTTCTCAGGGAGCCTGGACATCAGCGCACAGGATTGATGTCTAGGTCACAGGACGTGAATTTCCTCGCTAAAATTTAGCGGCTAACTGAATTAGTGCATAGGTCACGTGACGTCAGTTTCTCGCTAAATTTAGTGGGGAAACTGAAGTGATGTTTCGGCTACAAGACGCGAATTCGCCCGCCAAGTGTAGCCTGGAAACAGAGTCGATGTTCACGTGCCGTCGATCTCCCCAAGGTGTAGAGGTCGCGTGCCGCCATTTTCCCCGCAAGACTTAGCGGAAAATGCACGGACGGAGGGGACGGGCGGACAGAGAAAACTTCGAGTTGTGGTGTAGCGTTGAAAAGTATTTCACGCTTTCAAAAACGTTTGCATTGAAATGATTGTTGTGAACCTAAGAAGTGCAGAGCGTGGCGATTTCCGAGCATCTCATACTGTCGCTCCAAAGCCAAGAAGATCGCGGTGCCCAGAAGAGCGCCGAAGAAAGAATCGGAGAGAAAGAACCATACTAGTTCACACCCTGCTTAAGCTCGCAGTGGCTAGGCGTTCTGGAAGACAACGAGAGGAAACATAAGGGAAGGGTCCAGAAATAATAGCGGGCGTTTTTAACGAATTGAAATTCCCCCGCGCAACGCCGCAGGTCCTACACGCGCGCCCCGACCTTTTTCATACAACAAAAACGTAAAAAAAACAAAACAAAAAACGATTAGCTAATTTGTTTTATTAACTGAGAGCGGCCTTCTTTTGCCACGCAGCGCCAATATATCGCTTGTCGAGATATGGTAATATCTCAGTCTTATTGTTTGTTATAATTAGTTTCTAAATTATTTCGCTTTCCGAAAAAAAAGAAAAAAAAAAACCTGTCTGAAAAGGCAAGGCGCCGTCGCCGCTGATCGTGCGCTGATCGTCGGACTTAACATTCCGACGGCGAATCGAACCCTCGCGCCGCGATAATTTAGGTGAAGTTGGACACACGCAGGTTCACCTCTTCTCGCGAAGGGCGCAAGAGGAGGAGTCCAAGGACGACATCTGGTCACTGCAGGACCTCCCGCTGTCTGTCGCCGCGCTCACGCAAAGAAAAAGAAAGGAGGGAAAAAAAAGACTAAAATGAATTCCGTTAACAGCTGCGGGAGAAAGAACTGGATGGCGTACGCATTTTTTTTTGCTGGGCTGCGTTTGCGTCATCTAGCGTGCTAATACGACGCGGCGTCTGTTTTATCGCTGATGGCGCGCTTTTTGCCGTCATGGTTTCACACCGCCTACTTTCGTCGTTGATTCATTCACGTCTTTCCCCTTCTTTCCCGCTATGGTCGCCATTTTGAATTAGTAGCCTCCTCTATACTCACAAAGCCTGGCAATTCGACGACGGAGCCATAGAGTTCCCGGTCGCAGATTTGGAGCACGAGGATGTGGTAGCACAGAGTATCAGAGAGCCATTTCTCGGGGAACCTGGACGTCAGCGCACAGCTTTTGCAGCGGCCAGGACCCGAAACACACTTGCTCGATCGGGAGAAGTGTGTTTCGGCGTCTCGCCGCAGCGGGGCGCCTGTCACGTGGCCCTCCTCTCATCCGTTATCTGTCGCTCCACTTTTGCCATTTCGGCGGCCGCTCCTCGTGGCGATCTGCCAGGCTTTGTCAGTATATAGGAGGCTATGGTTGAATTCACGCTGGTGTCTCGTCTCAGTCAGGTTAAGAAACGCAGGGCAGGGCGACTTATTATGTCTCCGGAGCCAATATCTTCAGCTGTCAGTAACTGCACTCTGCTGTAGCAGAGGGCCATACGGGAGAGTCCCCCATGCCTTCCCCATTATTTACGGATAGAAAGTCTCTATTAATAAAGAACGAATTATTTTCTTAGATAACTGAACGCCGCCAAACATGCGTGCTTCGATGACCACATACAGGCACTTGCCATTGAAAAAAAAAAGGCCACTGGAACAGCTGCACTTCTCTGTATGGACGGAGCTTCGCTTTTTGTGTTGTGGACCCTTTCTTGGATATGTGTACAAAAATTAGTGCGTCTCAAATGAGCTAAACCAAGCAAAAGTTGGGGAAAGAACTTGTGGTGCGACCATTTAGGTTATAGCTTCTTTCAATCGAGAAATGAATAAATTGTGATTTTTTCTGCCAACCCGGCAACTTCACGATTTAGCGTGGCGGCGGTCACAAGAAAACGGTCGATGAGCGATGACGCTGACATGTTGCCAGGTCAAATGTGAGCTGTAAATGTAACAGACGGAAGTATTTTTTGTATAAAAGGAGTATCGTCTATTTCAAAGCGTTTCAAACGTCATTATCTTGCGTAATTGATGTTCCAAGTTGAATATGTTGTTGTTAATGGTCCCGTATTTTGTTTTATTCCATCAAACATAACACATACTACGCTCTTGATGACATAAGGCCAGGTCTTAATTTACAGGGTGATTCTTTTTACTCGTAAGTTAATAATAATAAAAAAAAGAAACGGTGGATGATTTCACATGGTACTGTCTTCACTGTGTATTCAACAAGCTCAACTACATGAAAAAAGAAACAGTTTTTACGTGAAGTTTTGTATTACTCCTTATTGATATATTTTTTTCTATGATTTCCTTCACTACCGGAATATCCAAGTTTTTAATGCGCATACCAGTCTATTTTCTCTCTTTCGTAAGCTTTGACGTTTGTTTTGCAGACATCGTTGTGCACAAAACCCGGTAAGACGGCGGCTCTCCATCGAGTCTTTTCAGCCGATTATTATTATCAAAGAAAATCATACTTATTTTTCATTCGCGAATAGAAGTTGCCTGGAGCTCCCTTAGGCGCTGCGGCATGCACTCGAACGGCTTCTTCTGCTTGACTAGTCGTGCAACAAGAGCCATTATTGCCAAGGCTGCCTGCCTGCCCGTACGTGATATTCGCTGGACCATGTCGCACTAACACTGCAATGAATATCTTTATTATATATATATATTTTTTTTCCCGGAACCGGCTGGCTAGCTCTTTCAAGTTTTTATTTATAGTTACTCCCTAACCCCTTCTTCGCTGGAAGGAGTCCTATTATTTCGTTTTATCGCGTAGCGATGCCACGGGACAACACAATACACGTAACATTTAACCTACATATTTCTTTTTCCTTCTTTCTAACGTACGTACACTCCATTTCTACGCACGAATGCGACTTGAAAACTGATTTCAATGTTTCCTTTTGTTATCTCGGTAGCTGACAGTTTTGACTAAGCGCGGTAATAAGAGCACCCATTGTGTGCAAATGCGAAGCGCGTCGCGGTGTGGGAGACTCAGTAGGAGCGTGGGCGACCGTCCTCGAAAAACCAATTACAATTGATCTTGCCAAGCGTATCGTAAGTCAGGGAACAACCAAGTTACCTTCCGAAGGGAACATCCATATTCGTAATCGTTCAGCCTCTAACGCGAATCTTAAAAATTAATGGGGCCCTTTTGATCAATTGCGGAATCGTTCGCAAAACAAAACGCTTCTATTTAATAAAACTGCGAGATATCTACAGAATATACGGGGAAGGTCTGTTCGATGGTGTCGTCCTCGCGATCTTGCTTTTTTCCGACCAACATCTTCTCTCTTCCTCTCGCGACACGCGTTGCAATCCCAAAACTACCGAAAATCCGCAACGGGCCCTGTAAGAGAAAACTATAAAGCCGTGGTCATGCACACTACTAATACATCGTACAAAAAGACAGTGTGTAGTCACTGTCTGAGATCTTCCTTGTACGAAGGTCACATAGGTCTTACTGTCTGCAGACATCTTGGAAGCATTCATGAGGCAAACGTGCTGGGAACCTGCTCGAGGCGTGCCCGCATGATACCACGTCCACTGCGACTACCCTGTGTTTTGTACAATGTACGCGACTGCGGTTTAAGGCCCGTTCACACCCTTGCGACCTCTTAGTACCTGGTGCCTTGGAACCTCTTAATATCTCTTACAACGAGAGGACACACTGGCGCCATCTATTGGGTAGCAGTGTAAACTTGGCGGTCCGGCATATTTACTATTTCTCTCGCGCATTATCCTTTCTTTCTTGGCTCGGAAAACTTTTGTCAGCGTTATGAACGAGCCTTTTTTATAGGTATTAAGCACATTCGACTTCGGAAATTCCGCAAAAACTTCGCTCTTGTGAAATGCAGTTCTAGGGTCACTGCATAGATGGCGCTAGAGTGACAGTGTGTTCTCTCGTCCTAAGAAATTTTAAGAGGTCTCAACAGCTCTCGTCTCTCTCGGTCGTACTCGGTTGCAAGAGTGTGAACGGGCCTTTAGAGGCGAACGGAGCGCCGACCGCGGCGGCAGATAGGAGCGCTTATAGGGACGTTACGCTGACTGCGTTGGATACAGTGGAGACGTGGGAATTTGCAGACAGGGCTGACTAAAAAAAATCACCCGACTTCTCCCGAAGCTGTTGACTATCGCTCGCATAACTTCGCCCGAAGCACCGTGAAATCTGCCGCGCCCATCCTCCTAACGGGGGTAACCATTCGGGGCTCGCTCGACAGTAGAATGGCCGTCGCTCGCGGGGACCGCACACCCTCGTCGTTTTGTTTCTCGGTCGATCTATTACTCCGACCGCGTCACCAACAAAGAGAGATGGCACTCGGAATAGACCCTTTCCAAAAGTGCGCGCCATCGGTAGCTGCGGTGCCAGTTCATCGAATCCGCCATTGTTTGGGCACCCACTCTGACCTTGTATTGGAGACGAGGATCGCGTTGTTATCCTTGCAAAAATTATCAATGAGTTTCCATAGAGCTATTGCTATATTACCCAAGCATCGAGGAGAATGCAGGAATTGGTGTTCCTCGCGCCGCACGTGCTGGCCTCAGCAGTAGTAACTTTTTTAAAGCAAATGCCTAAATCAAATTGCATCTTGCACGCGCGTTCGTCAACGCTTTATTTTGGTTATTTACCTGGAATCTTTTATACGGAGAAGTCGTGCGCATGTGGCACGTGGAACACCAATCCCTGCATTCTCCTTGATGCTTGGGAAATTTAGCAATAGGTCTATTGAATTTCTAATGGATTATTATATAATGCATTAGAATTAGCGGTGCCGTCTTTTGCTTGCGTCCTGTTTCTTTTTACATTTTTGTTTTTATTGTATTTTGTGTTCCCCTAGGGAGTTTATGAAGAGGAATGACAAATTTCAGGTTTGCTTTATGATTATCCTACGGCAAAAAAAAAAAAAAAGTGCGCCAAAAGAGTAAAACGTAAAAAAAGGAGAAAAAGACGCGAGCTAAGAGAGCGCAGCTGTTGTTACTGCTTTAAGTATATGCGAAAGCTGATTGCGCTGGTAAGTGTTTGAGTGGAACTTTCGAAAAACGATGAAAAGCCGGGGAACGAAACGCAAAAAAAGCTCTTTCGAATCTCCAGTCAGCATATATATATATTTTTTTTTCACCCTGCGAGTCATTTTAGGCTTTTTTTATCTTTTTTTTTTCTTTTCGAGAAACGCGGTTCGTATTCCGCAAATGCGCAAAGGTCATGCGTGACATTTGTGCGTAATTTCAAAGCGCCTACACGCGCTGGTTTTCCACAAACAACAACCAACGGGCTCCACTGAAGATAGAAGTCTCACGCGTTACCTTAGGCAACTTGCGGTAAGAAAAGAAGAGATGAAGAAAAAGATAACTTTTCGAACGAATAAGCGGACAGTGAGAATGGAGGAGGGCCGGCACAATTGCTTCCCCTAAGGTCAAACAACCGATTCCCAGCCGAGAAACGCCGCCGCCGGTGCCACCTACACGCAAGGTCGGCTTCGCCACTCCGCACGCCCTCTTCCTTCTCGAATGACCTCCGCGCACCCGACCAATCCGATAGCTTCCTCGTGCACCGCTCAAGGACACGTGGGCTGGAGCTCCCTCGCTGCCGCTTCAAACAATTCCCAGACCGAAGAAGGTGCGAGAAAAGTCGGGACGAAAAAGAAACACGAACACTACAGTCGCGGTCACTGCTAGTACTTAATACAAAAAAAAAAAAAAAAAACAGTCCGCGGACACTGTCCGAAGCGTGTTTCTTTCTTGCGTGGCGGTCTCGTCACATTTGGTAATAAAAAACTGTTTGCACACACGTTCGACGCGTAGATGAAACAAACACGCTTCAGACACCATATATGCAGAATTTTCTGCATATATGGTCTCTGAATGCAGAATTTTCTTCCATATATGCAGAATTTGTTCCCCATATATGCACCATATATGGAGAATTTTCTGCATATAGGGTGTCTGAAGCGTGTTTGAAGTGGCGGTCCTTTCTATTTGTGCGCAATTTTAACCATGTTCAATCATTACCAACTCGCCCAGCTAACCACTTTACTATAATATAGAAGTAATATTTCTTTAGTATACCACACTGAAGCAATATTGATACGCAATATGTATTGTATTTCTTCTTGTTAAAAACAAGATATGGGCGACGTCGCTATCTTTATATACTTATATCACAAGAACGTCTAACCAAACAAATTAACAAAATAGATGCATATTTTACATGGGTGGACCATGAATCTCAACGAGATATCCCTTAAACTATGTTTAATAGCCTTCCAACAGTAGTAAAAACGTACTGAACACATAATAAAAGAGAATGTGCTGAGATCCTGTAAGAAAACGAGCTCCCGCGAATTTTTTTGTTCCGCACAAAAACTCAAGACCCAAAAGTAAAAAAAAGAAAAGTAATTCACTCGTTGCCCACGGCATTCCCCCAGCTCCGCAACACCCCGAAAATGGCGTCATATTCGTCTGGAAGCCGAAAAAAAAAAAAAAGTGCGTTAACCCACATCCTTGGGTTACACGAGCCGCCCGCGCCGCGGATATACGAGGGCAATGGTGCGAAACACTTTATATTGCCGCCCTCCTCGCACTCCATTTTCTTCTTTACCTCCCGCGCTTCCTTTTATTTCCTCGCCACCTCCGGTTGGGGTCAGCCCGTCGGTCGGTCGTCCTACAATGTAACGCGTGCCCAATTTGGCAGTCATTACGGGCGGCCGCTCGGAGGCACCCGGAGGTCTCGGCTGTTGCCCGACTCGTCGAAATACTGCGGGTATATACAAGGCGAGGAACGAGATGAAAGAAACGTCGCTTTTACTTCTTCTCGCTCGCGTCGTTGAATAGAGTTGGCCTACCGCCTGCTTCTTCTAGGTTCTTGTTATGTTTGGCTGGATTTCGGGTGAGCAGCCTCTTGTTTGGCCGGCGCTCGGAGCGTATCCATCGTTTCATCATCCAGACGGCCCGGTCTGCTTGTCAGTCAGACGAAGGTGAGAAGCGAGGCGCGCCGACGGAATGAACCTAAAGGTCGACATCCTGCGCAACCTCTCTGGCGCGTTTATCACAGTCGCGTCGTTTTCGGAACTATTTTATCGGTTTGGTTTACTCGCACTTTGTCTTGATTATACACCCGTTGAATTGTTCTTGTAGTCCCTGTACGTTTGCGGACACACCCTTGGGAATTCTATCTATGTGTATCTATTGGTAGGTCGTGCACTCGGTGCACGACCCGCACTTTTACCCAATGTCAGCATGTATGCCTATGCTTCGCAGTAGAAACATTGCTGGAAACTATGTATTCACCTGCTAAGCTTTTCGACGCAATAATGAAGGGTGTTTTCTTTTTTTCTTGTTTCTTTTTTTTTCGAAAGTCGTCATCAGCGCTTTAATAAACCAGAAACATCAGCTTGTTGTTACTCCACCTATTAATTATATTGCTTTGGTTAGGCCAGCTATAATTGCCTTCAGTTTGTGTTTTTTAATATTTTATTTCAGTTTGTTGTCACTCATCTCTATGGATAATTGTTTTTGCAGTTTTGCTGCTACTCACGTGACTGCCTACTGTTTACAGGTTGTCTGAAGTCGTAGAAATAGAGACTCCTTGAAACATTAAAAATGTAATCGTGCTTGCAGCTCCTACACAATATGTTCCCGTAATAGGAATATCTTGCGAGAAGGAACGTTTTCGCTGGAATTATGCATCCACGGAATCGACCTCTATGTCTGAAGCATGTCGCACACGAGCCGAAACGATTTTCTTTTCTGTCTTGTCCAGGTTCGGCTTCAGCCCCAGCAATGGCGCCGCGCCCCCGGGCCTGCTTCGAGGGTTCGAGCACCCGTTCCCGTTCAAGGCCGCGGGCACCCCTCCCCTCCCGACTTCTGGCCGCCAAAGCACGGGCAGCAACGCCGTGGCCGTCACGCCGACCTCCAACATCGCCAGTCTCACCGGTGGGGGCCTCGGCCTCGGCAACAACGGCGGCATCGGGAGCGGAAACCACCACAGCGACTCCGACTCCGGGATGGCGACCCCGAACCACGCTTCGACCCACCATGGAACCCCGCACCACACGACGTCGCCTGCCGCGCAGCCCAGGGCGACCCCACCTCTCAAGACGTCCACGTCCTCTCCACCGTCGTCGCAGGAGCCTCATCGTGGAAGCGCGCCCTTCAACCTCTCGGACTTCTCGTCGTCTCAGACACTGCTGAACCTCGTGAGGACCGCGAGCGCACAGAGCGCCTCCCAACTCGAGACGTACCTCCGCGGCGCCGTCAAGAGACCCCACGAGGGTGAGCAGGCCCGGGCCGACCCGCTGGACCTCTCGGTGGGGACGGCCGTCAAGAGACCGCGGTCCACAGACAGTCCCAGGTCTGCCTCCAAGGGGGACGTGGACGGAGCGACGGTGGCGGCGTCGCCGTCCAGGAAACAGGCGACGTCACCGTGGCTGCTGCTGGACGGCAGAGGCTCATCCAAGTCGCCCAAGTTGAGGTGCGGGTCCGTGTGTTCGGACCAGGCGTCGCCCTGTGCCACAGCCGAAGCGAGTCCCCAGGGTGTGGCCAAGTGGACTGTGGACGAAGTGGTGCACTTTGTCGCGTCCGTCGATTCCTGTCAAGAGTACGCTGAGGTGAGTTGCAGCATTCTCATCTTGCTTTTCTGACATGCTTACGTTTTCGCAATGTACCTACGGGGAGTTCAGTGGTGCCCTGCACGCTTTCACCTGTAGTGACTGACAGTATTAGAATGGCAAGGATGTCCTCTGCTTGTCCTGCCTCCAGCGCGAGCTTCCTCCCTTCGATAACACGTCGGCGCCTCGTATTTGCATGCGCAGCCAGAGAACAACGAAAGGCGACGATCCCATGCTGAAGGTCTGGCATCTAAACAGGCGTCCCGCCGCTCTCGTCCTGCCAGAGATATAGTACGCTTTTTTGGAGAATAGGAGGGCTCCAAATCTCTAGTGTAAGCTAGCACCGCTAATGAAGGCAGCCTGTTTTCTTTGCTGATCATCTAATGTGCTCACGGCTCTTGCAACTGAGGCTTGCGTGTTCTTACTCAATCGAGACTTGGTCATGTTCTTTAACGTGCAACTAAATCAATCACTTTTCGATCAATGCCTCCAAACAGTTAAGTTTTTCCAATCCTAAAGATTTCTAAAGACAAAAAAAAACAACAAAAATACAACAACAACAACACCATAAGCGAAAGGGAGAACAGCAAACATCCACGAGGCTTCAGGGCCAGATGGATCGATCGGTCCCTGTCTCAGTAGAGGCATTCCATTTCCCCTCTCGCCCAGTTCTCCTCTCCCAACTCACCTCGTTTCCGCTGCCCCGGTATCGGACCTTGATAGAAAACGGTTCGATCAAGAGCGCGCGAATGACCTCTGCACACTTGCCAAGACCTACAATCCCACCTCCGAAGTAACGGCCGCCGCGATAGCAGCACGCACACACACACACACCAACGCGAAAGGTCCGGGAGACAATAAAAGCCAAACATAAACTGAAGTCGCCCTCCTCTTCAACCAGTCATTCACGCCGCGGTACCACTCGGATTCCGTCCCTGACCAATCTCCCCTTGCCGTGCCTTCCCCGAGATCCTCCCCGTCACGGCAGCAGCCGGCCAAGGCGTCGTCGCCACCACGACCCACGGGCCTTTGTCTTTTCCCGTCTTCACGGTTCCGAGGTGCCCCCTTCCAGCGCTAACTCGGAGTCTAAGCGGGCTGTCCCCTCGACAACCCCCACATCAGAACGAAGGGGGCCAGCCACCCGGAGCGATAAGACAATAAGGAGCCGTCCCATTCTTCGCACTCTCAGTTTCGGTTCCATGGCCATCCACGCGAGCCGTGAGCTAGTGACTGGCGAGGGCTGAGCCACGTCATGGGAGAGCGTCCATAAACCTGAGGGGTTTCGGCTCGCTGTGCCGGCTGATTACAAGGGCGGCGACGATGGAAGAAGAGCGACCCGGACCTTGTGGCTCCCCCCGTTCTATCACCGCGTGTGTCCGCCGTGTGTGTGTACGCACGGTGGGCAGGCGGCTCTCCCACACTGGCGGAGGCGGCCGAGATGGCCTGGCCGGATCAGCTAGCTACTTGCCAGTTCCCGAGTTTCGTACGCGACGTGTGAAGAAGTGGAAGTCCGGTCGATCACTATCATTAGGGAGCTGACCCCACCTCGTCCCTCGCTTAGATTACTCCCTCGCCTTTATGCGGCCACCATTCTTCGTCGGGTCTTTTTACTTTCGCTCGTTCCACGCGGCTCTGTGATCCTTTTTTTCCTTTGTCTGTGTACCTTTGGGACGTCTCCAGCGCGGGCCTTTTGTTCGCGGTGCTTCATCGCTCTTTGGCGACAGGGGTGTGTCCGGAGTTTATGCTCGGTCCGTTTGATTTGTTTATTCTAGCCTCGGGAGCCGTCGTTGACTTTGAGAACTGCCAGTTGTTTTCTTTCTCGCCGATCTTTTTGAGTGCACTACTTACTTTCTTCGAAATGCGTATGAACGAGGAAGTTCTGTGCTTGGAAACTGCGTCTTCCTTTCGTCAAAATATAGCAGCTTAATTGTTATATATATATATATATGCATCAAATTCAACAGTATGTACTGACTGTTTCGCGAACTCTCGGAATGGCTATATAACGGGCGAGTTTCAAATTCCTAGAAATCAACGAAGCTTTATTCATAAATAATATTTGGCAGTATTTATTATATTTTACTTAGTAATTACGGGCAATCAATTATGATTGAGGACAACATAATAAGGCAGACGAGCTGGTTAAAGTGAAACACTTCTAAAACCCAAGACAGAGGCTACAAAGAGGGGATGAACACAAGACGTCTGAGACGTCTTGTATTTGTCCCCTCTTTGTAGCCCCCGTCTTGGGTTTTAGAAATGTCTAATCAATTATGATTGATTGGAGAACGCAGGTTTCAATCATGCACACTCTACACCATTCCACTATTTACAAGTCCTCAGCCCCAGCGTGCGATCTCCTCATCCCAGCACGCGCATGTTCGTCGCTTCGGAAAACGAGCAATTTACGCTCCATACGCACGAACACTGAAAAGGAAATCGGCCTGGAGCAATACCGCTTAGAAGACAAGGCCTGCGCATTTCCTCCTCTAAACGTCATCACTAGTAGGTCCCCTCAGCGCCCCCTACGTAGCCCGGATGAGCACCATCGTCTGCTACATCGCCTGATCCATCGCCTGCTTCGGTGGTCGTGCTCAGAACGAGCTCACATTAGAGCCTGCTAAGACCGGCAATCTTGATGGTATGGTATGGAATGGTACGGGATGGTATTCACAGGCAGCTATTGCCGCCTGCGAATACGACGTAGTTGTGACCTGGGGCCCTATGTGGCGCTTTTTGGACTCCCACGGCGACTAGGGAGAAGGAAGTGACGTCAACAACGCAGCAAACGCAGATTGGATGTTGATTGGGGAGAGTCGCTGATGACGAATTTCCGCAGAAGAAAACAAAGCTCACTTTTTCTTTGTTTTCTTCTGCGGAAGTTCGTCATCAGCGACTCTCACCAATCAACATCCAATCTGCGTTTGCTGTGTTGTTGGCGTGCGCTGCCAGATGTTTTTTTCACAACGCTTCCAACCCCAACTTCCTTCTCCCTAGTCGCCGTGGGAGCCCTGGCCCTTACTCTCATCAAGCTTCAGAGCCTGTTTGCCGCTTGGGGGGGGGGTCGGGGTCGGGCATTTACTAACGAAACGTCACGCGCAGGTCTTGCCTTCTAAGTAGAATTGCCAGGAGCCCTTTTTTTAAAAAAGGTCTCTGTTTTGTTTACACTTAAGTTGAGACTGCAGGCAGAGCTACAAGTGCGAGCTAGCCTGGGCCAGTACACTCTACCTGGGCTCCTGGATTTGAGATATGCATTTCAAATCAAATTTGGGGGTTTTACGTGCCAAACCAACGACGGGCATCTGGCACGCCCCAGCGGAGGACTGAGGATTAATTTGGACCACCTGGGGATCTTATGACGTGAAACCGAAAGCTCGGTTACACGGCGCCTCCTCCGCAATAAGCCTCCGTCAGATTGCGGGAGATATGCATTTCAAGCGCGAGCGCTCGCTGCGCGGAAGAACAGTTCAGAGCAGCGACCTCGAGCTATCGCGCTTGTGGCATTGCCTGCAATCTCAACATAAAAAAAAAAAAAGCTAGGAAAAGTTTTTAAAAAAAATAGAAACAGAGTTAGAGGTGAAATCAAGAGTGTTTTTTATCCCGTGAATCTGAATATCGCGTTATTCTACCCGAAGATGTAACTAAACGCGAGAAAACAGGGAAAAACCTCCGACCAGTCGTTACGTCGTAAAATGATCTCTCGGTCGCCAAGCGCGTGTCGCTCGTGTGGGCAGCGCGTGCAGGCGAAGTGCGGGATCGAAAGTGTCCCTGTGGTCGGTCTGCCACTATTGGCCGAATGCTGACTATGACGTCAGCAAAGGATTTCGGCGGAAATAAGAGTAATGTAAGAACTTGAATTCTGACGGTGTTGGTGGTGTTGCTTTGAGAGCGCAATGTTTTCTAGCTTCCAGCATGCTAATTAAGAACACCATCGAACTTGTTGTTCGCAAGGTAATGACGTCACGGGAGGGAACCACTCGAGGGCACCACCAATACAACTCGCCGTTAATATTCCCCCGCACTGACACCAGTCGTGACATGTTTATCTGACCTTTTTGAAAATAGCAAGAGTGCGCGTGCACAGCTTTGTTATACTCTGTTTCATACTTGGCGTGCAACGCTGTCAAAGCTACGGGCGCGAGCGCGTGGCTACATCTATGGGTTTCTTTGCGCGAGAACTCGTGCAAATGACCAACGAGATCAAGCCCCACGCTCGCGCCAGTAGCTTTGACAGCGTTGCACGCTAAGTATGAAACAGAGTATAGGCGCTGAAGATGCGCGAGAGCAGAGATTCCGAAAACTCCTTTTAGCTCCGGGAAGGAGTGGCTTCGGCGGTACTTGAAGATTATTTCCTGCCACCTCCGTCCACCAAATTGAAAAACAATCTCGATATTCCCGATCCTGGAAACCAAATGAAGACGATAGAAGTGTTTTCACTAAACTACAAAACCGCTTCAGTTTCCCGTTAGGGTGAACGGAGGATATCGATAACGTCCGTTCTGACCAACAGCGTCCTCTACGCGAGCTCGGATAAATATCGGCCATCGCTTTCACACGCATCTATCCTATAGTTACTGCAAACTTAAGATGCACAGTACACGCCATGTCCCGATTATCTTATCATCGCTCTACAACCGATGAGACTGCAGCATCAGTTGATATGAACGCCGAAGAAGGAATAAAGAAGCACGAACATTAAAGTTACGCCTGGTGTTTCTTAACTTACCGCCCAACCCTTACGAAGCGGCGTTAACGGACGGTCCTTATGCCCGTAGCTCTGTTCTCTAAAGCCCCACCAAACAGCGACGCTGGATCCGTTCTCTCGACTCGCTTTCTCCACCCCGCTGCGCGAAGCGCTCCAGAATTCCCGCGCAGACGCGCACCTTGCTCGCCGCTGCTGCTACTGCTACCGTTGGGAAAAGCAGCGGCGGCAGTCGAGGTATCTCGTCATTACTTGAGTCCCGATCTTTTCTTCTTCCATCTCGGCCGCAGGGGCGTGCGAGTGCACGGCGGGGCTACCGGGGTCGTGCTCTCGGCCAGACCGCAAGGTTGGGAAAAAGCAGCAAACAAAGCGGGCGTAATTTAAGTTGGAGGACTTCGTGACGAGGGAGGAGCCCCGTCTCCCCCCTCCCTGCCCATGACGCTCTGCCCGCGCTCCCGCGAGTCGTGACCGCTAACCGAGTTACACTCTTCGCGGACGGACGCTGCAGCGCTTTCTGCAGCTATCAATGGTCCCATCGGGGAGACCTTGTGGCCTCGCTGCTACCCCTCCAGCCACCGGGCTCACCCAAGAGCCGCGTTTTCTTCCCCTTCTCTTTCGGTGTCTGCTTCTCATCGTTTTTTTTTTTTTTGACATATTTGGTCGAGTTAGGCTTGTGCGGAAGCTGAATGGGTTGCGATGTTTACGTGGAAAAGGGTATAGGTCCGATGACTTTGGTAGGTGGTGCGGGGCAGAGAAGGTAGCCGTGGCAAACTAGTGATCCTTAGCTCTGAGACAGCGATGAGCGGTGAGAAAACAGCAGCTCGAACTTTCCATTTTAAATCACAAGTGCACTTCCCTCGTTGACGCCACTGGAGCGACCGAATAAACTACGACGCTTCTTACTAACCACGCGTCAGTCACCTTATGTCGTACATTTGTAGTTGTCTGTTATCCGAAGCTGTGTCTCCAATTGTGGGAAACGATTTTTTCCGCCTTCCAAAACGTTGAAACGGTACGTGCAGAGCCAAACGGTATCACCTGTGCTTCCTCGCTAACTTTGTCCAGGAGGTTGCATTTCTAAAATTTGTTAACTATCGCCAAGCGCTTCCGCTCTGCGCTAGCTATAGCTCCAAAATGGTGGGGCCCACAGGAGGTTTCGGGGTATGGTGTGCCGATACTCGAAGCGTAGCTTCTTTCATAATGGCTCTAGACGACACCACGCGCGAGCTATATAATTCGTGCAGTGCCTCGTGTTACGGGCACGTTAAAGGGCTTCAGCAGAAAGGAACTCCATAAGGAATCGGCCAATCAGCCCGCAATGTCGGCTCTGCACGTGTCCATGGATTTACGCTTGTTCGCCAATAGACCCCATTTAAAACCCCTTGAAGCAGCATTGGCGGTCGCCATTTTTTGGCCATGAAGCGTATAATTCGATCGGAGTTCTCGCTGAACGCTGACGCACCCCGCGTTTTCCATACGAGCTTTTGAAAATGTCTATCGTGCGAAGGACTCTGTTCTGAAGGCCTCAAAACATGCCCGGAAGACAGGGGTATTAGTCTCGCAGTGTCGAAGAACTTCTCGTTCTATGCTAGCGACCCCACAAAAAAGTGTCTCGCGAAAAAAAAAAAAAAAGTTTTTATGATCGAGATTGTGTGGTTGCCGCGGTTTTTGTACCATGTCATTATATCACTCTTGTTAGGGCGCGGACATTCCAGAACAGTACATTTATTTTGATAATAATGAAAAAAAAATTAATGCGATGTTGTTGGAGCTATAATAATATTAATAAAAATATTTATTTGCATACAAAAATGTGATTCTGGGTGGGGTGCACGGCTGTGCAGAAAGGTTAGAACCCGCGCGCGAGTGCGCCTGCCAGCACGCCATTCAGGATTTGAATTGAAAAGAAAAAGTGGAGATAAGATGAGAAAAAAAAAATACACACAACGCATGTACACAGATTTGTCCACAAGGCCGCAAGCCAAAATGTTTGAAAAGAAAAAAGGAGGGTGAAATGTGGAGTGTAAGATTACTCCCACATATACCTATACCAATATACAAGTGCCTCATAGAGAGTTTTATTAGTAGATCGTTCCGATAACCTCCGACTCCAGCCACCGGGCTCACCCAAGAGCCGCGTTTTCTTCCCTTCTCTTTCAGTGTCTGCTTCTCATCGTTTTTTTTTTTTTTTGACATATTTGGTCGAGTTAGGCTTGTGCGGAAGCTGAATGGGTTGCGATGTTTACGTGGAAAAGGGTATAGGTCCGATGACTTTGGTAGGTGGTGCGGGGCAGAGAAGGTAGCCGTGGCAAACTAGTGATCCTTAGCTCTGAGACAGCGATGAGCGGTGAGAAAACAGCAGCCCGAACTTTCCATTTTAAATCACAAGTGCACTTCCCTCGTTGACGCCACTGGAGCGACCGAATAAACTACTACGCTTCTTACTAACCACGCGTCAGTCACCTTATGTCGTACATTTGTAGTTGTCTGTTATCCGAAGCTGTGTCTCCAATTGTGGGAAATGATTTTTTCCGCCTTCCAAAACGTTGAAACGGTACGTGCAGAGCCAAACGGTATCACCTGTGCTTCCTCGCTAACTTTGTCCAGGAAGTTGCATTTCTAAAATTTGTTAACTATCGCCAAGCGCTTCCGCTCTGCGCTAGCTAGGCTCCAAAATGGTGGGGCCCACAGGAGGTTTCGGGGTATGGTGTGGCGATACTCGAAGCGTAGCTTCTTTCATAATGGCTCTAGACGACACCACGCGCGAGCTATATAATTCGTGCAGTGCCTTGTGTTACGGGCACGTTAAAGGGCTTCAGCAGAAAGGAACTCCATAAGGAATCGGCCAATCAGCCCGCAATGTCGGCTCTGCACGTGTCCATGGATTTACGCTTGTTCGCCAATAGACCCCATTTAAAACCCCTTGAAGCAGCATTGGCGGTCGCCATTTTTTTGGCCATGAAGCGTATAATTCGATCGGAGTTCTCGCTGAACGCTGACGCACCCCGCGTTTTCCATACGAGCTTTTGAAAATGTCTATCGTGCGAAGGACTCTGTTCTGAAGGCCTCAAAACATGCCCGGAAGACAGGGGTATTAGTCTCGCAGTGTCGAAGAACTTCTCGTTCTATGCTAGCGACCCCACAAAAAAGTGTCTCGCGAAAAAAAAAAAAAGTTTTTATGATCGAGATTGTGTGGTTGCCGCGGTTTTTGTACCATGTCATTATATCACTCTTGTTAGGGCGCGGACATTCCAGAACAGTACATTTATTTTGATAATAATGAAAAAAATTTAATGCGATGTTGTTGGAGCTATAATAATATTAATAAAAATATTTATTTGCATACAAAAATGTGATTCTGGGTGGGGTGCACGGCTGTGCAGAAAGGTTAGAACCCGCGCGCGAGTGCGCCTGCCAGCACGCCATTCAGGATTTGAATTGAAAAGAAAAAGTGGAGATAAGATGAGAAAAAAAAAAAATAAAATACACACAACGCATGTACACAGATTTGTCCACAAGGCCGCAAGCCAAAATGTTTGAAAAGAAAAAAGGAGGGTGAAATGTGGAGTGTAAGATTACTCCCACATATACCTATACCTAGAGTGCCTCAATGTCCTTCTGTTTAGGGTGATGCCATCGTTTGTAGTACCCGATGCCGACAGCACGCGCTCTCAGGGAAAATACAAAGAAATCGCAGGAAACAAAATGTCGCCGTAGCACAGTCAGCGCCACGAGCGCGTGCAGGGACACGCTCTTTCACGCGCTTCAGAACAAAAAATAAAAAATAAGCGTTCGAAACAAAATGGCCAGATGTCATCACCCCAAGCAAAGCGCACATGAAGGCACCCTACCTATACCAATATGTACACTCTGCCACACACACGCACACACACATAAACACACGCGCGCACGCACACACACACACACGCACACACATAAACACACGCGCGCCCGCACACACACACACACACGCACACGCACGCACAAACACTGCACCACTGTCATGACGCCCGCTGGTGTAGGTGCTTTCAAAGCAAGCTACACATTGCCACAGATTCAGTTTGGTCCTAGGGAAGCCGCGAACGTATCCTGAGCGGAACGAAGGTGTTACCCGGTTTCCTGAGAAACCATCGAGAGATCCATTCATTTAGGAGCTGCCTGTGATCCCTAAACATCGTCCTTCAATTTTAATGCTCGGTAAACAGCCTGTGTCTTTGTGGTTCAATTCGAGCGAAAGTTAGTGAAAAAACGGGTCGTATACCAACTCAATCCAATACAGGAACGCCGGAAGTCAGTAGCATTGTTCCCGCCAGACTGGCGCCCGGGCTCCCCAAAAACTGTAAGCATTCCAAGAAAAAAAAAAAAAGAGCAACTAATTTTTAAGTTGCGTATTGTGTTCTTCACATATTTTTCTGGACTAGCTTTTTATTCACGTGTATGTAGGATGATATTTAAAGTATTTCGACGGCGCGCTGCGCATTCTAATGCACGCCAGTTTCAAGGAACAAATAAAAGGAATACAGTGCGCGGGGAGAAGGGGGGGGGGGGGGGCAAGGAAGGGGAGGGGGCGGTGCGAGCAGACGAATGAAGAAAACAGTAACGTAATCGAGTTTTCTTGGGGCGAAGCAACAAACCAAGCAGCTGTGACACTTTTTGTCTGCGTTCTTTTGTCCTTAGCCACCCCCCCCCCTTTCTCTCTTCACTCTGCCCGCCGCGTTGCGTGTTTCCTATGCGACTCACTTCATCTCTATCGCGCATAATTTGCATGCAGGAACGCGCGCTTTTGGACGACTTCGCGCCAGCCGAGTGTGCGATTGTGCCATTCATTTGACTTCTGTCAATGACGTCTTCGTTTTTTTTTGTTTTTTTTTTTAAGGAAAAAGAGACGTTTTGTCGACGATCTACTGAGTAAGCAGGGGTTCTTTCAGCAGTCTCCATTTTCCGGAGTTCCGATCTCTTTGCCCTTTTCTCCGAACGTCTCTTGGTTTTACATAGTGACAGGAGAGTCTCGTGCCTCGAGCCGACTAAATTTGCATCGCCGCTGTTGGTCTCGAATTAACCGGTATACGAGGCAACCTTGAGATGCACTTGAAAGCTGAGAGAAAGCAACAGCCTACAGTGTAAATCACCGCCATCACTTTTTCAACTTCCATTCCATTCTTTTTTTTTTTTCCTAAACGAGAATTAAAAACGCCGGTGAGACGAGGGCTCGAGAGTTCAAGGACATTTAAAATGAACTGTGGTTTTCCTTGACGACTGCGAGTTTCGCACTCATGTATCGTTTTTTATCGGCATATTATGCAGCCTTCTACGAGTACCGCGAAATGCGTAAATATTTTATTAAATGTGTTGGAATAAATAATAATATCGGTTTTCCTTCTTTACTATACTTTGTTTTTTCAGCTTAACTCCAGATGCGACCGACGCTACGATCACTGGACACCGTTTCTGTTTAGGATTGGTTGTCCGATGATAGAACACGCGCAGGAACACGACGAACACCACGATGGTGCGCTTTTTACGCTAAGCGTAACTCAGACAGCTTTAAAAAAAAAAAAAAGTTCGTTGTTTTTTTAATTGAAAACGACTCTAGGAACTTCCTTCCGTTATCGTCCGACTGTTTATAATCTGATTGCTTTTAAAAGACGATATATATAGACACCAAGGCGTGGCTCTGACGTCATGCCGCTGTGGTGGCGCTGCTGTCAGCACTGCGCAGGCGCAGACGCTTGACCCGAGTCTAGTTTCTGCTTACACGCAGTGCCCACACCTGGCGTGGACAAACGCTGACGTCAAGAGCGTGTTGGTCTATATAATATGGCGGGGCTATTTTTATTCGCTTCGTCTAACGCTGTCGACGCTATATGCTTAGTGACAGCTTGAGGCACGCAGATGGCGTCCCGACCATCCTATTCTGCAGCCAAGTAGACTACGGCGAGACGCCGAAACACACTTTTCCCGAGCGAAGAAGTGTGTTTCGGGTCCTCGCCGCTGCAAAAGCTGTGCGCTGACGTCCAGGTTCCCCGAGAAATGACTCTTTGATGCTCTCTGCTACCAGATCCACGCGCTCCAAATCTGCGACCGGGCACTCTATGGCTCCGTCGTCGAACTGCCAGGCTCTGTGAGTATAGAAGAGGCTGCGGTCAGTGACTAAAGAATCTTGAACTTGCACCGCTGCTTTGTCTACTTGCTTCCCGCAGTTCCCAGTACACCCTGCCAATTTGTTGTAATGTTTAGGCGCCGACAGAAGCAATAATAATACGTAATTAGTCGAGTGAATTGCGCGAGTGAAAATTTATTTGCTGACCCAGATCAGTGCGAACGAAAACGCCAAAAGAAAAGAAGGGACATCTAGATATGTATACTTTTTCATCTAGGCAGTACACTTCCTGCACGCTCGTAAAACCAAACACCAAGAGACGCTTTCCTTTTTTTGCTCGCAAACGGTGGCCATAATTACGTTGATCGAGCCCGTTGATATGGACAAATATACGCGCACTTGGAGTCGGTCGACAATTCCGAGAGAAAATCCAGCGATTGTTTAAGGCAGTGGTTCTCAACCACCGATGTTTCGCGGACCCCTTGTGGATCGGCGGAGATGATGGAGGACTCCGTTTGGGGTGAGAGGAGGGGGAAGGTATAGGAACGTTCAATATAATAATGATATAATAAATGGATTTTACTAAGGGCTAGTGTGAAGTCGAATTCGCTTATTGACATACACACGAGAGAACTCGAACAAAAGTGGAAAAAATTCCTTCTCGATCTGAAAAAAGACAGCTCTTATTGCCAGGCTTGACTAATGAAGCAGAGCTTCGCGGACCCCAAAGGGTCCGCGGACCCCTATTTGAGAACCACTGGTTTAAAGAGTCAAGGGTGAATTTGCCCGGCTTTTGTGGTCACGGATGGTACGACATTCGCGAGGCCTCTGACCGACCACCCGAGTGACCTTGACTGGGGAAGGTCACCTTCTCGGAATAATAATGACGGGACAAAACGAAGGAAGTCGAATTCGTCGTGCCGTCACGCTTTCTTTTTCTATTTCTGTTCGGTCCGGGGTTTTACTTTCGTAATTCTCGAGCAATCGAGAATGCCAGAAGAATAACGCTACGAAAGCGTCTTGGCCCTTGGGAACCTCTTGCCATGTTAAAAGACAGACCAAGGCGCTGCTCTGACGTCATACGCGGCTGCGGTGGCACAGCTGTACACACGGCGCCACGCAAACCTGGTTTCTTCGCACGCGCAGTGGCCACACCTCGCGTTGGCAAAACGCGGGCGTGTTTGTAAACAGCGGCTTGGCCTAGTGCATGGCTTCCACCGTGGGCGCCCGTTGTGGTGGTCTTCCTGCTGAGCGCGTAACTCCCGATAAATTTCAAACCGCCGAATGTTTTGTTGCAAGAAGCAGGAATGACGACAAGCACGCTGTGATGACGTCGCGTAGAAGCCACGCATATCCTCCGTTCATTGTTAAGCTGAGACTAGAAGCTCCGCCTTCAGCACGAGCTCGCTACGCATCCGCTGTGCTTTGGTTGCACATACCTGGCGCGTTCACACTTGCGTTAGCGAGGGCAGAAAGCTTGCGTTGAAAGCGGAGCTTCTATACTCCGTTTCATACTTAGCGTGCAACGCTGTCGAAGCTACTGGCGCGAGCGCGTGGCTTTATCTATGGTTTTGTTTGCGCGAGAACGCGTGCAAATGATCAACGAGATCAAGCCCCATCCTCGCGCCAAACGCTTTCACAGCGTTGCACACTAAGTATGAAACAGAGCTTCAGGGTGAGCCTCATGTGAGCCTGGAGCGTGCACGGGCACCCAAAGCTCGACCAAATGCAACGAGTGCCTGCTGGAAGCGTTCCAAAGACGCCCTGCCCTTCCCACCTTGGCAGTGAGCACTGAGCAGCATCATTCCCAAAATCCGTGTCTTCACCAGTCACGCAACGTTTTCTTTTTCTTTTCAGAACGATAGTTGTAATGGGCTTTTCTCACCTCTACGTGGGCTGTAATTAACGTTGTGGTTGTCGTAAGTGGGCATAGAGCGTATGGTTATCGTAGTCAATACCTCGAAATGTTTGGAAAAAAAAAAAAAATCGCCCATCGCCGCGGTTTTTTTAGGAATCGAACGGCTGCGTGCGAAGCGTGAGCATTACCGCGGACCTACGCCGCGCCCTCGGCAGTCGTCGTTGTAGGTACTTGATAAGCACACAGGGTGTGTATGGGTCTCGTGTAGTGCCCGCTAGGTGGCTACAGTTGCTGTGACATCGCGATAGAATATTATTTATTATTCGAAATTAATTCCGAATTAATGGCTAGCTGACGCGAGCCACGTTTACGTCCGTTGCTGCACCAGAGGTCGGGGGAAGTCAGCTCCGCATTAAACCTAAATGGGAACGACTTCGTTTTCCTCGATGCGGGCTTCGTCGTCTCACACACGGCTGCTCTCTGACGGCGGGTCAGTCCGCGAGCGTCAGATTCTAAACGCAATCTTTCTTCGCCATCTTCACGGCCGGGAGAAAAAAAAATATCTCGAAGAGGTCTCTGCTCCGTCGATAGAAGGAGCTACCTGCGCGACGACGGGCCAGTCAACAAGAACAGGAACGACGGAGCTCGTTTCGAAAGCGGCCTCTGCTTCGGGGCAAGGACGTTTCGGCTCCCATTCCCCGCTCTATGTCTCTGTCTCTCTCTTTCTACTTTCGATTTTTTTTCCTCCTCTTCCGTCGCTCCCCTCATCGGCCTCTCTCATATATTCTCGTCTCTTCCCTTCTCAATCCGGAACTCTGGATGCGACTCGAAGTTTTTGGAGCTATGAGATCACAGAGCAGAATGCTCGCCGACGTTTTTTGCTCGCAAGAATGGAGCTGTTCTTTGGCGGCACTTGCAAAAATTCACAATGTTTGCAACCTATCCCATACTTTAGGGGAGCATTCTGACGCCTATCGAAATACGTGTCATTTGGACGATCGTCACACAGCAGCAACATAAGGTTGGGTCCGCCGCGCGTAGGTAATCCTAATGTAGTTAAATACGAGCGATATTAAAGCTTTACCCCGTACTTTCGCGTGAGGAAAGTGTAGGCAAGCCCCTTCACCGCGAATCCGGACATCCACGAACTATGGAGCTCGGATCTCACACCGCGCTTTCCACCATCGCAGTTAATTGTGAATGCAAACGATCCAGCCAGAGTTATCAGTCGGGGTTCGACCAAACCTATGCTACCATTCTCGCATGTACAAAACCCTTGATCTTCCCTCTTGATCACGTCATCTACAACCGCACTCTCGTCGATCCTGCAGCCGTGCGTTTACAAATCTTTCAATTGTTTGCCAACTAAACCCTCTACGCTTGCCGACGAGCTGTTTCAAACTTGACGGCAAGACGCTGAGTTAGTAGAGTGCTACGCACCGTTTCACCTTAAATCGGACAGCAAAGGATACTACGATTCATCGAAGCCAATCCAATTCCGCGTGCCAGGTGACCTTTCGGAGGGGCGCAGCGCTAAGATCGGCACGTCGCTACGTGATACCTTCAGAGAGCTGTATCGGCAGGGACGTCTTTAAGCGTCTGCTGCGGTCCGCCGTGGGGTGAAACGGGGTGTGTCAATCATCGGCATTTGCGCGATGTAGCCGCGGTTCCTCACTTTGGTCGCACACGCGCGGAGGGCATGTTCTGACGCACGTGGCCGATTTCGACTCATGATAGTTTCATCCAGTGCAACGGCGTCCGTTTCACTGGATGACTAGGGTCTGCAGTGGAATGCGTGACGTTGTCCTGGTTGAGCAGCAATAACACGGCATTCGTCATCGTTGAGGCGGATGTCATCATCTCAAACAGCCGCAATGGAAAAAAAAAAAATAAATAAACAGCGAGAAACTCAGTAAGGGGCGGCAAAAGAGTCAGAACCGTTTGCGCACGAAATGAACCCGAAATTATTTTACCGCCCAACCGTGTCTTCTTTGCTCGTCGCTTCCGACCGACTTCCTTATCGTTCAATCGCATCATAACTGCTCCTCTAGCTTCGTGCGGGACTCACACGCGATCGCGAAGGCTTTAATTGCGGCTCGGGCGTCGCGGGAGATCCGGTCAGTAAATTTTATCGGCTCATTTGGGTCTCTCTTACGCGCGTTCCTGGTACCCTAACTATACACGCTACCGTTGTGGGTAAAGCATCATCGCGTTTTAGGCGCTTTAAAAATCTTTGCGGCCATCAAGGGCGATCGGCGAGCTGCGCCGTCATCGCTTAAGACCACCTCGGAAAAAAGGACCGTTAATCATCTCGAGCCGCGGTCACCTCCTTGGGCTTCGTGTGCGCCAGATCTTCTTAATGACCATTTTCGGAAGTCCGGGCCTTCGATCGGGATTACCGTTATTGATACTGTCTCGTTTTACGAACGAGCACGAAATATGATGAACAGCAATTGGAAACAATTCGTTGCTTAAGTGCTGAAAAAGGGCAGTGGTATCAGATTGCGAGGAAACGTGCGGGAAATATTTTTGTTTTTTTATCTTATTGCCAAATCTTCGCGACAGTTTTTTGGTTTATTTTTGTTTTTGTTTTATTTTATGCGTTCAAACGCAGCTCAGAATACGTAATTATGTTTATTTGCCTCGGGGATAGGATGAGCAAGAACGTAAATCCATTGGACCTTCGAAAATCAAAGTTATCAAGCGTAATGCTGCGCAAAGCATCTTGGGAACCCGTTGGCCATTACTTTTCAGCCTCCATTTGTCAACCTCACTTTACGACATCCTATCACGACCAAATGTTTTGAATATGCGACTTTTCCCAAATTTATAATATCTTAGGTGTTGCCTACCGAGATATGGATATCATTCTGGGGCACCTATTTTTCGGCTCTTGACATGCCTGAATTTGTGCGCAGGTAAACGCGGGACGACAATTGCACACGAAATAAGTATATTGGGCCAGTCATTCTGTTCCATCGTCTCTTCAATGTCCTAGGCTCCGTAAATTATCCGTGAGCTGGGAGGGCCATATACTGCATTCTTAAGTGATAGCCGGCCGTAGTCCTGCTCCTCGCTAAGCCTAAGCAGACCCTTAAGGCCGCTAGAGGTCCGTGTTTCAACGAGGGCTCTCACGAAGATGAAGGGGTGCGACGCGAGCGAGTGCTGACTTTATTTTCACGCAGCGCTACTTTGTCAACGGGGCGATTGAAACAGAAACCACACTACTCCTCTTCATGACCAAGCGGTTTGCATAATGCGGCGCGCGCAGAGTTGCCTGCAGCTATTTTGGGAAGTAGTCTATTGCCAATACGTAGTTTACTTGATTCCATTATTAGAAGCAACTTACGTTTATTAAACGTTTGGCCGACGACGTGCCACATCTAACATATTTCGAGCTTTAAAATTACATCTTGTTAATCCCTACGTTTTTTCTGTCGTTTTTATCGTTGACTTAGCTACATAATTCCCGCACCATTAATCGATCTTGATCATGCAACGTTTTTTAAAGCGCAGTTTAAGAGTGGCGGCAGGCGGCGAGATAGGGTTACGCCCTTCGATTCGTTTTAAGATGTCTCCCTCCCGGTGTTATAACGTCATCGGTTTAGTCATAACAAGGTGATTATTGGGGATTGACCGTCACCTTCGTTTGTGTACATTTAACTGGGAATGATCATTTATACATTCGTTACTAAGCCGCGCTTCTAAGTAATGCTGTAGTATCTGCTCAGTGACGATGACGTGATCGCGTTTCGTCACTTGCTGTTATTCCCAAAGCCGCTGTCGGGCCGCTAGTACGCCGTCTGCTGGCAATGTCTGAGGCGAGTTGATTTCTTGTGTGACGCTCACATCGGTCACACAAGGACTGCCTGCAGTCGTATAGAAAACAGTGATGATTCGAACGTGGCTGAGGCGTGATCGCAGATCGTGTCTGCACCATGTTCGTCGTGTGATGTCTGCTGGGAATTCATTCGAAACCTGTTGCTGTCGGCGTTCCTTTACTATAAACAAGTACTCCTTTTTCTTCGCCCTCTTCCGCTGTCCCTCTCCGCGTTCCCACAGCTCCTTTCACGTTCGCTAGAAATTCAATACCCCACCTTCGGCAGCATCCTCCGTCTCGCGCACATTTGCTGCGCTTCGAGCAACAGGCGTGTGTTTACGCGATGGCGTCGTCCGTGCAAAAAAGTTCGACGATAAAATAAGCACCGCGGCGCTGTTCCAACAGATAACGCGCGAGCGAAAGAAAAAAGAAAAGATATGAAGAAGAAGAATAAAAACAACAACAACAACGAAAGTCTCCCAGCCGGCGAGACGCTACCTAAGCACATCTAACCAGACCAAACCCCGGAGTATATTTATATGCAGCGCAAACCTCGAGAGGCGCCTCTCTCGGGGTTGCAGTTCCCACAAGTGGTTGGAGCTGTTGGCACGCACGTAGAGCTAACCTAACTTGGTTTCTTCCTTGCTTTGTTTGTCTGTCTCGTCTCTTTCTTTTTTTTTTAGCCTTATTTGCGTTGCTCAGCTTTCGTGTCTGGCGCTCCTTCCGCCCGCCCGAGGTTAGAGCCGTACGTGCCTGAGCCTTTCAATCGACGTGCCGGAGACGGTGTTTTTGCGGGAGGACAGCATGTGAGGTTCGTCGACCTGTTCACGACCGCGAGTCTTTTAAAAAGAAAGATAAAAAAAAAGGAGGAGGGGGGAATGCTCGTCGCAGATGGGGTGAATTGCGATGAAACTTTCATTCGCTTCTTTTGTGGAGATGAAAGAGTATAGGAGTGGGTTTTGTTTGACCGGGCATCCAAGCTACAACGACCTGATTTTCATTTTCGGGAGCACTCCAGGCCACTCCGTTTCTTTAAGTCTCTTGTTGCTTTTCGCGGCCTACGAGCGCGATGATAGGCGTTCGTAGGCTGCGTCTAAATGAATGCGAGCATAGAGCATCGAATCGATAGGAGTCCGATGGCGCATGCCCAGACCCCTGACTCCTTTCTCTCGTACCCAGTCAAAGTGTTCTCATCTTGATCTGATACGGTGTGGTGGAATTCGTACACGAGCAGTCATGAATAATAGTCACGCCTGATGAACAAGTCGTTCGTTGAATGCAGAGTAACTTCGAGGCTCTATAAACAAACCCACAACCATAGCCTCCTCTATGCTCACAAAGCCATAGAGTGCCCGGTCGCAGATTTAGAGCGCGAGGATCTGGTTGCACAGAGCATCAAAGAGTCGTTTCTCGGGGAACCTGGACGTCAGCGCACAGCTTTTGCAGCTGTGCGCTGACGTTCGGGACAAGAAGACGAAGAAGAAGAAAATAAATGGTGCTATGGAGAATTTGGCAGCCTTGAAATGGACAAGTGTGTTTCGAGCGTCTCGCCGCAGCGGGGCGCCAGTCACGTGGCTCTCTTCTCATCCGTTGTCTGCCACTCCACCTTTTCCATTTCTGCGGCGGCTTCTTGTGGAGATCTGCGAGGCTTTCTCAGTATATGGGAGGCTATGGCTCTACACGCGCAGTGCTGTTGCGAGGTTGTCGCACGCGTAGAAAGACTTAAGTTCCCTGGATGCATTGCGGCAGCGGTGGTGCAGTCAAACTGGTTGGTGTAATTGGTCTATTTAACAACGATCGGTCAGTTGAATACGCCGCCGATGCCGTGATTTGCGAAGAAAGAAATCGTGGTTGATGTGGAGACACATCAAATAAAATCAACGAATAAGAAGGAAGTCGAACGGGAGAAGCGCTGAACCCCTCGATTAGCGATTCGAACCCGCGTCGTCAAATGTACGAGGCGCAAAATAACTGAAAAATAAATAAAATAATGCGGAGTTCCCGTCCCGACTAGTTGCCAGGTTATTTCCTCGCATATAGTTTATTTCAAAGATGCGGCTTTTTATGTAAACGAAAATAAGAGGGTAGGCAAACTGTCGAGTGTACGTTTGCCCGCTGACAATAAGTGAAGCGAACAAAAACGGAAATCCTGGGAGCTTTGGCATTTCTGACGAGACTGACTGTGTGGCTCCCGTCTACGGAATACGAATTCCGGTCTTTAGACGTATATCTAGTTTTATCGATCGCGCCTTTTTCGTCTTTCTGCCTTCATTTATCTAGCAGATAACCTTTCCAGGGGGCTTTAATGCGATTTGCTTAATCCCTCTTTCTTAATCTTCTGCATCGTTTAGAGTGGCGTTCTCCTTCGTTGTTGCTAAAATTCCAAAGTCTGCTTTTTCTCTTATTCTTGAACACGTCGAAATCCTCAATTTGATAGTAAGCGGGGCTAATCCCGTGGCTTCTTTATATTTACGATTCTTTCGCCATGCTTGTTGACGGGTTGGCTGTTACTTCCTTTTAGTTTTATAATTCCTTCACTTTGAGTAGTTTTTACATTTCCCTGCAAAAGCAAATCGCGTGTGGCGGTTAAATTGAGTACTGAACAACCCGGATTTCGTCTATTTTTTCTTTGTTTGCAACTGTCTTGCTGTGTAATGCAGCGGCTGTACAGCGTGCAAGGTCGTCTGCTCCTTGCACACTTCAAACGTTTCCTCACCCCTCCTCCTGTAGAAGCACTCGCTCGCCGTGCACACCAACGCGCTGTTTACAAACAAGTCGGCGCGTGGTGTGGGCACCGCTTGTGCATGGAAACCAGATTCGCCTCAAGTGAAGCATCTGCGCATGCGCAATGCCGACAGCAGCACCACCGGATGTGACGTTAAAGCCAGGTACTGGTGCATAGACCATTCAGTAATTGACTTCCGGGAGCTGTTGTCTCTAGTGTGCGCTGGGGCTCGCGTCAACAGCCCACTGGACTTTGTATTTTTGGCCCGCAGGGGCTATACGCGATGAACGGGGGTCTACTCCGCTACAATTTCTGCGAGTAAGTAAAGAGTTCGGCGTCACTTGACAGTTTTCTAGTCTTCGCGTTTGTGTCTGCGTGCCTTTCAGCCTTTGCCTGCGCCCTGGCTTACGCTATTAAGACTGGAAATTTCGCGAAGATGTCGTGATACATCCTCAAACCCCATATCACTTTCTACTTTCAAATCCGTTATATTTTGCTGGTGTTAGCTGACTTCTCAATTTGTACCCTTATATTCCTCAATTTCCAATCTGTCTAGTTATCTGTGACGAGGAAAGTTCTATAGACCTCTCTGGCAATTATTCTCGATATTTCGTTACCCGTTCGAAGTGAGGGGAACATTTATTAGCACGTGTGACCACGGCCACGGCTTAAAGCCGTGGTGGCACTGCTTATATATTATACAAGAGACCGTATGCAAACAGATTCGAACACGAGTCACCCCGAGACCGGCGCTTCGAATGAAGCGCAACAACGAGTTAACGGAGACACGTGGCGCGCGGCTTTCAAACCACCGATATCGCGGTGACTGATGTCGGCAGACTGTCTTTTGTATGACGTATAAGCAGTGTGACCCCGCTTAAAGCGGGGGCTCTCGACTCGTGAAAGACGATGTTGAAGCCGAACGTTCTCGAAGCGCGTCGATTGACTTCGGTCAGAAAAGTTACGTGTCATCGTCGCGAGAGTTCCCCCCAATCGGCGTGCTCTGTAAACTTCAAATCCAACTTTTTGGTTTGACGAGTCAAGAGCCCCAGATGAAGAAACACTGTCCATCGAGAAACATTCTGGCATCATTAAGCACCAGAGCCGGCTTGCAAGAAACAGCATGTCAGCTGAGACTGGGTGAAGGAAAGTGGTAAAGTCAGCGCACGAGCTGAGCGGGACTCGAACCGCCACTCAAGACACCCGCGCGGCCCAGCCTTTTGCAGTGCTTTCTTTCACCTGCAGTCTCAGCTGAGGCGCTGTTTCTAGCAAGCCGGCCCAGGACCTCCGAGCACCTCTGGAGAGCCCACTAAGACGGCCTCCCATGCAAGCTTCTGTGAACACTTCGTGAGGTCCATCACTAAATCCCACCCCAACAAATTCCCGGCGACACACCGCGTATCTCTTAAAAACTTCGCATCTCCAGTCCCCGACCTGGAAGCAGAGATCGCTCCTGGAGATAGGCAAAAAGAAATACGCATGGAAGAGGCCCCAGAGTGTGAGAATTGTTTTAGTCCTCTAACAGTTTTACACATTTTACTTGAATGCCCAGCGTATGACCGAGAACGTCGGAAACATTTTTCTCAGTTATATAACGAGCATACGCCTTTACACCTTAGTATTCTACTTGGCAACGACCCACTTGTACCACACAGTTGTGTTTTTAATTTTTTGAGAGCTATCGGTCTTTTACACCGGCTATAATTTTATATTCAACATCATCTCCATCACTATTTACAAGTCATATACATAGTTTTAATCCATCACAGCTACTAAAGCTCTTTCCTCTCTGAAACCTTCTCTGCAATAGTCTGTATCTGGCGCATCATAGCCTAAGATGCTTTTGCGCCATAAAACCCTAATCAATCAATCAATCATACTAACCATGTGCAAGATTTGTTTGCATTTTTGTTGTTGTTGAGGTGACGACTGTAGACTCATGTTGGCTCCTCTATCGTAACGCCATTGAGATTTTGACGAACAAAAGAAACATAAAGTGGTGTTTTGGAAAAAATATGACTACTCCAAATTTTTCAAAACATACATTCGTGCACACTGTCTACCGGCAGGTTTTTTTTAAAGCATTAAATGTAACGGCGTGCGGTCGTGTATCACTACTGCGTGGTGCAAGTTAAAGACCCCAGGTTAGCGGTTGTACCGCCCTGGCTACATTGCTAATCTGCAGCTGAGGCACCAGACGCTTACTGGGGCAGACTAACTTCCGGCTGTATAAACCTACACACCACAATTTGCTTTGTCGTTGTGTTAGTTCTCCTCTAACATGGACGAAAGCGGCATAAAAACACCAAAGGGAGTTTGACTTGAGGCGAGCACAGGGGTATATTTAGAATATTTTTGCCCTGCGCGACTTCTACATTGTTTCGTTCATCAGTGTTTAAATATGCGTTACATGCCGCAAAACAGCAGCGTATTTAATGAAACAGAGAGTCGTGCCCTGTAGTTGCCTAAATAACTTTAATTTTAAATTTTCGTCTCAAGATTTCGATTGTCCCAGCACGTTACTGAGCCAACTCGAACAGGTCGAACACGGGCGAATACACGCGACCATCTTCTTTGTGATTCTCGGATGTTTGTTTTTTTCATTTAACACTTTTTGGTACTTAGCGATCATAACGTAATCACTTCAACTGTAAAATGCGAGAGTTTAAAGACAAAACGACAGTACCTCCCCCCCCCCCCCCCCCAAAGTGTACTTTTGGGACCAGTATAATTATGCAGGTATTTCAGATGAACTTGCAAGGGTTTTTACTGATTTCGAAATTTGCGGTTGCGAGTTAGACATTGACAGTATGTGGAAACGTTTTAAACAGTAGCTGAGCGCGCTGTTAGGGAATTACGTTTCACATAAATAAGTTTCACGTAAAAAGCAAAAACAAAACAAAACAACAACAATAACCCTGGGTAAACAAGGAGTTGCTCCGAATACTGCGAAGGAAACAACGTGCATACCTTACTTACCGTGAATCGCCCCTACGACTGCTGTCCTTACTCAACCAAGTGACCTTAGAAATAGCTGAATCACGCTTTCCACGGAACCTTAAAGACCGACGACCAGTTCGCGCTTTCCACTTTTCTCTTCCTTCCCCCTGTCCCCCTTCTACCCTGTCCACCTTTGCCGGTTTCCTCCTAGCTCATCGCGAGGAAGATCTTCTGCCTCGAAGAATCTCGAGTCTTTTCGCCGGCCTTTAAGCGATCGCTGAAAAGAAGCCTGATGGCGTTTTGGCAGTTAGCGAAAAACTATAAACAAGACGAAGTTGGTATTCTATCAATACAGGGATCTCGACGGACTCCACACGACAATCATGAAAAGGCAACGTGCTTCAGCAGTCATTTTCAATCCGTTTTTTCTCTCCCTATTTCTGGCGACGGACCCGCTGATTGGCTTCTTCCGCTGTTCTGTCATACGACGTACACGAACTCGTAATTAGTTCTGACGGCCTCGTTAAACTTTTACAATCACTTAAAACTGATAAGTCTCCCGGTCCTGGCGGAATGCCAAATATAGTTTAGCTGAAATGCTCAGGTGTGCTCTATATGTTTTTGTATGTTTCATTAACCAGATCGCTCTCAGATTGTTACCTGCCTAACGATGGGAAGAAAGCTCACGTAGTGTCTGTGCATAAAGGTGGTGCCAATAACTAAGTAGACAATTATAGACCTATTTCACTCCTAGCACGTCTTCGAAATTCATATTATTTATTCTAGCATTGTTCATGGTCTAGACTTAACCATATTTTTAATCCACTTTCAATATTGATTTTGCCAAGGCCTCTCATGCACAACTCAGGGCGTGGAGTTTTACCATGGCCTGACTTTCGTATATTATCAAGACGTTCAGACAGATTGCATTCGACCCTGCGGCACACCAATTTATGCTGAATAAACTAAAAGCTCACATAATAAACTGATAACGTTCTTGGATGGCCAACTGTCTACTAGAGTTGTAGAACTCAGGCAGTGTTAATGAACGGAAAATCGTATAATTTTAAACCTGTCACTTCTGGAGCGTTTCAGGAATCCGTTTTAGGATCATTTTTATTTCTAATATTTATTAATGACATTCCTGGGAACATTTCTTCTAGCATACGTTTATATTCTGATGATCGTGTGGCTTATCGTGTAGTAATTGTTTTAAATGAATGCGAGGATTTACAGATGGATATCAATCGCATAACAAGCTGATGTTCGACATGGGGCATGAATTTGAATATTTCGAAGTGCCATCTTGTTCGGTTCTCTAAGAAGCGGAATCCACTCACTACTGTATGCCATATTAACCGCCTCCCGATTGGTTTGTCATTACAAGTGAAATATTTAGGTATCCACTTCTCTGGCAATCTGTCATCGGAAAAGCATATATAATTCATCTCAGCACAAGCTAACCGAATGGTTGGAGTTGTTAAATGAAACCTCGGGAATATTCCTCGTGAAGCGAAAAAAAAAAAGATCTATACCTCGCTAATATCATGCCCACCCTAAAATATGCCTGCGAACTTTGGGATGCCCACCTGCAATATCGCAATACAAATGTAGAGCTAAACGTTTTTTTTTTTATTTCAATATCCACAAGCGTGATTATAGTGCGACCGCTTTAAATTATGAACTTAAGTGGCCACCTCTCGAAGCCCGTCGTAGAAATTTTCTTTTAAAACTTCTTGGTAGTATTTGTTACGAGCATTGCGGCATCGACGAAACAAAATATTTATTGCGAGCCCACTTGGTTTCTCACAGGCAGGATCACTCCACCAAAAATAGGTCCTGCGCATCTCCATTTTTTAATACTCATTTTTTTCCACGTAGTACTCACTATTGTAATGAGCTATCCGGGGATCTGATGTCTAAAGATGTGAACTCGCAGTTTTTCTTATGCTCTCACCAGCTCTTAATGCTTGCGACATATTCATGTTCACTTGCCTTGGCAAAGTGCGTTCTAACTTTGCAAGCTTTTCTAAGCTGATGGTGTCTGCATTGTATTCGCCTGAGGCGGCGCGCAACTTATTTTTTTCTTTTTTATGTGCTTTTCGTGTTGTTTTTTGTTGCGTTTGCTCCTCTCCAACTGCAATGCCCTTATGGGTGCTGTATGGTATCTGAAATAAATAAATAAATAAATATAATATGTCTTTTTTAACTACGGCTTTTGAGGTGAGAACGAGTATAGGCGGTTTTTACAAATTTACTCAATGTGCAGAATGAAAACAAAAATTAGGCTTAACGATTTATCTCGAACTAGATTTATGAAATTCTTCCCCTCCCGCGGTTCTGTCTATTCTGCCTCCCTTCTATTAATGAGCCGGGATTAACCTCGCCCAACCAAAGTATCCGAATAATAGATTCGGAAACTAGTAAACCCAAGGAATGCCAAGGGCCAGGCTTTCCTTTGCGTTTGGTGTACCACGCGCTAATCGCGTGGTTAGCACAGCCAAACACGAGCAAAAAAATGTCACTCCGTAGCATTCTGCGGAATGTCCCTTATGCGCGCAATAGGCTTGACCGCCCCAATTGAGGGAACGGAATCTATTAATGTTCCCCCCTAATCCTTTCGCAACAGCGGGAGATATCTGGTTGCCGACCCATTGCACTTTGGCTCAGAATTTTGGAATGCTTGGCGCTGGTGTGTTTAGTGACAGTACTTAGAAAACTCGGACACCGCTTGCCGAACCTACGAATCGGCCGACCCTGGATAGCGTGAAGATGCGCTCCGCGTGTGCGTCCCCTGCACCGTATACTTCTGGCCAAGACTCGAGGACATTTCCAAAGGATCTCCTTCCTTCCTCGGCTCTGTCCGTTTCCTTCAGCCGCGGTTTGTGGCTCCTCATGCCCCGCTTGTCGGCTTTGGCGAAAAACACAACCCTCCTCTCTTTTTCTCACAATTTTCTCTTCTATCAGCTGTTACCCCTTCCCCGCCCCCACAATCTAACGATAACCGTTCGGCCTTTGGCTGTAACTCCCACGTTAGTTTTTCCTCTTTCGCGAGACTTCTCTCTCTCTCTCTCTCTCTCTCATAACTGCGTCCCTCAAAGACACCTTTGTGAAAAGTTTAATTGCACTCAGTTCATCGGAATATTTATCCGAATTTGCTTCCGCCCGAATGGCGTTTGGAAACACCGTGCACGCAGAGCACTGTGTTTCGCAAAACACACCGCGGCGCTGTTAGAGCGAACAAGTCATCGTCGGTTTTCGCTGTTTTTTTTTCCCCCCAGCATTGAAATATATTACAAAACTACTATCGTGGTCGAAAGTGCTCAGTTTGGGTACTAACCTAGGTGGTCGATGGCCGCCTGTCGAAGTAAATTCCGAAAAAGCGCCCAAGTCGTGTTCGCGCTAAGAGTGTCTCGCAATGTACGCCACTATTTCATTTTTTTTACTTCTTTTTTTGTGCGAAAATATTGCACTTTTAAGGTGGGATTTGACACGAGGGTTAGGAGAAAGGTATTGTTTTATTGTTCGTCGAAAGGAATGGGTTGGAGATTAATCGAGGATTTCTATCGTTCTCTTGGAAGAAACTGATGGTATAGATGTACGTTCATAGAACTGCCCGAAAGAGTAGCTTGTACGCGAACACCGCTTTCCGCGTGCAAGTTTTTAGAGTCCCGGTGTTAGGAAAGATCAGAGGACGCTTTGGCTATCCATGACGACAGCTGCCCCTTTCTGAAACCCTGGTGGGTGGCTTTCTTGTGTACTTGTGCGGAAGAACATTATTTTGTGTAAAAATACAACAAAACAAGGCTAACAACAGCCCGAGAGTTACGCGATAAGATCAAAATGAAAGCAACGAAAACTACCATACGGCTTTATTTAACTATAAATGTCAGTATTGAAACAGTTTCAACGGTTCTTCCGAGTCCTCTTGCCGTTTTTTTTTTTCTTTCTCGGCGCTTTTTGGTAGTTTGCAGAATTTCGTGGCTGGTCGTCGCTTCTAACTTTTCCATACCACATTCGTACTATAAACACGGCGAAGCATCATTATATCTACCGCTCCCGCCCCCCCCCCCCCCCCCCCCCCCCCAAGATCTACGCGTGTTTTTGGGGACCTCAACAACCGAGGAAACCCCAGAAGCCCACCTTTCCTAAAACAATTTACGACACGTTCAGTGGTCTTTAACGCGCTCCGGGGGTCTGCGCAGTAAATCGAACCCAGCGTGCTCCGTTTTCCCCTCGAAGTAAAGTACCGACGCACTCCCCTAAACTCAACAACCGAACCTTCCTTCGCATTCCGCTCTCTCTTCGGGTCCATCGAAAGCCCATCTCAGTCTCCACGAACAATCCGGCGGACGGTCGTGGGCACGCGAAAACGCCGTCGAAGGCGCAAAACTATCCGAGTTTCGCGTGCGAGCCCACAGTCAGTGGCGCGCGACAGCGCGGGCCAAACTATAATGAGATGGAACGACTGAGAAGCAAATAATCTCCCCCCACACGTACAAAAACAAACATAATCTAATGTGAAAGGAAGAGAAAGCAACCGCGCAGAAGAAGAGGCGCGTTTCTTCACCGTCCTGACTTGGGATAACCTATGGCACCCGAGCAGGGACCATTTCTCATCTCGCGCTCGCTCCTGAAAGAAGCCGGGCCGCGTCGTCGCGCGGGGAGGGGAAAAAGAAGAAGAGGCTGGGAGTAATGAAGGGGTATAACGCTTTGCGTAAATCCCCAGGGAGGCGGCGATTCGGTTAGGGATTACAGTGATCGGCTCCGTCGCGGTGACTCGCGGTGGAGACGGCGCTGGTGCTCGCGTAAGGGGGAAACAGCAGAAAATGCTCCGTGCGCCGTGCGATCGCGCATGCGGGCTATCGCTGCTGCTCTATCATTGAGCGATCACACGGGGGGCGCACAACGGAGGAGAAGGGCGCCTTGTGTATAGGAGGCGATGGCTGCGCCAGGTTTCTCGGGGTATTTCGACGACGAGATTGCTGTCATTGGCTACGGGGGTCGACGCGGGGGCATCGGCATCTTTAGCCCCTCGACGTGATGAATGGCCTTTGTTTTCTTTTTCTATTGATTCGCTTTACTTCGGTGCCTCGGAGCGTTCGGCCTATGTTCTGTTGTGTGTGTGTGCGCGCGCATTCGTTTACGTCGTGGTTTAAACGGCTTCATCTCACGTAACCAAAGTGGTACAATAGTGGTGCACCGTGAAGTTCGCGTTATGAGTTCCCGGATGCCCTTGAATGCTTGTTTTTTGTTGTGGGTTGGTATGCTCGTGCGTACGAAGGAGTGTGTCTTATCGTTAACGAATGTCCAGCCATCTGTGCGATGTTTTTCGAGCTCTATTTAGGGAGCGAATGGATACATGAAATACTAAGAGTAAGATATTGATTTCTGGTTAGGAACAGAAGAAAGAAGGCGTTTGTTGCGATTGTTTACCACCTTTCCGCTTTTCCCGCTGAACACGGAAGCTCCTTCACAATGATACAGAGAGGACGCCATGCAAACGGCAACCGCCCCCCCCCCCCCAAAAAAAAAAGAAAAAAAAGAAACACGCACAAACACACGCGCACGATGTTTTGGCATAAATAGAATGTTTTAGAAGGTTTATAATGTGGCACCGGGCATGCGAAATGCAATGCTCGTAATCTTATCACATCACAGACTCTATATCTAGGTTAGAGAGTTTTTGCTTTCTTGCCTCGTCATTGCCTGATTGGCTGTCCGAGTACTCTGTGGGAAAGTGGACTCACAGGCATGTTTGAGGGAGAAATGTAGCTCGTTATGTAAAACACACAAATGAAGAGAGACGTCGCGACGGAGGAATGGCAAAGGGCTGATTGTTTCAAGCTGATTACCTAGAGATAAGGACGAGGAAAGCGGATAGTTTATTCACAGATGTCCGATGGTAGTTAGCCGGCCATTATGCCCACTCGGAAGGACAGTCTTCGAGCCAAACCCGCCGCGAATCGCGAGCCCAAAAGACCAGAGTGAAGAGGGAACAGCCGAAAGGCAAAACGCGCACACGAGGCAAACAGAGCGTGTAATCCACCAACAAGGCGGAAGCCCTCCACATGGCACGGTCGGTTCCACCGATCCATTGGAGACGTCCTCGAGCGCAGGCATAAACTCGGAACGAGTGCGCAGCACGCGCTCGTCCGCAGCACGCGCGCGCGCGCGCGTGCACCGAGAGTAGTTGGGAGATTAGCAAGAGCGCGTCCAGTTGAACAGGCCCTCGTCTGGCAGAGGGCGAGCCACCCCACCCCTGCGCCGTATATTTCGAAGGGGCACAGCGGCATCGGGCATGCAGCCCCTTGGCCGCCCGCTCCGCCGCCGCGGCTTCGAAATTGGGACGCCCAGCGTCCCTAGGGCGCGGCCGCATCGCTGCAGTCCTTAGGAAGAGGCCAGGAGACGACAGAAGCGAGCTGCCCGATGAGGAGAACCGGCGAAAGAGGAGAAGCACGCTGGTCTGGCTGCTTCCCGTCCAGACGTCATCAATTTGGACGCGGCCTCGTGGGCGACGGAAGAATTCCTAATTGCAGCGGCGGCTTGCATCGGGAGTTCTCTTCGTTGCTGCTTTCTTGGCAGAGGGTACAAAAAACAAAAGTATAGAAGCCCACTCTGCTTACCGTCCTGAGATGGTCCGTGCGCCCCTACTGACCGCGTGGAGCCGATCGGTATGTTCGCAAAACAATACTTTCATCGCTTTACATTTTTTGTTGGGACGTAGTGAATGCTTTGTATCTGTTGGGGGACAAGAATCCCCACCGTACATCTGTTACTATATTTTGTTGAGATGCGGGGGATCTGTGAATAACGCTCCACAAAAACTAAGCGGGTTCGTGGAGCACCAGGTACTTGATTTTCACGCTGAAACGGGCACGTCTCTGGAAACAAAATTAGAAGACAGAAGTACTCGCTGATTGATTCATTCGCTCTTTGGTCTAGTTCATATCATCTCACTCTTTTCTTGTCTGTGTGCGAGTATAGCTCATGTGGCCTCGCGGCACTAGGCCTGCAGTTCATCTAGTCTGCATCTATGAAGTGCCTTAGCTCCTTTCCCATTCCGTACTTAGCTTTTGGATCGTCTCATATGCCGTCATACTTCGGAGAAACGCGTGTTCCACGCAGTACAAGCATCATCCTCACGCACTGCAGAAATAACTACAACTGTTTCATTAGCCTAATTTATTGTGACTTGTTGTAAGTTCTCGGACAACTTTGTTATGCACACGTATCCGTATACATGCTTTACCTGGGATCTGCATGCTTCATCTATATGCTACCTTCTCGGGTACATTCGAGTTACCCTCGGGCTGGCTACCTTGGGAATATCGTTGCACGCTGAAGTTTCGGTATTCGTGTTTTACCCAAAGGGTTTTCAGGCATTTTATTTGTACAAAAATAATCAGGTGTCTAAATGTGTGCGTGCTATCACTTCTGTCTCTACGCAAAGCGAACCCGATTAAAAGAAAAAAAAAATACAGGCACGGGAAGGGAGATGTTCTCGTTATCATTTTTATACACGTTCCTGCGAAGGTGTCGCCACTGGGGACGCCGTTCTTTTATTTAACCGTCTTCCTCGAAAGATAGCTATATGCCTATCCGTGGAAATCCACCCAAAGGACTACACAAAATAAAAAGGCGATGAACTTTTTTCGAGTTTTCTTGGACTTTCAGCGGTACAATCCCACACCTCGACTTTCTCCAGATATATATATATCTTTTTTATATCTGTGTTCTTTTTGCACCGGCCGCTTTTGTCGCCTTCTCGGCAGGCGCCTCTCTCTCCCTTTCACAATCTCGATCATTCTTCGGGAGAAGAGCTGTTTTTAGAAGGCGAGCCTCGGCTCATTTCTTCTAGGGCAGTTCCTCGATTAACGGATGGAAGAGAGACTCGGGGAGAACGCAACCCAAGAGCAGCAACATCATCAAAAAGCCGAGCACATAAACAACCGCGGATAAGCGGGGTTGGCGAGACGAAGAAGAAATATCGAAGAAAAAGGGGAGCATCGAGGGCACGACAATCACGAGGAAAAACTTGGTCGGGTTCCCGGGGCGAAATGCGAACTCCTTCGCGTCGATGATGGGCGCTGCCTCGTCGCTCTCTCGCGACCTTTTTACGCTCGCTGAACTTTCTTGTCCCGGAAATCGCCCGGGGTGCCCGTGAGCGTGCGGGTCCGTGCGCTGCCTGCCCTCCCCGGGACACTTTCCTTTTCAGCGTTACAAGGTTCTACACTCTTCGCGGGCGCTTCGTTTTCGGTCCATCGGCGGGTAGGCGCCACGAAGAGAGTAGACGGGTTCGCTACATTTCGGAGGAAACGGCTATCCAGTCACATTGGGCCTTGGCGCCTAGATCTACTAAATGTTGCACGCGTGAGAGTAATTAACGACGCTTGAGGGCAATCTTCTTGCTTAAAATCATTGTTGCCAACCTATATGAGCCTTTTTTGGGAAATAGCGAGAAACGGTTTCTTGTGTTTCAGAAACGTGAAAACGATCCGCGACAGAGCAAAACGACATCTTCTGAGCTCCCGGGCAGCGGATACGTAGAGCTCGAGATGTCGCACTTTCGGATCATAACTATCGCCAATTGCCCCCACTCTGCACTAAGCAAAGTAAATCTCTCGATTGTCAAATTAATATGCTAAAAGAACGAGAAAAAAAAAAAGGAACTGATTACGGCCGAGCGCCCGATCGAGTTGTCTTTCTGGCTAGACCGGTAAGCAGTGATTTCAATACAACCTCCCCCCCCCCCCCCCCCCCTTTGTTTTTGTGAAGGCACCCCCTTGATTCGCAACGATTCAACGACTCAGTGCCCCCCCCCCCCCCCTGACCCCCCTAAAAATGTACACACCCCTTCCCCTAATTTCAATTTCTAGCGAAAAACTGCCGATGAGTATGGCGACGTGTAAAGTTATGCGAGCTGCGACTGTCTATTAATCGACTGACTCCAGCCAAGCCAGCAGGGAATGCGAAGGGCGCGGCGTTTCTTTGCCAACTTGGTCCGAGTGCCTTCTGGTCGCCTAGCCGACGGCGTCAACTGTTTCCGAATGCCAGGTTCCTGACCTCGCCTTTCGGGTTCCGCCAGAAAGAACTCGCCTCCCACGCGGAGACGGGGAAAGTGCACGAGAGTGGAGGACGGCGGCCAAGGAGCGAGTCCCTCCGCTGCTATTCGAGACAATAGATCCAAGTCCTTTCCTCTCGTTCCTTCTTTATCTTTTTTTTTCTTTATCTTTGGTGCCGGTCGTTTCCTTCCGGCGTTTGTTACGACGAGTCCCCTTTTGTTTTCGTTTTCGCGGAATCGAGCGGGTGAAAGAAAACGCCGGGAAACGGCAGAAAGCTCCTCGACTTCTGCCTTTGTTCCCCATTCTGCTCTTTGTTCTAAGCAAGCGCAGCCGTCCCTACCCTTCGCACACCTCTGCACCGCGCTCGGCAACGAAGGGCGACCCAAAGTTACGACGTCGGGAGGGAGCAGCGTGGCAGTCGCGAATCTCTGAACTGGAAATGTCTTTCTCCGTTGTCTTCTAACGTGAATACAAATGAGCAAATGCTGTCGTTTTTTTTTTGCTTCTTTTCTTTCTTTTTTTTTTTTGCAGCTTTTTGTCATGTCCATGAAATGTTTTCATCCAGGGCGGTGCTCAAGGCGCGTGTTGGAGGCGTTCGTGTATTCCAGCGTCTGGGCTGACGTTTCCCCGTGCACCATATTTAGGAGCCACTGGCGACTTATTGTCACCCCCGAACATTGTTGACGTGACAGTCGATACACCCTGATAAGTTATACCGGAAACATCAGCATGAGCAGCCGCCAGGACGCTAGGCCTTTCGGCATCTTCATATTATTATCTGATATGTTATATAGTCTGGTCCAAGTCAAGAATGCGTCTCCACCCTGCCAGCTTCGATTTGGATGAGCATCGTGCGGGCGTGCTGTCGTGTATGATTATTGCGTGACGCACGTTAAAGAGCCCAGGCTAGTGGTTGAACTGCACCGGCTAATTTTCTCCTCTACAATGGCAATGGTCAGGAACACTAATCTCCTTCTTTATAAACAACCAGCGGCTATTTGCCTTTAAGAATGCCCTCAAAGGGCCCCCCCCCCCCCCCCCCCCCAATTTTAAATACCACGATCCAGTGCACCTCCGCTATTTGCATATAGTCCAATACCAAGATGGATGTTGCACTGACGTGAGAGAACTCGCCATGGACTGCCTTTTCTGATTGGTTTGCGGAAAATTATAAAGGGAGGGGGAAGGGGGGGGGGGGGGGGCGGGGGTTTGGCTGGCGTACTGTTAACTTGTATTCGACTATTGGCGACGTGAGCGATCGAAAGCGTCGCTGTGGTCGGCCCACCACGATTGGCCGAATGCTGACTATGACGTCAGCAAAGGATTTCTTTTCGAAAGAAATGAGAGGAATGGAAGGACTTCAATTTTGACGGTGTTGGCAGTGTTGCTTTGAGAGCGCTATGATTTCAGGCTTTCACCATGCCCATTACAAACACCATCGAACTTGTTGTTCACAACGTAATGACGTCACGAAAGGTAACCGAACGAGGGCGCCACCGAAACATCTCGACGCTAATAGCATACTATGCAGGATTTGGGAGCTGAGTAATATACCTTTTGCTAAATTACCCAAGCGCCAAGGATCATGCTGCGAGTGTATTAGCGGCCAGATATTTTGGTGGCGCCCTCCTATGGTTTCCTCTCATGACGTCATTTCCTCGCGAACAACAAGTTTGATGGTGGTTGTAATGAGCATGGTGGAAGCTTGAAATCATTGCGCTTTGAAACCAACGCTGCCCACACCGACGACATTGAAGTTCTTCAAATACTCTTGTTTCCGTCGAAGAGAAAACCTTTCGCGCTGAGATTCCGAGAAATCGCGGAAGGCCGATCAGAGCGACGCTTTCGATCGCGCACGTCGCCAATAGTTACACGCGCTGAACGTGCAGGCGTTCGCAGCAGTAACTATTCTAAAGCAAAAAGCCTAAAAGAAATGGCATCTTGCACGCGCGTTCGCGTGCAAGATGTAAGGCATTATAATCAGAGCCTTATTTTGGTTATTTACTTGGAATCTTTTATAGGGGGAAGGCGAGTGCGTGCGGCGCGTAGACTTACATTCTCAGCGTTCTCCTTGATGCTTGAAAAATTAAGCGATAGGCTTACTCCACTGCTATATCGTTTTGCTCTCCGAATATTAGAGAGTTTGAGGGAACCGTTTTTGCAGATCCGAAACGGCACGATGGGCCCTCCGGTACGACGAACTGCGCATGCGCGACCGCAGAAGGCTCGCGTATGCGCAGTTCGTATCGGAGGACCCGTCGTACCGTTCGGGTGTACAAAAACGGTTCCCTCAAACTCTCTATTGAATCATTACTCTAAGGTTTGCCCAAATGTTAGGCAGAAATGTTTCAATGACCGAAAGGCTTTGTTTTTCTCGTTCAAATGTTCCAAGCACAATGATAATGCTCAAACATAAAAGAAAAAGAAGAAAGCCAAGGACGTTAAAAGCAGAAGTTTAGTGAAACTTCAGAACGGAGCTTGGACGTCGGCAGGCTCACAGGCTCGTATCGTTACCGCTCCACAATAAGGACGGTAAGAAAACGAGCGGAATAACGAAACCCGGAAGGGAGGAGAATGACGGTTTTCTCTCCTTTTTCCCAAGTATTCTTTTTTTTTTTTTTTCATTTGCGTCGCGTCATTTTTTTGGCCATTTTTATTATTTTTCGCGCTCGGACGAAACGCTCGTTCTCTTTGTGCCCGAACTCCGCGAGCGTTGCCGCACACAAAATCTGCGTATTTTTCGCTGTGTTAAGTACACGGTAGTCTGCGGGAATAGGCCACATAGTTGGGTACGGTATACGGACGGTTGTTTTTGTTGCGCCGCGCCATATCTTCTTTACTTATGTAGTTGCGCGTTGATGAAAGTTTTGCGTGACCTTTTTTTTTGGTGGGGGACGGAAAGTGTGGAAACGCCACGCCGCCTGGAACACACTTGTTTTTGTGGTGCACCCGAGACGAGTTTCCCGTGATCGCTTCGCGCATTTACTTACGTTTTGTTTTTGTTCGGACGTACGTTACATTTGTGTGTTTCGTTGTCCGTGAGGTCGTTTTTTCAAGCCGCATCACCGACATGACCGCCCATTCCGGACGTGATTTGGGAAGAATGTTGCGGGCTGGCTTTCTCCCGTCGATAGAGGCGAAAAATCGACAGTCAAATTTGGGCGTTTTACGTGCCAAACCAACGGCGGGCATCTGGCACGCCCCAGCGGAGGATTGGGGATTTATTTTGACCACCTGGGGATTTTTCGGCGCGCTGCAACCGAAAGCTCGGTTACACGGCGCCTCCTCCGTACTAAGCTTCCGTTAGATTGCGGCGATAGACACGAAACGTGGCGGCGTATCCCTGCTCAGCAGCCTTAGTATTGCTATAGACCTTTCCAATGTTTACAAAATCACAGTCCAGCGTGCGATCTTCACAGTCCAGCACGTGCGTGTTCGTCGCTTCGGAAAGCGAGCAAAGAACGCGCCATACGCACGAACACTCAAAATGGCACCGGCCACACGCTCTTTTTTAGAATGGTCTATAACCTTCCGTGTGCGATCGATAGAATCACGCATTGGATAGACTGCCCGAATGACGCCGCTCACGTGACGAGAGCATCTTCTGATCGCTCCGCAACCCGTGAGATGCTGTCAATAAGATCGGCAATAAACGAGCCAGCATGACCATATTATGCCCCGCCTGTCTTTTCTTTAAGCTATCGATAAATACGATACCCGCTAGGGATGACCCGATACTGACGATCGGGGAGATTCAACTGCCTCCATGATTTTTTTTTTTTCTATTTAAGACGGTTGCTTAGTGATTTGCGCGCTTTCCTTTTCTTCGCCTGTCCCTTTCTCTTTTCTTCGTTACTGCCCGTCACGGTGAGCGAGTTCAGGCTTATGATCTTATTGTGTTAGTAAACTTAGTTTGACGTTAATCGCGCCTGTGGGACCAGACCCTCGCGCGTAAGTCTCGTTATACATGCAGCGCTTATCTCTAAACTGTCCTTCTTGGAATACTTGAGGCGAGATGTTTTTTGATAAGACTTCAACGCCGAACCCACAAAACAATAGCTTCATTTAAATGCGGCGGGAGGACGCGCCTTCGACGCATCGTTCTGCATATTAAAAAAGCACATAATCCAGCGACAAGAGACGCTTCCTTCATTTTCTTGGTAACCCCATTCCCACGAAGGTTTACACAATGCAGAAACTGATCAGAACATCAGACGACGGCAAACACTCTGCTTCTCTTCTTCGCTCCGACGGGTTACTTCTTACGTCCATCGGCTCTCGGCCGTTCGACATCGACGACGATGATCCCCGATTGTCTGTTACGTGCGGCTCCAGATTTTCAATTGGCTTCCAGATGAAAGCTTTCGGGACCGAGGGGAGGGCAAGAGCAAATGGACCGGCGGCTTGGTCTCTAATTGTCTCGATTGTCTGGCCGCCGCGACGGTTGTTTACACAAAAGAGGTCAGCCTTTTCCCACGAGCCCGCCGCGGAACCGTGCACGCCCTTTCTTGCCCACTGGGGGTGTCGGAGAGAAACCTGGACCGCTCGCGCGGAATCGAAACTTCGCCCGGACCGACGCGGAAACTCGTTAGCGCCGCTGCTCTTGTTGTTGTCAGTCACCTCGTCTCTTTTTTTTTCTGCGTGGCTGTTTTGTGTTCGTTTTCCCAAGGTCTTCGTTTCCAGCGTAAGTGCGTCATTACTATTGGAACTTGGAAGACGCTAATAGGATATCGCAGCTTAATTTCATCTCCGATGGGAAACTTTCGCAAAGCCCGATGGCCTCGGATCCTTTTGCATTTTTGCTCATCGGTGTACGCTATAGATAAAACAGTTCATTCCTTTAATAAAAAAATAAAAATTAGAAAACATGTTTGTCTTTTGTACAAGTTACCTTTGGACCCTAAACGCTTTTCTAAGTTTCTGTCTAAAAAAAAAAAAAAAAAAATCTCTTTAAAGGGTAACTGCAAAGAAAAAAAAGTGTTTTTTTAAACAGCCGAATTGGGACAAGCATGTCACAAAACAAATGTTCCGCGAAAAAAATATATTTTTTTTAGCAATATTTACGCCACAGGGCGTAATTTAGTCGGAGTCAGAACCTCTCCACATTTGAAACTCCCGCTCTTTCGACCCCCGCGGAGGAGAAGTACGCCCCGCCCCGCACTCTCCTGACGCAGCGTCTCGACTTCCGGTCAGATCTGGCACCAACGCACGTTAAACCAGAAGCTGCGCTGGCTGCGCGGTCTGCGAGCTCATAGCGAAGACGTGACTGGAGAAGTGCCTCTGTGATGTTCGCGGAAGACGGAAAGTATCATTCGTAATCGTCGTGTGTGCTTTGAAAGCGAAGGGAGTCACAGGGTCTACGAGTGCACAACCACAAGCCAAGGTTCACGACGGCGCTGCGTTGACTTCGGCGATCTCGTTCTGTTTGGTGCAACACGGCGATGCGAAAAACAGCTGAAATGTTCGTGGTGTGTGTGGTGCGGTTATTACGTCGTTTTAACTGAACAATGAACTCCGAATTGTTGCCCTAAATCTGCCATTTTTATGCTTCGTGTTGTTGGACTGCGTTTGCACAGCGACGTGTTGCGCTCATCGTGCGGTGTGAATAAATTTGGACAAGATTTCGTACCTGCCCACAGATGCATGAACTGAGACCATTTTTTACGTAGTGAACACAGTGCTTTTTTTTATTTTGTGTGTCTAGTCGCGGACGTTCGATGCACCCAGTGCGAATCTCGACGGCCTCCGGGGCGATATGACGTGAACGTAACTGGACACGTTTGTCGCTACGCGAACGCCCGATTGCCTCCGGCCAAATAGCATTCCTTTCGGGGCGACATGGCTGCTGGAAGGCTCGCTGTCGGGATCACTGATCTGACATCTCCGAAAAGTCTGGCATTTGCACCCGCAAGCAAGCAAGCAAAAAAAAAAAAGCACGCTAAGCAAGCAAAGAGGAAAACGAAAGAACCGCGCTATGAAAGCCAAAACCCCGCGTCGCTTCCTATCACTAACACCTGCGACAGCTGCTAAACACACACTACTTCACTTTAGGAAGTCTCACTCAAGCACCTGGGTCAGCACGAAACACTGATCACTTCGGCGAAACGACTAGTCGAGGTAGGCGAGACCGGCGGGAGCAGAGTCAGCAGAGTCTTCGGCGGCCATGAAAGAATGGCGAAGCTTTTGTTTGTTATGGTATGAATCCAAACGGAAGTGCCCGTTTTGTAAACCTTTTGTAAAGAATAGCAACTTTCATCACATGGGTTATTCTTTAAACGTAAAAATATGCCGCTCGAAAGGAAATTGCAACATATAACAAAGGTTTAACAACCAAGATCTAAGCTGTCAATCAAACTCTTAGCCAATGAGAACCTATTGGGATTGACGTCACGTAATCACAACTTCGTGGCGCGCGATTTAAAACGGACGAAATTGCCGCAAACTAAAATCAGTCTCACGCAATAAATATTGCTGTAAAAAAATTTTTTTCTCGCGGAAAAATTGTTTTTTGACATGCTTGTCCCAATGAGGCTATTTAAAAAAAAACTTTTTTTTCTTTGCAGTTACCCTTTAAAGTGTTTTTTTGTTTTCCTGCGTTTGTTTGCACGGTCTCATTTCCGAGGCTTTTGCTCGTAATGACGCGAGGAAAAATCTTCCGAGAGACTCTCAAGTTGGACTCTTCTTCTTCACCAGAGAGTGCTCGTAACCCAGAGTTTTGCTCGTCCCTTTTTTACGTCCTCCAGTAAAACTGGGGGAGCTAACACAAACATGACGGAACTCACTTTTCGCTTTGTGTATTATGCTCCTTCTTGGTTTTGTCGGCTTTCTCCGGGCTTTCTCTTTTGCATTCTATGAATTGGTTACGGTCGTCGCGCAAATGTCAACCGAGCCAGAAGCGCTGTTCAGCGCAAGCCTGCCACTCAAGTTGGCGGTGACACTCGCTTCCCGCTCCCCTGCCGCGACTTGTCACCTGTTTCCTCGCCTGCCGGGTCGCGAGGGTCGGGGAACCGACGTGGACATCAGGCTGCTTCTCCTCTCACGCCCTCTCGCATCGACTTGCTTTCTCCGTAAGGCTTGCTTCTCTGCAAAAATTTCCTGACATCGGAAGAGCGGGCTTCTTTTACGAAGAGCGAAAGTATGCACACGAGCTGGCTATTCCTCTTTGTCTCAGGGTGTAGAGCTGGCTATTTCGTTTGTGCCTCGTTCGAATTTTCTTCCAACCTAATTTAGCGAAGGCGAGGGGTCGACTAGAAGTTTGAAGATTGGAGTGATCGCCTTCATTATTCCGTTAAAGACCGACCTACGGAACCATTTTCCGCAAGGTAGGAAAATGCCCCTCGCGCCCCTCCTCTTCTCACCCTCTCCCTAAAGTCACGGGATGGCAGGGGCGTCTTTCGGGAAAGAAGCCCCTGCCATCACGTGACTTATGGGAGAGGGTGAGAAGAGGAGGGGCGCGAGGGGCATTTTCCTACCTTGCGGAAAATGGTTCCGTAGGTCGGTCTTTAAGCAACTTTACACATTGCGAGTCTATGAAATATACTGTCACAGGTTCGGATGTTAAAGATCCCATTTAAACAAACAAATTTGGAATTTGACTTGGACCGCTGTCCAGGTGTTAGGACCACACCTTGGCGAAAGACTTCCTGAGAGGCGGAAGGAATTGGGAGCAAAGCATGCCGACGTTGCGAACAGTATTTTTATATAAAATAATTCAAAAGTACGGGAAAGGCGCACAGGACGTACACACAGTCGAAAGAAGGAAAGAAAAAGAAAATCAAAAGTCAAATCGAGGTTGTCATACAGTTTTGGAGGGGGAGAGCCGAGTCAGGGTTCCAAGATGCCGGTGGGCGTCAGGTTCGCTGCGCCGCCAGTCGGGGTCGAGAAGTCGTGGTGGCTTGGGTGTTGTAGTGACGCACAGCACTCACTCACAAGCACTCACAAACCCCCCGTCGAATACTTCTCGGTGGTCGAACAACCATACCGCCGCGGACCTGCTCAGCGCCGAACATTCCACACCGACGCCGCCTTGCTCCGGCGTTCCAACCTTCTACTCCCCGCCTCGCGCGCCCGGGATCTCCTCTCCCCCGGAGCACGCGCCGGGGCACGCGCTCCTGTCCTCGGCGCTCGCGCACCCCACTCGCAAAAACGAAAACAAACAACACAATAACCACTGAAGGACAAAAATAATTATTGAATTCTGTGACACTACCCCTTATTTCAAAAAATATTCACGCAGGAATATTTAAAAAAAAAACATCACAAAATTCAATGCGCACTATCTCTTCACGTTTTACCACTGCTATTCCTCAAGAACGTCCTGAAACGATGCAATCAGTACAATTCACACAACATTTCAATGTATTTCTAGTCCTATCCGCTTTGCTTACTGCAAATTAACCGGTTTCACCGTACATTAATTTTTTTATAGTATAACTCTACAATCGACTGAGGTATCCTTTCCCGACAGTTAGAAACATTGCGGTACACCACTATTGACTACGAAAACATGCACATACAAACTATATCTGTACTCACGTTACACGAACACCGAAATTACTTCATGCTGGAAAATATTTTAGGTCTACTTCAATAAAGTTTTTCTATAACACTTTCCAACTCGGCTCAAATCCTAAGCACCAAGAATTTCGATCATTCCATTGATACGCCTAACCAGATTAATAGTAAACTCTCTCAAAAACCAACCCCGGGAGATTTTAGTTATACCTTTTCCAATCGATTCTCTAGAGTATTCTTTAACAACACCCAAAAATCCAGAACAACGCAGCTGCACTTAAGGACGCAAAAAAAAAAAACAAAGCAAAAAAAAAAAGCCAAGTTCACAAACAAAACACGCACCCACATATAATCCTTCAATAGAATGCTCCAAAAAAGCTCATCCAGTTTCCAAAGCAATATTCGTTCCATGTGTTCAACCAGTAATAAAACAAATGAAACTAACCTGCATGAATTGTTTTACGGTGCACTGGACAGACATGGCCCATCATAGACGTTTCCACATTAAGTGGCTTACGGTCGTGTGTATGATTGTCCTGCTGATGCTTTCTCGGATCAGCAGCAACAGGCACTTCGTTTCTCGAACTGTGTACCCTGTTATTTGAAGCACTGTGCGTCTTTTTCAACAGCCTGCGTTTTCGAGCGTTGCTCTTTCTGACGCAAACAGGCTTTCCGCTGTGGCGTTGAGCAGCCAATCTGTTACTTCTCAACGATGAGGAGTTGACCACATGGACGTTATGATCACTTGTTCGCTGTGCTCGCCGAACATTCTGCCTGGGCCGAAACCGCTTCACAAGAACTTCGCTGTGAGAGACTCGGCTTTTCCACAGACACCGGCTACGGTCGCTTCTTCCTCGAAGCTTTCTCTTCACCTTGTGGTTCAACAGGTTTCTCGGTAGACTTGCTTTCGTCGCAGGTCTGATTCTAGTGACTTTCTTCCTTCTGCGTTTCTTCATCTTACGGGCAACTTGTGAGCCGCTGCTACCTTCTGGGTCTCTATCACCTGTTATCTCTTGAAAATCAAGACTCGACGTTCCGGTCAGGTTGTCATCTGGTACGAGGCTTCGGCGCACTACGACAGTGTTGCAGCCCGTGTCACGCAAAACAGTGACAGCCTGTCCGTGTAGTCTTCCGGCAGCTACAGGCATTTCCCCCATCAGGCGAGAAGTCCCAAACACTGCGTTTACCACCGGCACCTTGGTGCCGTCCCTTAGCTCGACATAGCCACCTTTCACACGACCGGATACTGCGTCCAGCTCCTCCCTGCTTGCTTGAACACAGGAAACTTGCGATCCTCCGTCCCGGTTCCAGCATTGACTGGACGTGTGACCGAACTTTCCGCAATTTCGGCAGGTCCCAGCTTGGCTGCTCGGTTTCTGACCGTTTTTTGCACTGTGCCGCTAGGTGTCCACTTCTGCCGCAAAGAAAACATTTCCTAAGAAGTTTACTGGCATTGTAATGTTGACCGTTCGATGTCGGTCGAGATCCACTTGCCACAGAGTCTGCTGTAGCCTCCTCTCTCCTGGCCGGCTCCTGTTCTTGCGCCTCCAGATAGCGGTCTGCGAGGTCAGCCATTTCACCTAGCTGTTTGCTCTTTCTTTCTCTTAAGAAAAGCGACATTTTTGACGGAACGCTCCGAACGAACTGCTCCGTGAGCAGCAAATTCCGTAAGGCGGCAAAATCCTTCGCCGTCCCGGACAGGTCGACCCAACGGTCAAACAGGCTAGACAGCCTTGCCGCATATTGTGTACCGGTTTCCCCTTTTTCCGGCTTAGCACTTCTAAACTTGTCTCGGAAACCGTCCGCAGTTAACCGAAACCTCTGCAGGAGCGCTTTCTTTACGTTATCGTATTCAACAGAATCCTCCGGGGTTAGCCTAGAAAAGACTCCAAGTGCCTCCCCTGCCAAGCATACGCTAAGCGCAGTAGCCCAGTGTTCGCGGGGCCACATCTGCCCGCTCGCTAGTCTCTCAAAGCGCATCAGGTAGGCATCGAGGTCGTCTTTCTTCTCGTCGAAGGTGGGCAGCCAACGCTGAGGACTCTTCCATAGCGTTGTCCCGGTCCCATTTTCGGCGGAACTAGTGGTAACAGGGATCGGCGACGCGTTCTGTAATTCTTGCAGCCTGATCCTCAGCTCTAGGGTTCGGTGCTCCGCTTCGACACTTCTCTCTTGCTCCTGCGCTCTCGCGGCTCTCGTATTCTCCCTCTCTTGGTCCACCCATTCCTTCAGGGCCGAACCCTTGAGCCCGAGTTCTTTTCCGCAGGCCATTAGCTCGTGGAGCTCCATGGCTGAAGTCGCGCGGACCCTTTGCTGGATAGTCTGACTCTAGAACCTCTCCTCTGCTCCCGATCGGTAAGCCGGGTTGTGTGCTCCCGCAACGGCGTCAGCCTCACAACGCGCTCCCTACGGCGTGGCAAACTCACTCGCTCACCCTCCTCCTCTCAGGATAGATCGTCACAGTGGACAGCGGGTCCTGTCGCGGACGCCAGTTTGTCACAGGTTCGGATGTTAAAGATCCCATTTAAACAAACAAATTTGGAATTTGACTTGGACCGCTGTCCAGGTGTTAGGACCACACCTTGGCGAAAGACTTCCTGAGAGGCGGAAGGAATTGGGAGCAAAGCATGCCGACGTTGCGAACAGTATTTTTATATAAAATAATTCAAAAGTACGGGAAAGGCGCACAGGACGTACACACAGTCGAAAGAAGGAAAGAAAAAGAAAATCAAAAGTCAAATCGAGGTTGTCATACAGTTTTGGAGGGGGAGAGCCGAGTCAGGGTTCCAAGATGCCGGTGGGCGTCAGGTTCGCTGCGCCGCCAGTCGGGGTCGAGAAGTCGTGGTGGCTTGGGTGTTGTAGTGACGCACAGCACTCACTCACAAGCACTCACAAACCCCCCGTCGAATACTTCTCGGTGGTCGAACAACCATACCGCCGCGGACCTGCTCAGCGCCGAACATTCCACACCGACGCCGCCTTGCTCCGGCGTTCCAACCTTCTACTCCCCGCCTCGCGCGCCCGGGATCTCCTCTCCCCCGGAGCACGCGCCGGGGCACGCGCTCCTGTCCTCGGCGCTCGCGCACCCCACTCGCAAAAACGAAAACAAACAACACAATAACCACTGAAGGACAAAAATAATTATTGAATTCTGTGACATATACAGAAGTAAACGTATATCGTTAAACACTTGGGTTAAGGTTAATATACTTGACATGGGGTAACAATTCTAGATGCCGTTAAATCTACCGTTCTTTACGCGAAGTCTAAGCGCAACGTTCTCACTACCTAAAATCGCGAAATGACGGATCGAGGTCAAATGAAACTACGCTAAATGTGGCTCTCTGTTTTCAAACCTTTCCACCCGTCGCCATTAGGGCAGATCTCGAACCGCCGAAGTTACTCCCCCCCCGCATCCCCTGCCTTCGCCCCCCTTTTTTTTTTTTTCGGTCCCCCTGGACGTATACGCACATAGTGACAAACACACGAACGGAATGCAGCGCCCAAAATGGGACATAAAAAACAAACAAAACAAAACGTAAACTTGGCAGTTAACAATAGAAATGCAAAATACGCCCGTGCTTCGCTCCAGAGTTCCCACAGCCGCCGGAGAAAGGGGCGAAGGGGAGGGAGGGGGGGGGGGGCATTTAAAACACGAGGAGCTTAGACCACGTCCGACAAAACAAAACGTCCTCCCGGCACGCAGCTTCGGCAGGGCCGCGGCGGCTTTTGCAGCTTCCTTCCCCTCTCCCTGCACTGACTCCTTGGCCGACCCCAACCCTGACCTTAGGGTGGCGGCGCTCCTCGCTGCTTTCACGCAGCATTCGGCGGTCCACAGGAGCTTTCTCTCCTCGCTCAACGGGAAAGAGAGGCCAGAACTACCAGGAGGCGCCACGCGGGTTGACGGGTTGCGAGAGGAGGAAATAGAAGAGGCCACAACTTCTGACCTCCGACCTCTCTTTCCCTCACGCCTTCCTCCAGTGAATAGTTTCGTGTTTTTTTTCTTTTGTCATCTACACATCTTCTTAGACTTCTTCTCAGACCATTTGCTCGGGGTCCTTTGCCTCCGCGCCGTGTGTAAAGATGCACAGACAGACGGGATCGCGGCTCCTACACTCATCGTCGGCCGTTGGCTCTCGGCCCAACAGCAGCGGCGGCGGCGGTAGCCTCGGCGGATGAATGATAGATGCAAGTCGTGCCGGTGGGTCACGAGCCGCCGGGTCACGAGTCACGATCGGCGGGGAAGACTGCTTCCTCGGACGCCGGTAGCGAGGAGGCCTCGGCTACTGGCGTCCTCTTGGCGCTCAGGCAGGCAGGCAGATCGTGCCGGTGGCAGGGAGAGAGCCGACTGACGGGAGCAGCACGGTAGCTTGCTTTCTCTCTCTGTCTCCTCGGTTACCCTGTCAGCTTTCACTCCCCTCTCTCGCGCATCCCCTAATAAATCGGAGGATATACGAAGAAAAAAAAAAAAAAGAGAAAGGACTTGGGATGAGACGGTTAAGGTGGAAAAAGATGCGGCGCCACTATGTCGCCCCTGTTTCGTTGTCTTTTTTCCCCCTCGCTTCCTGAATCTGTCCAGCCTTACAATCGCAGTCTGCAACATAGTGCTTCCTTCGCATCCACGCCACTCGTCCGAGAAGGTGTTGAGTGGTTGGCGAGGTTTTTTGGTGGTGTAGCGATGGAAAGGGCGTTGTTCCCAGATTAGCGTAGGATTTGGCAGTGAGAAAAGCGTCTGGCTCGGGGAATGAACCGCTCTAATCTCCACAGTTGTATTTTTCCCCTCATCTCGAAGAGTGACTAGCGTGCCAAAGAATGCGCGATCACCAATGGTGAACTCAGGTGTAATTCTCTCGTGCGTGCACTCTTGAAAGAACCCTTTTCTTCAGGCCGTCGTTCGTGCTGACAAGAGGAAATATATATAGACCCGTTTTTTTCTTCTTTTTTTTTTTACGCTTCGGGGTTTACTCTTTCTTGGCGGCAATCACAAAAGGGTAGCCACGGCGACCTATTATATTCCAGCCTTTTTTTTTTTTCTTTCTTCACTCTCTATTCTCCCGTTGCCGTAACCTTTTGTCATTATTTTCTCTTCGCTTGTGAGGCAACAGCGATGAGCGCGTCTGCATGCTTCAGAGTCCGTCCTCTCTTCCACACGACCGTTGATGGTGTTGCGCGATCATGACCAGGGAAAGATGGGTGAGCGCAAAAGAATTGAACCGGGAAGAGAGGGGTCTTCGAAGTACCAGACCAAGAAACTTGCGTAGCAAGCACGAACGTACCAAGAAAGGAAGAGGAAGGCGGAAGGGGGGAGGGGGGATTTTGGAAACTTTGATCTCTGGATTAGAGAGCCGGATATAAAAGAAAGAAAAAAAATCTTTTGTGTCTAGAACACGAAGCGCGCAACAGAATGGCACAGGCGCGGAGTCTATACGCGCCTTTTTCCCAAGTAAGGCGGTGGTGGAATCGCTTGTCGGCGTCGGCGTGCTTTTTTTCCTTTCTTGAGGCGGGCAACGCAGCTAGGCTACCGGTTATCGGCTACGGTCCTCAAAAAGTGGAAGCAGTTGCGCGAGTAAAGCCCGCGTTGCCCGAAAATATAATTCGAGGGAAGAAAAATATACAGAAGAAAAACATATGGCGGGACGGAAGAAGGCTCCTAGTTTTCCGTTGCCTGGTTGTCTTCTTCTGGCCGTTCTGTTGGTTGCTTTCGTATCCCACTGCCTTTGTCCGGTCCAGGGTAGGCGGGTCGTGCGATCCTCGGCTGGCCGAACAATGGATCCGGCGTCTCGGTCGACTGGATGAGAGGTTTCCCTAAAAACGGAGGACCCCCGTCTTTTCGAAATGCTAGCGAAGGATGACGATCGCCGGTAGACCCGGCATCACTGGGGGCAGACGAGGCGGTGCCGCCGCTGATATCGTCTGCGTACTTGACGCAGCGGGCTCTATGCCGATGACTGTCATTAGGATTGCGCCAAGAGGCGTCGCTCTATGGCGGGGGACTGCTTCTTTCGTGACGGCACTGCGGTGCCGGCTTGGCTCGAGGTTTTGCTCGCTGCCTCTCTTTGTCTTGCTTGCCGAAGGGAGCACGATGAATCTCCGAATGTTTTCTAATAAGTGGATGAGTTTGAGAAAACGGGTGTCGACCGAGGATCATCGAGGGTGCCAACCGGAAGGGGGACAGGCTTCGTCGTTATCACTACGTCAAGTAGAAGGCATGTACACGCAAAAAAGAGAGAAAAAAAAACCTAAATCTAAAACGGCAAACAATCCACTGCTCAACGACGGCATCGTTCTGCATCGTTGACACAGCATCTTTTTACGGCGAAGCTGTATATGAATGGTTGGTCGTTTTTTTTTTGTCTCCGTCGACAGATAAAATAGTTGACAGAAAACCCACTCGCGTGCCTTATCTCTTATCACGTGATTTTGACACTTGTTTCAACAAGAAAACCACAAAACAAGTGTCAAAACCACGTGATAGATGATAAGCACGTAGCGCCCCCCGCATGCGTTTCACGGTAAAGATTCCAGGTGCACAAGCTGCCGCGACAACGGCAAAATACGAAGTGTGGAGTGACGTCACTCGCCACGCTAACAATGCGAAGCACGGAGCGCTCCCCACATGCGTTTCTCGGTAAACACTGCGGTATAGCATAAGCTGGCGTGGCAACGGGAGCGTTGCCGTGCCAGTCTTTCATGTGTAAAAACAGTTTTTGGTGCAGTGCATCTACTTTTCTTTCGTCAATCATTTGGTATAGACCCTTTTGCTGTTTACAAATATGAACTGTCGCTTGCGTCACAAGCGGCGTCCGGTCGCACCGTCCTTCCAAGCCTGTTGAGCTTGCTTATATCACCAGTGCTAAAAAGCATAAGTGCTACACGGACAACAAAGATGGAGATTTAACGAGGGCCTTTGGCTGTACAATATTACATCTTGGAGGAGGCAAGTTGGTTTACAAGAATACTCGAAAAAGTTTTAACAGATCTCGCACTACTTCGTTCTTTTATCGTTCACCTGGAGAATTGTTGGTGAAACGTTTCATCTACATTTCAAGCAGCGGTGTTAAGGTTGCCTTTGTTTATTCTTTTTATCAACCGGAAGTTCTCTTGGACGTCAAAGACTGGAGCACCACCTGGCGGTGTTCGCCAAAAAGAAGGGTCTATAGTGCAGTGGGTAATGGTTCCAGGTAATGCCACAGCCTCGCTGTCCGACCACCTTCACAGCGTGGAATGAAGCCTTAACTTTTAAGAGTATGGGATCCTTTGTTGTAGCAGCTTGCTGGAAGTCTTGTATATATTTTTTATTACCTGATTTTTTATTGCGATTTCCCGTAGCTATCCATTACCTCACTGTCTCAGTGATCGGGATTGGCGCACTAAATGTCTTTGTTTTTTTCCTTCTTTTTATAGACCAACACGCGGCCCTGACGTCACGCAGCTGCGGTGGCGCTGTCGATGGCACTGCGCATGCGCAGATGCTTCACTCCACGCGAATCTGGTTTCTGCGCACGCGCAGTGCCCACACCTGGTGTGGGCAAAAGCGGGCTTGTTTGTAAACAGCGTGTCGGTCTATATTCGAGCTTCATATATTAGCCTGCTTTTTATCTCCCTCCCCGTCAAGTGCAGTGAAGCAGAAGTTCAAAAGAGCTTGCTCTTGCTGGTATGCAGCTGCACTTCGTCACGATTGTTGCTGTTATAATTTATCGGGGGAGAGGTGAAATGGAATAGATAAACATGATTACCTATACTTTGGTGATGAAACGTTCCGGAACCCCTCATAATTATTCGACACGTCTTCGACAATGGGGTGGTGGCGCCATCTGTTGACCAAATTGTATGACTTTCATCGCCCGCTCGCCACACCGATGAGGTGAACTCCATTGTGCGAATATGCTGCGAAAAACTGATGAAGTTTGCCCGACGACTTTTGCCTTGCGCGTGTCATCCGCACAGTGACTGCTACGTCACGCGCAAAGCCAATGTGCCGTCGGGCGAAGTTCGTCAATTATTCGCCGCATAATTTGTTCCGTTGAGTTCAACAATCCAAATCCGAATTGTTTTGATCGGTAAAAGATTTCTCTTTCGAAGCTAGGCAGATTCGCGGGTTCCGCGAACGACAGTTCTAAAGTAGAGGTCCCACGCCCGTCGCCCACCGCCATCGCTTAGTCCGCTTCGTCCAGCCGTCCAGCCAGCGCCTCCCGCGATACGACGCCATGTTGAGAACTACGCAGATATTACACAGAGTGCTTACGGGTCTCTGTGCAACGTTTTTTTTTTTTTTGTCAATTAACGTATTTGCAGCTTTTTAGAAGCCACAAAAAATGGGTGTTTTTATTTTTACTATTGAATGTGGGCCTTCGGTGACGTACGACTTTGATTATATTTGGTGTGTGTGTGTCAAAACCATAGAAAACGGCACGTGACCACGGAAAAAAGAGTGAGCGGGACTCAAACCGGCCAGTTATCGATCGGTGGTTTTTGGGTGGAAAGAAGACGAACTTCGAGCCGCAATTTGTGTTCTGGGCTCTCGTACGTCATATACAAATAAAAACCTGGGCGAGCAAACTGATTGGACCATGTTCTCTCAGGTCAAGCCGCGTAGAGCGCGCTTTAAATCAATCCAGGGGATTCCAGGTATCGCATTTCTCTCGCACGAGCTTGCTCGGCCTCGCGAGGCGTTGCGTATTTGAACACTCTCTCAAAACACCGTCGCAAAAAAAAAAAAAAGAACAAAAAGTTGCGATGGCGGTTTTTGGTTTATCTTGACGAGTGTTCGGTACGCGGAAATGTCAGGGAGCGTCTGAGGAGAGTGAGCAGCATGACTGACTGCAGAGAATGCAGAGGTATGGTGTCGTGTTCGCGTGGCTTAACCATCGCATCTAGCAACGGAGGCGGTCTGCAGCTGCCAGGGGTAGAAGATAAATAAGGATTTCACGACGCCTTTCAGATTGGACAGCGCGTGACATAAGGGGAATTCGAACCGCGCGTTGCTCGGGCACGCACGAAGCATTTTCTACGTTCCTGACGTGGCTAACGACGAGAAAGTCGAGACGGACTAGAAGGGACAGGAGGAAGCGTCCTGAAAAATTTACTGGTGGGCTTTCTCTCGACTACTGGATGGGTGGGTGCGCCAGATTTTGTCGTCGCGTCGTCTCTTAACGGTTATTAATCGCCACGTTTTATCGGTACTTGGAGTTACGGTCGGGGACAGGAGTAGGACGGCATGGAGGACCTTCACTGTCTCGCCTCCAGCGCCAGCTTCCTCGCTTCCATAAGGCTTCGGAGTCTCGTGAGTCTGGTGCATGCACGCTTAGCGAAAGAGCGACGAAAAACGGGCGAAAGCGCAACGAAGGACGGGCAGTCGAAGGAGACACCCTGCTGTTCTCGCCTTGTTTATGACATAGGCGATTGCAAGCAAGGCCACTGGCTGCCGCCAGGTCTCTGCTCGTGCGGACCAGCCCGTGCTATTTCAGACTTACCAAAGCTTTGTTCACGCGCAAGCTACACGTGCTTGCACTCATGGGGCACCAGTCGTTGCAGCATGCTTGCAATAGACCCTTTTCAAAAGTCAGAGTCACCTTGTGGCAGTACCAATAGCCCAATATTGCCGCTCTAATGGCTGTGATAGGAGATCATGTTCGGCTAAATCAAGCACCCTCGATTTCGTGAGTCGAGGGTGGCGTAAAAGGACCAACACCTCTTCCCCTTTCTTCTCTATGCTTTCGAAGATGTTCGCATTTTCTGGTGTGGAGAAGCTGTGTAGTGCCGCCATTAGAGCGTCGGGTTTGGATCTGCACAGGGTGGGTAGACTGACTTTCGGGAAGGGTCTAATGCTTAGCATACATAAGTAGGAGCAGCTTCGCGGAAGAAGCGCACTGTCTATTTAATGTAATAACTATATAGTTATCACAAAGAGACGAAACGCATTATACCAAGAGACAACAAAATAAAGCATTGTGTCTTTTGCAGAAGTTCTTATTTCTTCAGAGCCGCTGTGAGTCTAAAATTGACAAGAGTTTTTCTTAAACAGGATATACTAGGGAACCGTGCCATCTCGTGGCAGCTGCAACAATACCGCACGCACGCACGCACGCACGCACGCACGCACGCACGCACGCACGCACGCACGCAGAGACTAGGGAACTAGGTTTGTCCACGAAGCGATTTTTTTTGTCATCCGCTTTGACGCTGCCGCTCTTGGTGACCTCTGCCCGCAAATGAATAAGCACATATTCAAGCTTGTTAAGTGAAAGCACTGCCATAATATACGTATGCGTCAAAATAAAAAAAAAAGAGAAATCTTTTATCTTTGCACTCAGGAGAGGAACTCTCTCGGGAGAGTATTAAAGGGCCGATGCAATGATTTTCGTACTTCGCGCAAATACCGCTTAAAACGGATTCCTGACGTTAATGACCTGTGAGACACCCCTTCGTTTTTCACCACACGCAATCAAAGTCGCAGAAAAAATTTAAAAAAGAAAACGAGCAGCGTTCAACCCCTCAACTCGCAGCCGGAACAAGTAACCACGTGATCTGGAGCCGATTATATGCCGCCTATGTTGATCATAGCCACGCGCTGGGGTTGGCAAAGAACAGGACACACGCTGAGTTCCAGACATTGTTATGGTTCGGCTACTGTTGTCATTCCATCGATTGGACAAGGGCCACTACCCGAATGCTTCTCGATCTATCGATTATCACGGGCCCAAATCGAGTGCGCACGCAATGCTCGGGTCCTATCTATGAGCCGCATTCAAATATCGTCAACGAAGCCCCCCTCCGTTGACGATATTTGAGTGCGGGGTACTGCGATCCCTCAGTTACGTCATCAAGTTTTGCAAAGGAGAGATTGAATGAAAACGCTCGCTTTTGTCCTTGACATTACACCGCAACAAAGAGGTTTCTTGGCCAGTGGCGTTGCGTGCGAGTAACCTTGAGTCCCACTAGTGCCAGTACAAGCTCGTGTTAAGTGAAAAACATTCCAAATGAATATCGTTGCACCGCCCCTCTAAATGTTTGAAGGGACGTCGTTTTTGCTTGTTTACCTGGCCGTTCTTGATGTGTTCTTTTTTTTTTTGTATTGCAGCCTTTTTTTACGTGTTGCATTTGTGTCGCTGTCTAAACAGCGCCATGCGCATTCGGAATCAATACAAAGTGCACATGCCTCTCTCGGAGTAAACAGAAAAAGACAATGAACAAAACGTTACCCTCGATATGCTAGACAGACTGTCATTCAGACCTGGTACGTCCAGAAACTGCAGCGACGTTAGGTCCTCTTAGCACCCAGTTTGGGCGCGCGGGGATTGATTATGCCCCGATTAATAAAAGCGTACGCGTTGGAAAAATGGGAAAGGAGGCTACGTGCCTCATTCGGTGCTGAATGAAATAGAAGCTTTTTAATGGATGATTCTTCCACGTGTGCGCTCTATAAAGTTGAGCACGAATTTAACTCAAGATGCCTCCCAATATCATTGTTCAAACTCCCAAAACGTTTAGAGAATGACTTCCGTTGTGCTTTTGGTTTATACCAGAGAGAAATCAACCTTCTTGCAGAGATTTGAATCGCATATTAAAATGGGAATTGTGATATATCCTCATTATTATGAACACGATTTACAGCTGCATGACTTCTGTATCGCAAATCGCGAACGGAATCGGAATTATCACGTGCCTTCCTGAAATCTGGTAACAATAAAAACGTCCTAAAGTTTGTTTTTTTTTTCTTAAGAAGACGTCGGCGTTTTATATTACGCCTAGGCCTCCAATTGACTTAGTCCGAAACTCCAAATGCCTCACCGCGGGCTAATGCCACGTTATGCATTGCAGGAATCAGTGGGGAGCAAGCTCCATACGCGCTCCGCTCCTGGCCCACAGGCTCCCCAAATGCAACGCGCGCGGTGGCGGCTTTATGAAAGTAGTCTATTGATCTCGCGGACCATTCCCGTTGTAGCACCAGACATGTACTACGCGCATGTTCTTATTTGCCTTCCAGCCTTAGGCAGTCATAGTCGGCATTCCAGGTTGTAACGTGTCGTTTGTGTTCTTGTGTACAGAAATTCCGGGAGCAGTCCATCGACGGGACGAGTCTGCCTCTGCTGACCGAGGACCACTTGACCGTCTACATGGGAATGCGCCTGGGACCCGCACTCAAGCTGAGGACAAGCTTGGCCAAGCTGACCGGGCGGTGCACGGTGTGCATGCACTGTATCCACTGCCACGGAGAAGACAACGACCGGAGGTCCACTTCGTCGGCGTCCTCGACACCCGCCACGGGCGGTTCGACGGGATGCGCTCCATTGCCGGCGTCCAGCACACCGCCAATGGTTCCACCGGCGGCGACACCACCTGCTACCGTCTCCGCCAGCTCACCGGCTTCGAGCAAGTGAACGTTCTGGGCTCACCGTACAAGTGCTACGGCAACAGTGCGCGTGAACGTACCTTATTCTGAAGATGTACTTCTGAAGATGTCCTCTTCGTGGTGTCACCCGAGAGATGTCCCTCGGCTTGTCGTCAGGCGGAACAGCAAACTCTTCAATCAGTGCTCAACAGTTAGAATGCAAGTCCTGCTTGGATTCTCAGTGGGCGCCGTCGAGGAAGGACGCCAACAAAGAAGAGGTTGCATCGTCAAATCATACGAGGTGTTTCTGCGAACGTCTCTTGTCGAAAGAGGGATGTGCAAGGATCATCGAGGACGGGAACTGATACTCTCCAGTGTCGGCAGTGCGAATGAGTGACGGTGGTCGGCGATGACGTTAGGGGTACTTCGATGAAACTGTCAACAATTCCATGGACTTCGCACGACACCTGCGGACTGTCACAGTGTTGGTTCGCTCAACGCCGTTTTTTTCGTGTTAGTCCCCGATCCACCAGACTTAAAACAGACTGTTTTGAAGAGGGCGGTATCCCAACTCGACAATGGACAAACGAGGCGCTTAATTTATTGACGGTGTCAACGTGGTGGGATGAACTACCATGCTGCTAGACGTCCCAGAATCTTCCGTGGCGGACAAGATGTGGCAGACGTCAAACGGCCTTTTGTAGTCTATTCTTTTGTCTTGATTTGTATATGCGGTACGTTCTGTCAGCCGTCAAACTGTCACTCTCCTTTAGTAACGACGATGATGGCGAGGGCTGGCATCCGCGACAAGCGAAGAAGTGATTGAACGACATCAAACAGGAAAACGTAATTAACACGTGATGGGGAGCCGTGCATAACACATACGGGGACGATGTCGGATGATCGGTGGCGTGCAGTGAGGGCTCATGACTAGGTCGTGTGCGTCGAGTCAAGAGTTGAAAAACTACATCGTCATCTCTTTTCTCCGTTTCTCATTCTCCCACTGGATCACTGTCGAACTCCTCAAACGACCACAACGCGATGGAAAAGCGTTTCGACAGTGGTCCGGAGGGAAAACTCTAGTTTGGCATTTGCAGCCTCAAATGCCGTCTCACTTCGTGTGGCCGCCCGAGGTGCGTCCACCCGACGCCCAGTGAATGTTGCGGGCGAAAACGCGACCTCGGATATTTTCATCCCATTCCAGATGTACTTGTGGTTCGGCTTTTCCAAGCTACTTGAAGTTTGTTCGTTTCTGAGTCAGTGCAGTCTTGATTTGAGTTTCGTTTTCCTTTCTTTCTTTATGAGTGAAACAAAAGTACTTGGCTCCAGACTGTTTCAAATGTGCACGACATTGTAACAAGCAATCGATTCCTTTTATTTTCTTCGGGTTTTCTTTTCACTTTTGTATGTGTGTGTGTGTGTGTGTGTGTGTGTGTGTGCATTTGCGCGATTGTGTGTATACGCGTGCGTGAGACCATCACTCAAGGTGGTTGACTCCTTTGTTGTTTATTTTTTTTTCGCCTGTGGTCGGACTCCGAATGTTTCTGGTCCGCCTTTCGCTTGGGTGTTTTTCTTTATCTGGTTCAAATATTTTTGTACGTAGTCTACAAATGGCTCTGGTATTGTCTTTTCTTTTTTCAAGTTTGCTCTCTCGTAGGGTTGTTACATTTCTTCCATTTCTGTGTGATCTTTCCGCGTTTGGTGATCTCATTCTAGTCGTACCCAATGACGAAATGGAAAGAAAAACAATGTCCCGCAAATATAACTATGACGCTTCGTGAACGAAGCCACAAAGACAAAGTGGGCCTTTATGCTCCGGAGCCGTGGTCGAATCCGAACATCCGGCGTGCTAACCACACCCAGTAGCCGGCGTCACGTGATGTGAACAGTCGCATCTCATTGGTGGTCAAACGTGTCTTCTACCACGTCACGGGACTCACCAACTGAACCAACTGCTAATCAAAATGGGACTGCTTGCATCTATACTTCGGGACGCCGCATCACACTGTCTTTGCTGGTTTCGAAGCTTCTGTTGACTATATCATTATGCTCGAGCATTTCCACGGTACATAATTAAACCCCATCTTTTAATTAAAAAAAAGACAGAAAAGGCAGATGGCAAAATAAAGGAAGTTTGATTCAACTACTGGGAACTGCAAACAGCCGCAGCATTCAGGAGTTGGTTATACGGATGTAGATATTATCTTGCTCACCTGAACGAGGAGGAAAGTATGCGTGGAACCGCTAGACGAAGTCTTTATATAACGCGACACGATAAATGGCTATACATACGAGCGATGGCAGAAAGCCCCCGAGTAATATATATTTATTTTATATCCGTATTCTCGTCGATTCGTAGGCGCAGTCTCGTCGTTTCTCGAGGGACGAGACAAGGTGAGAAGCTGCGGCGGTCGGGTGATATAAACGTTACAAAGCGGTATTCCGTACGTTACAGAGAGGATGATTGAGTAGGCATAGTATTTTGATTTTTTTTTTTCGCGCAGTGGTGTCTTTTTTCTTTTATTCATTGTTTTTAGTTTCTTCGTTTGAATGTGTGAAAATCTGTCAAGTGTTAAAAAAGTGTATGTAGGGTATTTGCTGTTTTGACAGTTAACTGATCTTCCAGTCGTTTGGTTCTTACGTTCTACTCGTGGCAACAACAAATACTTAAATCTGGCAGTGGTGTAGCGAGCGTCGTAACTTGAATAAAACAAGAACAAATAACAAAACGATTCGTTTTTCAGCGGTCTGGAAAAGGAAAACAATCGTTAACGATAATGATATGTAGGCTCTAGATGTATTCATGGTTTATTTCACAGTTTGCAAGATTTTCACGCGCCTTATTCGGGACGAAAACTATTCCAGAGATAAATTTATAGCGACATTTCAATAACATAGTTATCAACGATATATTGGATATAGCAAAAAAAAAAAAAAGAAAGAAAAAAGAGACACACTGTTCTTTTAATATCATACAGAAAAAGAAAACTTCCCAACGAACGTTCAAAAAGAAAAATGAAGTATATATTTGGGTTGTCTTTTTGCAGTTACTTTTTCGACAATCACTATCGACAGTGGGCGACCCAACTCAGAAATACGACGCGACACCGGGGGCTGCGGCGAACGGCACCAGTGGCCGAATCCCGTGTCTGTATTAACGTCATTCTCCTGAAACAAATCTGCTCCTAGCACCGCAGTATTCACTCGTCGTGTTTTTTTGTTTTTGTTTTTTTGTTTTGAGTGTATGACGCCGTTATCTTGTTGTTCTATGATTTTTTTCTTTCTGGCGTGAATTACGGCGACCTGAGTTTGGTGCGTGTGTGTTCTGTCTCTATCCATCGCGGCAATATGTCCACAAGGCCCCCTGGTTTTCCTCGAAACAAACGCAAGTGAAACATGAACGAGAGAGAAAGAGAGAGAGCGAGAAAGAGAAAAATGTGAAGTTTAATATATTGAGTACCTCTATTTAAGAATACCAGGATGGTAGGTTTCGTTTGCGGACTCTGTACATACCGATGTATATGGCATGTAAAATCAAGATGCAAAATATAAAGCGTCGTCTACCCGTGAGTTTGGTGTCTGTCCTAACTTTCTTAAGCCGCGGCCACACTCCTGATGCGTCCTACAAGACAGAGTCAGCGTCTGTGGTCTGGGTATGGTGGTCCTGTAACATACGCCATAACGGCCTGCAGACATGTTCGAAGCACACATGAAGCAAACACGTTTCGAAATTGCTTCAGGCGTGTCCGCAGATGGCATGATGTCTGCAGCGTACGCCGTGTCTTTTACATGATCTAAGAGCAGCCTGACGGCTGCTTTAAGCTGGCTTATGCGGAGGGCAAGTTCGTCTGCTTCCTGCGCAGGGGGTAGCAGTGACGTCAGAACGCCGAGCCCTGATTGGCTGATCGCGACCCCCTATCTGAGCATCGTCTGCTCCTTTGCAACGTCGTCTGCGTCTGTCTTAAGGCCTGACCACATTAGCGTAAACGGCGCCGCCCGTCGGCGCCACCGGGCGGCACCGCCGTCCGGCGTCCCTACGCGAGGAGTCCACATTGTCCTCCGTTTTGCGGGGGTCACGTGACAGCACTGGCTCTCGCGATCGCGCGCGCACCTCTCTCGGATTTCCCGCTCTTTCGTCGTCTGCTCTTCGGTAAATATTTCCGTTTTGGCTCTCATCTTTTGCATTTAGCAGCATCGAAACCGCACTCACTGCCTACATGGTAGGTGTCCATGATGACCTGGTGATCAGCGTGAATGTGATAATCCTAGCCTGCTCGTTAATCTTGCGACGTCGCCGCGCACTGAAGGGAAGGAGGCGCAGGTTTTGGGTCCGGCCGAGTTGCTTCTACCGAAACACCGAAGGACAGGTCAGTGCTTTGCTGCCCCGGCGGCGCGCCAGAGATGAAGGCTACTTTCGAAAGTGTCACCAAATCAACACGACATTCGTCACAGCACAGACGACATGCAACAAGTGCCATGGAGAAGCTCACCTGTAATTCCGAATTCCTCTCCTATAATTTCCCAGCGGTTGTTTTAGCGTCATTATCTAGGTAGTCTGGCTGCGTCTTGTCATATAAAAAGGGAAACAGTCGCACAGTTTCAACCGGCAGCGCCGACCAGCGCCGACCGTCACGCCGTTGGCCCCCACGACGCCAATGTGGCCGTGCCTTATCCCTATTTCCCCCCGACGCCTTCTGCAACGGAGCGGTTCCTTGAAACTGTGCGACCGTTTCCCTTTTTATATGACAAGACGCAGCCCGACTACCTAGATAATGACGCTAAAAACAATCGTTGGGAAATTATAGGAGAGAAATTCGAAATTACAGGTGAGTTTCTCCATGGCACTTGTTTCATGTCGTCTGTGCTGTGACGGATGTCGTGTTGATTTGGTGACACTTTCGAAAGTAGCCTTCGTCTCTGGCGCGCCGCCGGGGCAGCAAAGCACTGACTGTCCTTCGGTGTTTCGGTAGAAGCCACTCGGCCGGACCCAAAACCTGCGCCTCCTTCCCTTCAGAGCGCGGCGACGTCGCAAGATTAACGAGCAGGCTAGGATTATCACATTCACGCTGATCACCAGGTCATCATGGACACCTACCATGTAGGCAGCGAGTGCGGTTTCGATGCTGCTACATGCGAAAGATGAGAGCCAAAACGGAAATATTTACCGAAGAGCAGAAGACGAAAGAGCGGGAAATCCGAGAGAGGTGCGCGCGCGATCGCGAGAGCCAGTGCTGTCACGTGACGCCCGCAAAACGGAGGACAATGTGGACTCCTCGCGTTGGGACGCCGGACGGCGGTGCCGCCCGGTGGCGCCGACCGGCGGCGCCGTTTACGCTAGTGTGGTCAGGCCTTTCGGCCTCATTCACACAGCCGTTTTTTCCCCCGGCACGGCGAAAACGCCGGCCGTCCTTTACGCCGGGGGAGAGGGTGTTGGGACCGGTTTCCGACCGAAATCGGGCCTCCGGACCCGAAATGGGCCGAACGAGGATGTCCAACGTCCCCGGCACCGGCGAGAGAACGGGAGCGCCGGCACCCCGCCCCATCGACGGACGGCCAATCACAAAATAGGAAACTTTCGCTGAATCTGGTGGATTCCCAAAAGTGTAAGTAAGCCGCCGTAGTTTAAGGGAGCATATTCCAATCCAATCCAAGACAGCGCTGAATTTTTTTTCGGGCGGGAGATCGTGTTTCACAAGGAGACTGGACATGGCGCCCTTCAACGCTGAGCGTCTGCTCGAAATGGTTAGGGAACATAGATTTCTCTACGATCACGGTCACCCCGACTTTAAAGACTCTCAAATGAAAGAAAACAGGTGGAAGATAATCGGGGAAGAATTCGGGATGGAAGGTAAGCGATATGAGGCGAACGCGCACAGTGGAGAGAAGTGGCTTTGTTTTTTTTTTTCTTTTTTTCAGGATCAAAAGTGGCTGCCAAGTTCGCCAACCTAAAAGATCGGTGGCGTAAATTACGTAACAAGCTGGTCGCAGGGAAAAGGTCTGGCGCCGGGTCATCAGATGTCCCACGTATAACGTGGCGATACTTCGCAATAATTGAGAGTATGATGGCAAGGGAGCGCCTAGGAACGTGAGTGAAATGTATTTTGCCGAAGTCTTTGAGACGCTTTATGTTTCGAATTTCCGGCTTTAGAGCGATTGGTAGGGGCACTTACTGCGTAAGCTCTCGTTCTGTGTGAGCATTCCTTCAAGTGAGGTGCACCCGCGCGCTCGTGACGCGTTCACGCCCTGCTCGTACCGAAACCTCTTGAACCGTCGATTTCTGAAAATTAAACTTTCCAGGCTCAAAGGGGGGGTGCAACGATTTCCGGACTTCGGTCAAAGATTTGTGGAAGTTGCCCACTGACACTTTTGAAGCAAAGAACAGAAAACCGATTTCGCCTGCGTGTCCTAGGTGTTGCGTAAAAAAAAGATAAATATTGGCATTTCGGGCACCCCTCAACTCACTCCCAGTCTTCAGGGTCACACCTGGTCGCACTCCCAGTGACGTCATTCGGAGTGCCGTGTAGCTTCCCGTGTGCTATCTCGGAGGGCGCTTCCTCTCCCTCTCTCCGCTGACATTAGCGGGCGTTATGCTGCAGCTTAGAGCCGAGCGAGGTCACGTAATCTTTTCGCCGTAGTTCCTTCGGCCGCCACTTGGGGCTGCAGGGGGGGGGGGGGGGGGGGAAGAACCTCGACCTTTGTTTTGCAATTATGCAGCGGAATCGTGACATTTTTAATGAAGGAGGTGTTTTCTCTATCCTCCGGGACACGATAAACAACGTAAAAATTACAAGATGCAAATTCTTTTAATCATAAAATTGTTGCACCGCCCCTTTAAAGATACTGGAGACCGCGAAAACTCTAGCACGTGCGCGTTGTCCCGTGCTCTCTTATGGTAGAGTGGTGCAGTATGTGCATCTTCTGTAGACTATGACAGGTGGACTGTTGGCGTACTGGGAAAAGTAATTTTCGTTTTTAAATAGACAATAATTTTTTTTAACTACTCAGCATATGGTTAATTACGGTACATGAAAATATAGCCCAAAAACTCAACAATTAAAGGGAAAAGATGTGTATACTAATGTCTGAAAAATAGTTGAAGAAATTTGTGCACAAGTTAGAACAAAAAGCCTTAACATTTTGGGGCTATATTAAATCATACTATAAGTTTTAAAAATCATAGTTATACGAGGTGTGCCCCATACACACCCCTACCTCTTCCTTCTTTATTTGTTCCGTCATCAAGTGTGCTTCCATTAGTCATGCCATTCAGAGAACCTGTTGCATGCGGAGATGCATGTCCTCCAGAACACTTTCTTAAAATGCAAGCCTTGGCTTGTTATAGCAATGCTCTAACTTCTCCTCTGGTGGTGTTTTTATGGCCTGTTGCACACAAATTGATTACCCGGGCTCAGGACAGCCTAGAAAGCTAGAATGGCGCTCTCCAATGCGCACTTGACAACATTCTGCACCTCGGAGATGAAACATCGCGGTAGGAGTTCAAATCAAATGATTCAACAATATCCATAGTCCTGACTGCTGCTGTCATTTAAGAAAACAGGCAGCAAAAGAAGTTTCATTGTGCAATTGAGGCCATCTTTATAGCAGTCCCCAACTATGGTGCCTGGAGCACTTGTTTGACTGGTGTGTTTAGCGCCCTATCCCATCCATACATCAAAAGCAGTCCCCAAGTGTCAACAAATGACGTCACAGAAGCAGGAGTGTCATGCTGTTGCATGTCGCAATCCTGGCAGTTGGGCGTAGAAATGCTGGCAGAAAACACAAGCGAACGCGAGTGTCGCTGTCGTTACGGCGTCCCAGTCGTCCCAACCTCCGGATGCTGTAGCTTCCGTGGACTGCCACACAGGAGAGGAGCCTGTAGCCGAATAGGCGTCTGCCACATCCACCACAGCTGCTGGAACACCGCCAGGGTGGCGACTGGCGACAGCATGACACTTCTATGACGTCATCGGGTGGAAATCGAGGGACCAGTTTTTTGGACTCGGTGAACACACCAGTCGGAGACGCGTTCCAGGCACCATACCCCAACGTCAGCAGGACGCCACGCGTGACAAGTGCCATCGTCGTGTAGGGAGTTATTTCTGATAGCTCACTAGCTTCAGAGAAAGTGCGAAAAGAAATCAAAACCGAAGCTGTAGTTCTTCGGCTATCTACGAGGTGGTGTAACGTGTTCCTGTGCACCAAATTAAACTTTTGGTGGAATTTATCGGTCATGGGCAATCGCTGGACAATGAGCGGGGTACACAAATAGCTAAGCATACAGTAGATGTTTCGCCTCCAACGTGAACTTCCAGGCTTCGCTAAGCATTAGTAGCACGGGTAGCCAAAACCTGGGGGAAGGCATTGAGTGCGGGACCTTAAACTGGGTTCTTAACCTATCACCGACTCTAGGCACTTAAAAAAGCTCCCTTTTCTGAAGGCAGCAGTTTTTTAACAATTATGTCGATGTGCAGCATAAAGCAAATGGGCAAAGGCCATCTCTTACTCTCTGTCGACATCAGGAAACACCTTCTTCCTTTCATTTATTTTTTTCACTTCCCAGTCGAATCTACTGCTGGACCCTGCACTACCTTCTGAAACGCAAGTCAAATTATCAACAAAAAAGGCTGTTTTACTATTGCATTTCAGTACATTTTGAGACAGTTGGTGATGCAGGAATATACAGCATAATGTCAAACAAACGTTTTTTTCAGGACCCCATCCCCGCTCAGCGTTGGAGTTGTGGAGCCTGGTTGCTCCTCCTGGTAATTATGATATGTTCTTTGTGTATATACTAAGGCAACGGTTCTCAAACTTTCTGATCTCTAGGAGTGCCTATCTGTTGACTGGTGGCCGAGGAGCCTCCCTTTGTCTCGGCATTACTGCAATAAATTATTGCAGAGGCGTACAAACCTTGCAAACAGTAAAGCACAAGGAATCATAAATGAAGCATATCTGTTTATTTTCAGGGGTGAAGACAATCAGGAGCTGGATGACAACCCTGAAAGGTATTGAGATATACTGCATCTTCTGTGCTATATTCCACGGTCGTGCACAATCCGCACTATGTGTTTACTTCGCACATCACACTGACATTTGTGGGGGATCGTGCAAACTGCTCAACCACAAAAACAAGAAAGGCTTGACACCGAAAAAAAATTTGGGGCTCCAATCCATGCTGTGAAGGTGGCTGGCCAGCAAAGCTGTAGTATCACCTGCAATGATTGCCCACTGCACTATAGACCCTTCTTATGACAAACGCCACCAGGTGGTGCTCTGGTCTTTGACGTCCCAGAGAATTTCCGGTTTATAAAAAAAATGAGCAAAGGCCACCTTAAATGGGCCCTGCAATCATATTTCAGCTTCAACCTTTTTTGCGATTTCCACGTCTCTTGGTGTTTGGGCAAGCCAGCGGGCACGGAGAGAGTAACTAAATATCAGTGCGTCATATTTTAACCGGACGATGCGGAAACCTCCTCCACCTACGGGGCGACCCGCGGTGCCGAAAGCGCGCGATATGTGACGTCTTTGGTCCTGGGCTTACTACTGGTCAGAGCCGCTAAAAGCGTCTTTTTGTCGAAATACAAAATATAAGTGCCGCGAACCGTTTCAATTATTTATAAAAGTAGATTTGTTCACTATTTTAGATAAGAAAAGAAACAAATGCCGTTCCGAAAGTATGGAAACAAGAAATGACCCGTCGACATACCCGCCACCAAGCGGTGGAAAAGGCGGCGCATACTAGAAAGGTGTAGTTGGATCAGGCACCAACGAGCCGCGAACGTAGAAAGGTCCCGGATGTACGCGGCGGCGCTGTGGTCGTACGGACTGGAGGATCCGACCGGTTCCGAGCGTTCCCAGGGCCTTCGGCGAGCAGCTTTCGCTTGCGGTTTGGCCCTTTGGCAGTATGGCAGCGCGAAGTGGCTCCCGTTCTGAACTGATCTTTACCCCGTGTTTGCTGTCGTTTGTGGCCAATGAAGTGTCATGCCAAATTAGTGTTTAATTGCGCAGCAAATGCAATGCGAGCTGCCCTGGCTGCCCGCTTCGTACAGCCTAGCCAGAACATGCTTTAGTGGTGCCCTCTCGACACGGAGTGCGGCAGCCGTGACCGCTCGCTGAGCTCACTACCCCTCCTCTAGTTCACGGCCACTCAAGCAACCAAGGATGTCATGAAGGAGGTTATTTTTGCTTGTTTTTGTAATTCAGTTTGCCTATAACTTTTAAAATAAAGCGGAATTCGAGAAAAGAACAAACAAACAGACGAAGAACAAAGCATAAAAGATAGACCTACAAAAGGGTCCATATATACCTTCTTGCACCACGTCTCGCTCTGGAGGAGTACCTTTCCCCATTGCACGCAGGTGCGCTGCGGCGCACCTGCGTGCAACATCGCAATGCCTAGTTCGCAATTGTTGCTTCACTGCAGTACACCAGTATGCGGTGAGAGGCGCACTCAACAAAGCTAATTAACCCACCAGAACAGATCACGAGACTTATTGCGAAACTTCTGAGTACTGTCAGTGCTGGTGCAAAATCAAATTGAATAGTATGTTATTTGAGGCGATTATCAAAAGTTCTAAAAACCCGCACGAGCCTACCCTAACGATCTGGCCCGGTAGCGAGGCCTGCAGCTGTTATATTTTCAGTATCATTTAAGTCAACTTAAGTTCTGGTGCAATGTTGGCGCAAATTCCTCACATTTTTGTCAAATTTAGCAGGGTGTAGCAGGGTGAGCATCTTGGCACAGTTTGGCGCAAAAGGCGCAGCAATCACATCACTGGGTTTGTGTTTCAGTAACATGATTGTGCTCTTCAACAAACCTGTTAAAATGTTCCTAATTTCTTAATAATATTTTGTGGTGTGTGTGTGGGCAGGTTGGGGAGTTGATCTAAGTTGGGTGGTCTTTCCCCTCGTGTCCAATAAGTGTGGGTGACTTTTTTTTATGTATATGTGGGGAACATGTCTGGGTGATGTGTGCTTTGGGTTTTTCGTGTTGGTGTCTTTGGGTGGCTTCGTTACTTCGTGTAATAGTTAGAAGTGTCCAACCTTTTTTTTTTCTTTTTGCTTCGTTTGGTGTGTACTTTTGCTTGGTCACAATGCTGGCGCAAATTGATTGTATTTCGGCGAAATGTAGCAAGACGTAGCAGGGTGCTTTGGTGCACTTTGGCATAAATGGTGCAGAAATCACATCACTGTGAATGAAATCTTTGGTTTTCAACAGCCCCCAGTATCACGAAGAGGTCGCAGCAGAGGAGTCCGACGTTGAGCTGCTGAGCTATTCACCTGAGCCACAGGCGCCTGCACCCGCAAAACAGGCTGAAGAAAATGTCTCCGGTGGACCACCAAAACCAAAAAAGTAGGTCTTACATCTTTAGGGATTGGTTACCCAAATACAGTTCCTTATTCTGCTGAAAAGAGAGCATAGCACCATGAAAGTGCACCCATGGGCAATATGAGCTGAAACAATCAATCCAACCTTTTTGTACATTTGTGGCCCCCACAAGCTCTAGTAGCCATCAATTTCTAACAAAGTACAAAGTATGGGGCATCAACTTTCCTACATTGAACCATAGCTGTTTAAAGAACTTACGGGTATGCCAGCACTGTCCGCAATAATACCTTCATGAAAAAAAACTTTCATACATTCAGTGAGGGCCATACATTGGTGGCATAGTACATTCAACATATTGCACCTTGTAGCATAAGGAGTCAATGCTCACAGTGCAGATCGAACCCAGGTATCCTGGGCTAAATCCCTGCCTCTAGTGGTTTCAGTATGATCCAGCATTGTACTGGCCTGCAGTCATGTATTCACCTGTACATGTGCTGCAATGCCTGCAGATTGGCAGTCATTGTGCATTGGCTAAATTGCTCCTCTACATCATTTCATCAGTATGGACCAGGGTGATCTGATGGAGATATGCAAAGAGCCATAAAATATAACAATTTGAGGTGAGGAGCTACTAAACGTTATTGCTTATAATACTTCTTCCTTGTGCATCTCCATTTGTGAAACCAGCACCTTGCAACTTGGATCAAGCATAAATGGAATCCTTACATAACCTTTGTCCAGGTGATAAGCATCATCCTCGACTGTGACAAAGAATGGAATGCTAAACTGTGAAACAAAAAAGCATGCATGGTGAGGCAGCCACTGACCCGGTTGGTCTCATGCGTGTATGATGGCAGGATGCTAAAATGGAATTCTGTCTTTCTTTCTAATCTTGTTGGAAATAGGAAGGGGGGAGGGGGAATGCTCACCAGGGAGCAGCAACTTGCACTTTGAACATACAAAGAGCAGCAGTTTGGCACCCCTGGTATAGATGGAATTTTCCACTAGCTCTATAAACATTCCTACCTAAACGCCTGAGACTACTAAGTGAAGATACTCTTCACATATTCTCACCCAGCCTCAGGTGTTTTAAAAAGGTGGTCTAGTTACGTTTTCTTTCACTTCGCCCTAAAGTGTGTGCGCTTTTCATTCCCCAGCTCCTTTTCAAGATAATAAATGTAGAAAGCTAATTTTTTTTTTATTGGAGGGTTGTTTAGAATTTGCAAGAGCATTTTTCTTTATTTTAGAAAGCAATACTTTACCTCAATGAAATAGTGACTACCAATTGCTATCATTTTAGTATCACATTTATATCTTCTATCATCTAAAAAAAAGAACTGGGAATTATTGGGTATATAATTCATCTGCTATAAAAAATTTGGAAACATTCAGCATTGTGTAAATCAGCTAAAGGCAAGATGTTTATAGGTAGGGAACTATCGCACAGTTTTCTTAATGTGATGTGCCCTACATAAGGCATGCCTTTAAAAAAAAAGTCTGCAAGATGTCAAGGAGGTATGTTTCAAGTAACAGTCCTTCCTAACAGACCTCCTTATGTTTGGAAGTGAGTGTGTGCTGTGGCACCTACCAGTAACGTTTTTTTCAATATTTCTAGTATTGTTTGCAGCCATTCAAAACAACCAGAAATGATATATGTGTACATAGGCTTTTACACAGAAACGTTCAAACATTGTATTGCTCTCTTTCTCAGGCGGAAAACTGGAGCCCATCCCATGTGATGACATAGGTGCAGTGAAAGAGGCGTATATTGAGGCAATGCAGACAGTGGCACGCCGAGAACTCGTGCACAGGTGCAACATGTTTTTTGATTTTATGGCAGAGACAGCAAAATGTCTAAGTGAAAAAAAAACAAGACGAATTAATGCACAAGTGCCACGCAGTGCTGTTTGAAGTTCAGCACATACCAAAGTGCTAACTTCAGCAATCTACAGCATGTACTATCTCGGCCAATATGAGCTGAAACGCCACTCTGCATGGTGCGCAGTACTATCAGAGCCACCTGTCGCAATATTTTGTAAAATGATTCATGCCGACGCCCAGACAACTGCCTTCCGACGCTCGTTGTGCCACACTGCACTTCCGTGTCGTCTGTTAACAAGGAAGTGGAGGCGATACCTTTTCGTTTAATCAAACTGTAAAGCCTATGCATGACAGAGCATAAATCTGTCGCAAACTTCATGAAAACATTTTCTGCACTGCCCCAACTTATCACACAATAATCATTCCACAGTTGAGTTGCTCGAACACAGACGCCTTTCTGCATTCGCCAGAAACATATTAAAAAAAAGTTCGAGAGGGGCAATACAAGTGTGTCAGACATCTAAGCACTAAAGAGTATTGGCGAAGGGAAATAGTATAGAGAAGGTCGTTAGCAATGGTGAATTGCATAATTCACGCCTTCAGGGGTGAAGACTGATCGTGGGATGCACTACCTGAAAGGCATTCTCGAGCTAGCAAGAACGAGGAGAATCACTAGCTTGTCGCATCCCTATTGGTTAACCCTTCCCCATTGAAGCGGTAGCTTTGAGAACTGTTCATCCGGACAGTCCTGCTACAAAGTGCAGAGTGGCACGAGCGCCAGAGAGGAGTTTTCTTGGCCTCGGCGTGCATCATAATTTTCAGAAAAATGTGACGGGCGGCTTTGATAGCACTGCGCGCTATGCGGAGCAGTGTTTCAGCTCATATTGATCGCGATAGTACACTAACGCTTCAAACCCCTCTTTCAGACGGTCCACAATAATCGGTTGTCAACATATCGCGGTGCGATTTATTGCAGAGATGTGGCTAGGTGGTGGAAGCTTATTCCGAGACGATAGCCGCTGACAGATGTCGGAAGGATCGAGAGCGCGCCAGTGCCAAGCTTTGCAGACATTCTTCCAAAACGTCTCTCTAATGCACAATTCTGAAAGTGAAATAATTAATTAAAAAGTAAACTTAGTAAGAAAACAGCAATTTAAATCCCTCATGCCTCCCCATTTGTCGTACAGAGATGTTCAGGCAAGGCACAGCATATTCTTGTGTCTCACACGGTGCCATCTGTTGGAAGCAGATACAACTGGCGAGCATGGTAATTTTATTGTCTGCAGTTGCTGCCGTAGATTGTTTGAAACAGGTATATTTCCTTTTTTAATGGAGAGAAGTTTATCCGTAAATATTTTAACACTAAGCTTCCAACACCTAGCCACACCTCTGTAGTAAATCGCAGCGCGATACATTGAGACACCGATTTTTGCGGACCGTCTAAAGTGGGTTTCAAGTGTTGATGTACAGTGCTTATGACACTTGTCTATAACGCAGGAGCACACATCTTTTTCTGCCGAGTACTGGACTGGTCTCGCCCCGATCGAGTGCATGAATGACTGTCTTCCACTTTCCTACATCTGCAGTAAAAGAGAAAAGGTCGCGGGCCTATAGCCTAAGCAATATAAAACACCATTGAGCTGGCTAAAAAAAAAATTGGATGGTCACGAGTCTATAGCTCGAGAGACATACATCCCTCTATAGCCGGCTAAAGCACATTGAAAGGTTGGAGGCTATGGCTTTAATGACATAGACCACTATTGAGTCGGCTAAAGAAAATTTAATGGTCGCGATTCTATAGGTTTAGGGACATACACCACGCTATAGGCGGCTAAAGCACATGGAAAGGTCGGACGTCTATAGCTTTGGTGACATAAAACACTATAGAGACGGCTAAAGAATCTTCAATGGTCGCGAGTCTATAGATTTAGGGACATACACCACTCTATAGCCGGCTAAAGCACATTGAAAGGTCAGAGGCCTATAGCTTTGGTGACATAAAACACCATAGAATCGGCTAAAGAAAATTCAATGGTCTCGAGTCTATAGATTTGGGGACATACACAACTCTATAGCCGGCTAAAGCGCGTCCAATAGTCGCGAACCTATAGCATTAAGGACATACATATTTTATAGCTCGCTAAAGGATATTGAATATTCGCGAGTCTATAGCTGCATAGCCTTAAATTATTCTTTAGCCAGCTATAGAAATCAGAATGGTCAAGATTATATAGCTTTGAAGACATAGATTTTTCTATAGGTGTCTATAGCGCGTTTTATGGTTTCTTATGGCTGACCATAGAGGGCTATAGAAGGTCATAGCTCACCATAGGATTTTCCATAAACGTCCATAGACCATTTTCGTATGGGGTCGACTGCAGCGCCGCGATTGTTGTCTACACGCGCATGCAGCCGTATACAAGTGCCCATTGTCGAGTCGCGGCGGTCCAAACACTACCCCGTATTCTATAGTAGGTTACAAGTCAAGAAGGTAGCGGCAAATGCCCCTCAAAGGGAATCATATATCCCTCCGCCACCTCCCCATCCAATAGGGTCCCATCGTTTCCGTGACGTCGTGGCCAACGCGGGAGAGGGTTTTGCCTTGCTTTGAATATTTGCTTTATCTTTCGACCTTGACTTAGCGTTGTGGAAGCCAAGAGAGGGAGATTAGAAGTCGTTTTCGTTTCCGATGGAAACAAAAACGACTTTGGGGGATTAGCTTCCCCTTCCGATGGATACAAAGGCCACTTTCAGGGGCTCGGTTTCCTCTCCGATGAATACAAAGGTCGCTTTCTTAAAAAAAGGGGGGGGGGGGGGGGGGGGTCGGAGACAAGTGGGCATCACTCTGTAGCCATTATCTATTCATTGAAGCGGAACAAGGGGTGTTTCCAGGGAACTATTCTTTCGACTGCGGATGGATTTCAAACAGTCGCATCACGATTATGGGAGGAGCTTCTCCTACCTTCTTGACTTGTAACCAACTATAGTACACTGTGGTTGTATTGCACGTGAAACATTTCGGTGTATCGCCACTTCGGTCACGCTGGGTGGCTCGTTCGGTGCTTTCGGCACTGACTGTTTTGCGTGGGTCTTAACGTGGGGCACGTACACTTGATAGCAGTTCCCGGAATAATGTGGATGCTTGGGCAAGTTGGTGATTCATGCTATTTGGTCTCTGGTGTGTAAAAAATTTAAATTGTTCTCATTAACGGCAAAGGTGAAGAAGTTGAAGATTTGAGGAACAAGAAATATAGAACTGAGTTGAAAGTCAGCGCTGCGAGTCTGTTTGCTTCCTGTGTGCATGTGAGTGTGACTGTTCATTCGCGCTGTTTCATCCCGTAATAAAAATACCAAGGCTAATCGCGGTCTAGAAAAATAAAATAAAAAATTAGCCAATTAGCATGGACTTTGGGCGTGACGTTATACCTGGCTACGAGGCATGTTAACATAAAAATGACCAGAGTGTTGTTGATTACAAATTATAATTTATAGCGTTTACAATGCCTCACTATACAGTATACGATTCGGTATCAATTTGCATACTGAATGCAAAATATAAATATTATAAAAAATATTATAATTACCTAAAGAGTCCGACCACTTCAGTGATAGGCAGACCTATTATCCACGCGATTTCGAGGCGGAGCTTACTTTGAGTTCCTAGTCCTACCCGTGACGTCATAACCAAGATTGCCAGTAGCGAACGACAAGTCTGATGCGTGTAAAAACTTGTGTTCATTCGGATGAACCCGTATGCTGAATGCATTATGTGAGGGATCCACGTTTTCTGGATTTACTTTTATCTATATTCTGGGGTGTTTTTTGATGACTTTTTTGTTTAGAATCGCTGTTTTTCGGTGTTTATATTTAGCGCCAGGCATTATATTTGTTGGGGCAAATGTTATAAAACAAACGCATATCTGTAAATCCTTGAGCCATTCAAGGGCCCATGGAACTTACGCCCGTGACCGAAATACTTCAAAAACGTCATCCCCGTACGACAACAGCAGGAGTCAGAGGCCCGGTACAAAAAAACAAAAAAACAAACAAACGTAGTTCCCCCCCCCCCTCAAAAAAACAACTACAAAAAAAAAACTTCAGGGACAGATAGTACAGATTCTGTCGAGAGTCACAAACAATGCTGCGGATTTCTTTCCCCAAAACAGGGTATTTCCCTATTTAGGGGCAGCTCCACCCTAGTTATGCTTGCGCTATGAATGATTCGTCATGCTCGGATGCGGAATGCTGTCGATGATTTTGGATAAATTGCACGCACAATACACTCATGTGGTCCCCGCGTTTATCAAAATGATCAACAAAAGTGTAAATTTATACAGTGAGAGGAATGGTCTTGGTCATTCGGAAGCCAGCTGCGCGCGCTAAAATGCGCCTATAGTCTGTGCCCTTGCTCTAGGGCACATCTCGGCGGCACAAGCTCTCGTGCACCAAGGGCAGCTGCCAACGCTATGAGCTCGCGCTTCTAGCCTTCGCTGCGGTACAACGTAAGGTGAAACGGAGTATAGCACTGCAGGCTCTTTTGTGTCAAAATACTCCAGCTATTTGCTCTGCGGTTTGCCTTCTCCTCGTGGTGCCGAGCAAGGGCCTCGGGTTGCGGACATCACGGACCGAGGTTCGATTGCCGCTGAGCGACGTGGTGAATTTCGCAATTGATTTATTTATTTAGTGAAATTTCATAAAGGTCCCTTCAAGAAGAGCATTATATAAGGAGGGTGGATCAAACATTTCGAGGGGAAAAACAAACTAAAAACTAAACAACAATAACATTTTCTGAGCACAAAAAGATCAGTGCACACAAAAATCAATTTAAAACACAGACCATTCAATAGTCAAATTTAATCAATCCGAACCACTACAATCTTAAATTAGAAACGATTGAACACAAATCACATCATCCCGAAATGACTAAAAATAAGACCCCGAAAACCTTCGGCGTTAATATCGGCGATAATGGGATTAGGGAGATCATTCCACGAGACGACTGATTTGGAGAAAAAAAAAAAAATTGAAATGAAGAGGTTAGGCAGATGTAGCAATTAATTTTGCACGAGTGAATAAGACAATGCGTTAAAAAGATGGCTGTTCGAGGAGACCATGGGGAGAGAAAGCGTGTAGAAAATGCGGCAAAGGGGGCTTAAGCAAGAAACTTTGCGTCTTAAGGCGGATTCTGGGAGGTCTGCTTTGAGCTTTAATAATGTGATGCTTGAAAGAAGGGAATATTCAGAAAAAATGAAACGCGTCACTATTTTGAAAATCTTCGATTTCGGTAATGAGATAGGCATGACAAGGATCCAATATGCTCGATACGTATTCTAGTTCAGGCCGTATTAATGAGAGATAGATAGGCCGTGTTCCTAAGTTTAGAAGGAGCACAACTCAGATAGCGATCGCAGGAAGTGGTGGTGGTGGTGGTGGTGTTTGCCTGACGTGAGGTTTTTCTCACTGGCTGTGGAAACGTTTCACGGGCTTGGGTTATTGCAGTTTTGATGAGAATGAATGCAGGGGAAAGGAGGGGGAACAGATGGCGATGAGAAATATAGGAGGATGAAACGCAAGTTAACCAATTAAAGTTAATAAAGAGTCGGCAAGAAATCAGTCAAAAGTGAAAAAATGGG